>ML675620.1:9868625-9904085 GCA_007922155.1 Mesoclemmys tuberculata | reverse complement strand
CCATTTTCAGAGAGGTGAACCGCGGGGGCCCTGAGGACCTGTACTGGGACCTGTGCTGTGCAGCATGTTCATTAATGGTCTGGAAAAGGGGGTGAATAGTTCGGTAGCAAAGTTTGCAGATGATACACGATTATTTAAGATGCCTGAGTCGAAAGCAGACTGCAAGGAATTAGAGGGAGAGCTAACAAAACGGGGTGACTGGGCAACAAAATGGTAGATGAAATTCAACATTCATAAGTGCAAAGTAATGAATGTTAGAAAAAATAATCCCAACTAGACGTTACAATGATGGGTTCTGAATTAGCAGTTACCATCCAAAAAAGAGATCTTGGAGTCACTGTGGACAGTTCTCTGAAAACTACTGCTCAGTGCATAGTAGTGGTCAAAAAGGCTAACAGTGTGTTAAGCACTATTAGGAAAGGGATAGAAAATAAGACAGAAGATATCATAAGGCCACTTTATAGATCTATGGTATGCCCACACCTTGAATACCCTGTCCAGTTTGGTCACCCCACCTCAAAAAAGATATAAAATGAGAATGTCCTGAAATTGACTCTGAACTTAGGGAAGCCACTAATAAAATAGATTGTGTAACATGAATATTTAGAGCCTTTGATGTGAAATACCAAGCGTGGAGTCAATTTCAGAACAGTCTCATTTTAAATATACTGTATTAATGAAAGATCATAATCCTCAAAGTCTGAGTCCCTTTTTAAAAATAGTTACTCTGTTTCTTAGGAAGAATAGGCTTAGTAAACTAGGAATAGGAATTTCAAAACGAGACTAGTTCCTTTATACACAGTTTTACATGGTAGTTCTAGTTGTGTTACTATCTGTTATACAAGAATTCTATAGTATTTCCCTAGTGAGCTTTGTTTTTAAATTCTGCAGACTAATCTCTGTGATCTTTACAAAGTCGCATTTAAAAAAAGCAGACATTTTTTCAATTTTATAAAAGCAACAGAGGTGTACTGCACCTTCAGTTTCTTCTTCTTTTTTGTACATGGAGCATGCATGACTTAAAATGCTTCTGATTTTGTCTGAAAATGGTGCAAACAATTTCTCCCTCAGTCATCTGAATGAGGAGTTTGATCCTGAAAGGAAAAGCACATGCACAACTTTGAGCGTTGTGACTAGTCTCCTTGAAATCAGCGCAAAGTTAAGCACTTGAGTAAAACTTTTCAGGATTGGGGCGCCTAAGGAACTACTGGTGGGGACTACTCCCACTGTGCATTGAAGTCAATGTTAAGTACGTGCCTAAATCTCAAGGTTGTGCTCTGTCAGGGTTGAGGGCAGGCTTGGATTGACCACAGAGAAGTAGGCACTGTTGTGGAATCACACCTCAGGACTGTAGTATAAACAACTCCACTCTCTGCAGGCATATTTTGGAGACTTACATAAACTGTTCTGTGAAGGGAGAGGAGACACTTCAGTCTCCAGGGCTGTCAAAGCAGCACCAAGTGACCTAGATTCACTTCTGCTGCAGAAAGCCCACGCAGTCGGGCTCTTTGTGGCTGAACTCTGTGAAGGTGGAGGAAATCCTTGACCCACCCTGGAGTAGGGTGCAGTCTTGCAGCCTGGTGACTGGTTGGCGCAGCAGTTCCAATCTCCCTCTTCCTCCCACCTGCCTCCTAACATCACTTGTGCTATTAGAGCCTGATCCAAAGGGAGGTATGTGGAGGAAATCTTTCCACTGACTTCACTAAACTTTGGCTCTGTAGGCCTTTACAGAGAATAGTGCAGGGGTAGGGCTATTAGATTCAACATAACTGTGTCCTCTTATGCACCAATCTGTTCAGGCCACCTCCTCAGAGGGGGATAACTTCTCTATCTTTAATGAGCAATAAAGGGGCATGGATGTGACAAACCAAGGTGGGGAGCAATAAGGATTTAACTGTCCTGAGTTCTTGTTTTTAAATAAGCTACCTAAATAAGAACACAGATAGAAGTTTAATCCTGACCTTGGTGAATACAGCTACAGGAAATTTCTATTAACTTAATGAGAGCTAAGCACCTGCGTGGAGAGAGGAATAGCCCCTTATTGTTTCATTATCTTGTGAAGTGTGAGCCTCTCTTCAGTCTGTGAGCTGATTACACGGAACACCTTTCTTTAGTAACGCCTTAAAATAATGATCCAGTTAGTTAATGCTAGCTTTTCGTAGGAAATCCAATAAAAGTACTGTCCAGCTGACAGCCACGTTTGTATCACAAGTCCATCGTTGCTGGTAGTGTCCCTACAACCAGTAAATAAGCCATTATTTGAAAGAGTTGCACTTTGGTTTAATCTGAGGACCTTGCAGTCATCTTTTTATTGTTTGTAATTTCAGTTCCCATATCTGAGTTTTAGACGAGCACTCTGGAGTTCTATATCCTGAATAAGCGAAGCTGGAATGAAAAATCATTAAAATTTCCCCAAACCCTAACTGAACGTTTCAAACTGCATTAAAATAGCATATTACTCAATTGATGTCAGAGAGACTTTTCCCCCCGATATAGTCAGGTCTCGCTTTAGACAATAGTGAAATCTAGCATAACAGAGCTTTCCATCTAAACAAGTTGCTGAATGTTTAATGTAATCTTTGTAAATGGCAGCCTGATTAACATCTGGTTTGGTAGCTTCTTCCATCAACCACAAGAAACTCACGTTAGTCTGTGTCTCGCTCTGAACATGAGCTCTCTGAAAGGATGGCCTTCTCTGGATGCAGCTGAACAGAGAGAACTGAAGCTCGTAATATCTGAGAATGAATAATCTGGGCTGAAAGCTGCTTGGAGCAGTGACCTGTTTATAAAACACGAATTCTCAGCATTTGCTGGATAGAGGCCAGGCTAGGCAATGTGTCAAATGCTATCAACTCCCATTGAGGTTACTATATCTGGGAGGGTGTGGTGCTGTTCTAGTGCTGGGTTTCCCCCCACAAATCTCTTCCTTCTAAATGTCATTTAAGAGCATTCATCACTATGGGAATAAGATGAGATCCTGGCTGGCCTGCATGGACACTTTAAACGACTCCTCCTGGCTCTAGCAGCCATTTGACCCAGCATCCCAACAATGCCCCTCCTTGCACAGTCTTGAGTATGTGCTACATGGTGAGATGCTGCTGCCCTCCACCCCAGAGGTGGCTGCCTTTCAGTGACACTGAAGTGTGTGTAAACCACTTGTGGAGCACTTCTTGGGCTGGAAAAAAGTATTACTGCTCTAAAAATATGAGTAACAAAATATTTGAGGTTTACCCCTAGCTTAGTTCCGACCTAACTGAACTTTAAGTGACCTTGATTTAAGTCTTGTACTCATCCGAAGATGGTCCAAAAAAGATGATTTTGTGGCATGGGGCAGTATGAACATGCGGAAGATCCTGAGTTGTTTATCTTGCTACATTAGCCCAATGAGTAAAACTTTACTGACATTTAAGATCAAATAAGGACGTATAATTGAAATACAGTTTGAAAACCTATTAGCAAGCATGCTGGTTTTATCTATGACATCTTGCTCCTGTTGAATTAAGAGCAAAACTCCAATTAATCTTAATGGGAGCAGGGTTGTGCCTTAAATGAAGTGGCTGGGATATAAAGTGGCGAAGTCCAGAAAGATTTAATTTAGAAATGGCTTTACTGAACACCTGCCAGCACTAGTATAGAAATAATGGTGTTGTGCCATCCATGTCTCTGAAATCTCTTTCCTTTGCTTGCTTTTTAATTATAGTTCGCAAGAAATTAAGCAACAGGTTATACAAAAAAAACCAGTTTTCTGGGCTAGTAGAAGCCTAAATAAAATTGCTGTATGGATATCTATGGTAAAGTATAAAAATACAAGCTAGTGCTCCAATTAGTATAGTTTATAAGGGGCCTTATTCACAGGTAAAATGCCTATATGGGTTGTTAAAGGCTCTAATAAATACAATTTTTAAGCACTAAATTTAAGGTAATAAATAGTATAAAAATTGGGTCCAGTCATCTTGTCCCTGACAAGAACTGAGAAGATTTAGTTCTCACTTTTCAGAATCCCAATCTGGTATTTTTATTTCTTTAAATTTAAGTGGTAATTTGAAAATGCCTATTTAAAAAAAAAACTAGTCAGTCTGATTAAGAAAACTGAATTAGAGTTACAACAACATGATGATGATCACCTGCACCTAGCAGGATTACACAACCCACACTGATCAGCACACATTCTCCGGCCACCAGCCACATTAAACAATCAAGTATCCATTCAGTAAATCAAAACAGCAGAAAATCTTTGTGTCACTGTAGCAGCAAAAACATCTGACAAAGTGGGTTGCAGCCGATGAAAGCTTATGCCCGCAGAAATGTTAGTCTTTAAGGTGCTACAGGACACTCGTTGTTTTTGCTGTATACAGACTAACAGGGCAACCCCTCTGGAAATGTAGCAATGAGGGATCCCACTGTGCTAGCCACTGAACAAAGCCCTAGACAGAGACAGTCCCTGCCCCAAAGAGCTTGCAATCTAAATAGGCAAGACAAAGGCAGTGGTGTTATCCCCATTTTACAGACAGGGAACTCAGGCACAGATACCAAATGACTTGCCCAAGATCATAGATCAGGTCTGTGGCAGAGCCAGGAATTCATCCAGTTCTTCCCATTCCTACTCTAATGTCCTAAGCTCAAATCCATCCTCCCCTAATGCAGTCCCAGTGTCCTTATCCCAGTGCAGGCATATGCTCTGCTGCCCTATCTGGGGTTCGTATTTATCCAATGGCTTCAACATCCAGATTTTGAGCTGACAAGGAGCAAGTAGGGTGGGAGGGGTAGCACTGTGTCCCTAGCCAGGGTAAAGTACCACTGTATTCCAAAGACTTTCTCTCCTCGGAGGGATGAAAGGAATGGAGACCCTGTTCTGCTGACCCAGGATCAGTGAAAGAGGGTAGGAGTGGCATCCTCTTCAAATCTGACCACTTTCCAACTCCATGGGACCCCCTCAGTGTAATCTGCATGTGGATGGACTCTTGGGAGGGGGGCCTGGGCTGGAATAGCGTCACTCTGTGTCTCGAAAGCTGAGGATTTTCTAGTTTAAATTAATTAAGGCCCTTTCCGCATTAAGATAAGCGTGTTCTGCCCTTTCAAATCCTATCAGGAGGCAGGGGATGAGGCCACGGCCTCCTAGGTCTTCAACAGACTGTGCTGTCATGACGGATGGGGAAGGATCTTTTTGGCTGTCTGCAGATTCCACTGCCCTCCTTAAAGGCCCTGTGGTCCCTTGTGGGAGTTTCCCTTCCAGAGTTTCCCTTCAAGACTGGTGATGTCTGCTGTTTGGGATTATGTGTACTCTGCAAACTTCCCCCTCCCTGCTGAGTGCAGGGTACCTTGGGAACTTCCAGACTTTGGGCCTGTGGAATTACTGTATTATCTCTTGCTCTGGATAGGCTCTTTGGGGGACTGGCATGATTTAGTCGAGAACCACTGCTATAATATGTGTGGAGCATGCAGGCCATGAATAACACATGTGGGAAGCTAATTTCTTAAATTGTGTGCCTACCTACCTGAATATTATCTTTTATATAATTGGGGGCTGAAAATTTTCCTGGCGTTTAACATGCTGAGTACTCGGGCTGTTTGCTAATGTGACAAATATTGATGCCACTCCATCCTCCACACCCGCCAAAGAACCAACTGTTAGACGAAAGCAAGCAACATAAGCAAGCATGCACTTTTAAGGCTGTGACAAGAGCAGGCACAAGGTAAAAAAACTTAAATGACACTCCCCTCTGCTTGTGCCTTTTGGGTCTTAAGCAGACTGCAGGAGCTAAAATGCCTGCAGCCAACAGGCATTAAGGATGGAAAGCCAGGTTTCTTGAATTTCCGTCTGTATTGGCAGTGGCACACAAGGTCACACTTGACATAAACATAGATTTTGGGGTGTGTGTAAATAGTGGGTTCCATTAAATATCCTTACAGTCCCAACCCATCATTGCATGTCTTAAGTAGTTAACTCAAAACTCAAATTGAGTAATTGACAATCCCTGCCCAGATGGAGTGGGGCTGGGCAGAGCAGGACCAGGAGATCAAAGCCCTGCCTTTGAAGATGACAGGGAGGATCCTGGTCTATGCGGAGCCTGTGTCCCATGATGAAATCTACAAAGGGTGGGGACCCAATGGGGACCCACCCTTACTTATTAAAAGGAGCAGGAGCTGCTGATAGCTGCCTCTGCCTTGGTCTGCTTGCATAGCTGTCAAGGGAATAAGTAGAGGGCTCTCTTTCCTCCCCTGAAACCCTTGCTCCTTTTCCCAATGACAGCTGCAGGACTTTTGTGCCACCACTGGAAATAGCAGCAGTTGCTGCTGCTACAGACTCCCTCTCCTGCTTGATAGTAGTGAAACCTGCCACTGGCTATTGGCATCCTGAAATATTGGTATCTTATCTGGATGTAGCCTCTCCGATGTCCGCCTGTCAATGAGCAAAGGCAGGTGAAGAGGCCGCTGAAATCTCTGTGCTCCTGCCATGGATTCAGTGGTTACATGGGAATGGGGAGCCAGGATAAAACACAAAAGCGATGATCACACTGAGAACTAGATATATCCTCTTAATGCTGTGGGATTTGAAATGATCAGAGCAGTGATCCAAGAAATCTTAGCGACACTCATGGAAGCCACAGGCTGATTGTTATCCAAAGAAATAAAGATTCTGGGAACCAGTAGAGAGCAGACTTAATTTCTGCCTCTTTCGTTCTGTTAAATATTCAATGCTCTCTGCAAAATGTGCTGGAGGCTTGAAATCCACAGTAGCTAACACTTCACCTCTCCTGCCTCTTGCTCCAGGAAGTGAATGGTTCAGCTAAGTGCAACTGCTGTAGTTATAGCATGCAGAAGAGTTGGAATGTGGGCACAGAACCCACTTGTGATCACAGTGGCTGGTGGGATTGAAGTGTCTGGACAAGTAGTAGTGAATGAGTTTTGCTGGAGGGAAAACCTTTTCCCCCCATATAAGGATGAGATTAACTTTTCAAACCAATATAAAAGGGAACTGGGGTGTTGGAGGAAGGAAAGATAAGTTGTATCTCAGTCCTTGACATTTCCCCCCATTTCTGATTCAGAAATTGGTTCTGGGAGTCAGAGCTTTCTCCTCACCCCCTATGTAACTATGGTACCTGTGGGACCAACAGTGCCACTTTAAGAATTTGTAAAGGGATGTTTAATATGCTTTTTGGATGCAAGCAAAAGGGAGGCCTCCCAGTGCTCCAGCTATTATCGCCAACTGTAGCAACATGTATTGGAGTCGACTGTTAGCAAACTCGGTCAGCATGCAGCTGGCTTAGACGTTCCAGAGCTGTCACTGGTGCACATCAGAACCCCTTGATTGGAAGATGGCAGCTGTACCAATGCTGAGTGGAACGCTATGGGGCTTTAGACTAGAGCATTGGGAAGAATGTCTGCTTTTAAGGTAGTGCCTTTCCAAAGCAAGGCATTCAGCTGGGTCCTGAGTGGTGATATGATGAGTAGATGATGGTGGTAGCAATCAGGTGTTGAATAGTTCAGTGATGGCTGTCATGACCTGTTGTATTGTGCAGCAGGATGTTGGTTTGAAACATACCTTGTGAACTCTTAAGATGCATGGGTTTCCTGTACTCATCCGGAGTACAGCACCTTTAACAGGGCAGCACTACTAGTAATGCCCAGGACCAAGACCAGTGGGTACTAGACTAAATTCTAGTGCCAGGCTTGCACACCTGCTTTTCTGTTTCAGAGGCAAAAGTCTTATCAGCTGAGCCCTACAGACACCACTTACTGAATACACCTGACTAGAATCGACTGAAGTTCTCCAAACTCAGTCACTGACAACTGCACCTTGCTATTTTCCGCATTGCAGTAATAACCCTTATGTCTCATTTGGATCCACCCTGGCGAGGGACGAGGAGAAGAACCTGTGGAGCACGCCTCATGACATGTCCCACACTGAAGCAGATGATGATAGGATGCTATATAATCTGATTGTCGATAGGAACCAGCTGGAGAAAGATTCTGAGGTAAGGTGTTTACGGATACACAGAGTCATTGAATAAACACTTGCTAGAAACCAACCCCAAACTGCTGAATAACTGAGAACAGATGTCATCACAAATCCTGGCGGTTGGTCATGTTAAAGATAAACTTAACCAAATGGTAAGTCTGGTCACTTTCTGGATACCTTATCTGTATTGAACATTATGGCAATGGTAGCTTAGTTGAGTAGTGGTATCAAAGAAGAGGAGGTTATACACAGGAATGTTAAATATAGTTGAGGCAGAGCAGATGTTTCTATTCCTCCCATGAAAGGAAGAGTATCTTCCAAAGGACTACATCAAACACTTGCTATTGGGGTTGAAGGTTGTGTGTACCATCTGGTAAGTATTATTCTGGGGAAAGAGGAATTTTATTTATTCTTCCCCTGTAATAGTTTGGTAAGAGGTTTCCCTACTTCACCTTTCTATTCCCTGTCAAAGAGTGGGCTCAGTGAGACATTTCATATACCGGCACAGATACTTAAGGCTCTTTCAGACTCCTATTAAATTAAACCGCTACATAGACCAAATAATTTCTCTTTCTTGACTGTGCAGTCATTGAGAGTCCCTGCCCCCAAAAGCTTACAGTGTTGTTCGTGTTAAATGTTTTAGTTAGCGTGTTTCTACTTTTTCCAATACAATGGGATCTCCATCATGGCTGGGTCCTCTAGAAGGGTATATCTACTCTGCGCAAAAAAAGAAGGCCTTTGTGCCCAATCTCAGCACCTGGGTCAACTGACTCAGCTTTCTGGGCTCGCTCTACAGGGCTAGAGAAAGCAGTGCTGACATTTGGGTTCAGGCTGAAGAAACCTCCCCCTCACTGGGTCACAGAAATCAAGCTCCAGGCCAAGCTTGAATGTCTACACTGCTATTTCTAGCCCCATGCTGAGACTTGGATGTGGGATTTTTTGTTTTGTTTTGCTGAGTAGACATACCCCACATTGCTATTTCTGCAACCAGCATACAAAGAAGCAGTGGCTGATTGGCCATTCTGACCTCCAGATAAGACACCTCTGACATATGCCATGACTCCATCTTGAACCACGATTCTCCAGAGAGCACTTCTTCTGGAGGGTCATGAGATTAAGCTTCCTGCTTGATTACTCATGCTGCCAGTATTAGGCATGTTTGTATCTTATTTCCGTATGTTTGCCTTTGCATGCTTAAAGCTGCTTTCACTACTCCCTTCCCTCGTGTTACCACCATACCACAAACTTGACATTTCCACAGGAACGTTAATGCCCTTTTGCTGAACTTGTGAACTTTGCAGTAGCTTGTCAACTCAAATATTTCTATAATCAGAATATGGTAATTATCAAATATAGAAGAACGTGTGCAGCTGGTTAGTATAGTGGTGAAAAATGGTCATCCTTATATAAGCTATATTTTGTAGGTCTGATTTATTTCCCTAATGGACTTCATGTGTGTGACATTAATGACCTGGGGCATGGATTCAAACAGGCTGTAAAAATATTCTTTTAAAATGAAATTGACACATCCCTTTTGGATAGTTATTACAGCTGTGAAACGTTTGCCGTGAAACTTAAAAGCATACAGTTTCAATTGTAATTTCATTATGATCACATGAAAATGATCCAATTTTATAAAAAAAAAAAAAAAAAAAATCTGCAGTGCAATTATTTTCTTTTCTAGGAATTAGGAAAGCTTTTAAGTGGAAATAAACCCAATTTTTTAATGAATGCCTTACGCTTTTTGAGATTCAGTTGAAATGAGAAAATACAATTTTTGCATGTATTGGTGTCATTTAATGGGCTTCTGGGGTTGTTTAGTGTTAGACGTTTTGTAGGAGTGGGGGAAATCCATACTGGGGCTAAATTACGGAAACAAAATTGCAACAAAGTTCTCATGAGTGCACGCAACCATTATTGCTACAGAAACTATAACTTCTCTAATGCTTTTACCTCATGACCAATTGTTTCTTAATTAGAAATGATGATGAAGGCTTGAGTTGGCACTGGCCCATTGAAACTAATGAGGATCTTTCTATTGACTTCAACAGGCTAAAGTTTGGATCAGTCTCTAAATTACTGTTCAGGGGTATGTGTACTTTAAGCTAACTTGAAGTAAAGAAATATACCTGAGTGAATGATGGCTTGTGACTTGTGTCCTCACATGTTAAATATTTAATTTATTCTAGATTAGAGCAGTCTTTTAATCTGATTGTTATGATCATGAGCTAGAATGACTGATGATGGAAGGTCTTCATGTTTATGCAACAGCATCATAAGTGGGTGTGGTGCTTAAAATGTCAGGTCCCCATCCTGAGGACTTCAGAGCCTAAATGAAACTAAACACAGTAAAGGACGATGGGAAGCTAAGAAAGGCGATCATGAGATATGATTATTGGCCCATGTACATCTTGCATCCCAGCCAGTCTAAGGGACTTATATGCCTCCTCCACCCATCACGGTATAGTGACTCACATTCTTTAATGTACTGATCCTCACAACTCCCCTAAGAGGCAGGGCTGTTATCCCCGTTGTATAGTTGGGGAACTGAGACATGGAAATGACGTGAGTTGCCCAAGGTTATACAGGAAGTCAGCGGCAGAGCAGGGAATTGAACCTGGACCTCCTGAGTCTCCACCCTCACACCTTACTGACTGGACTGCCCTTCCTATCTACTGAAAGACACATTTACTACCACAGATGTTGGATCAGGCTGCATGTTAGTTCCTTTTTAAAAACTTTCAGCCATTTTGGGTTGTATCTGGAGTGGTGATCACTGTTGGAAGGTGGAGGCCTTTGCTCTAGAAGAGTCACAGATACCTAGGACACTAGTTCTTCAGGTTTCCTGTGTGTCTCAATCACCAAATTGAGTTGAGAATTCAATGTCAGACTTAACTCTTTTGACCTTATTTTTATTAGTGTTTTGACCTTAATTATTACTTGGACAGTGACTGAGGTTTTTGTGAGTTGAAATCTTAATAGGTATTTATTCTGGAGTTTTGTAACTAACATGGTTTAAAAAATTTCTTTTGTAGCCTTAGTTTGTTAAAGAGGAAGAACATTACTTTAAAGGGTTGAAGGACAAACTGTTTTCTTGTCTGGGTGCAGGAAAAAGAAGAATTTGTAATATGCATCATCATGAAGCCTAGTTCTCTCTTTTCTCACTACTTCTAGTTGCCAACACAAAACCAGCTGGAATTCTGTGTTGGAGGAGGAGCCTCTTTCCTACAGGCAAACTAAGCCCTTTGTGTTTGTCAGAGCTGTAGTGGTGTTAATGGTTTGTATAATGCAGTGTTGCTTGAACTCCTCATTCCTACTGTTGCCCCTATGTGAAATGGTATCTGGGTATTTTCTTAATGCACCTTTGGCACATAGTGTAAATAAACAGTCCTTGCACAGAAGTGGTCACAAACAACACAGTGAGAAATCTGTGCTTCAGAAATTTCAGCTCAGACAGTTTCAAGGAAAAATCTCTGCCCCTAGGATTGACTCTTGCTAGAGAGATTATGACAGAGAGCAAACTGTCCTGCTGTTTGCAACAGCTCCTCTAAAGAGAACTAGCAACACAGGATGTTTCTTCAAAGACATGCTAAGAACTTGTGAGAATGGGTGTAACAGCGCCATATGGTGACACCTACCTAACAATGTGATCAGTTCTTTGCTTTGTTCTTTCTAAATACAAAGTGATGTTGAAGTCACTGGGAGCTTTACTTGAGAATTGAGTGCAGGGTGTTGCCCTTTGTTTGACTGATTATATTCATCTTTTGAAACACTTTTTAAAAAATCTTTTTTTATGCAATTAGTTTTAAAAATCCTGACTGAATTCATGTGAGGAATGCAGGATCTTTCATAGACTCAAGGTTAGCAGGGACCATTGAGATCTAGTTTGACCTACTCAATAGCACAGGCCCTAGAACTGCCCCCAAAATAATTCCTTGCATACATCTTTTAGAAAAAATCCTGTCTTGATTTAAAAACTGTCAGTGAGGGAGAATCTACCACAATCCTTTTTAAATTGTGCTGGTGTTTAAGTACAGCCTTGTTGGTCATTCCCAGAAATATATCCTTTGTGATACAGTACTTCCAGGATCGAAGTGACAGGTCAACTTCTTGGAATATGATGTACCAAGATAGAATAATAATTATGGAAGCTCAGACATGGTGCTTTTAATCTGTAGATCTCAACATGATTCACAAACGGAGGCATCTTTTAAAGAGGGGGAAACTGAGTCATGGGGAAGCGAAATGCATTGTGTAGGTTAGTGACAGCCAAGAATAGAATCCAAAGATATGTCTATACTATACAGAGATTGTATTCATAGCTTTGTTGGCATATCTAAGCAGATATAATTTCTCTGTAGATTTGGCGCAAGTCTCTTGAGTCCGAGTCCAATGTCTCTGTGATGTTCACACAGTGCTTTTTTGCAAACTCAGGTTAGCTCTCATGGGCTAAAATGGCAGAGAAGACCCAGCAACTTAGTTTATCAGCTTGAGTTAAAGCCTATAGGAGAATAATTTGAGTTGTCTTCACTGCTATTGTAACCTGAGTTAAGAACACACTTTTTTTGTAGTGTAGACATATGCTCTAAGTCCTATATCTTAACATACATCTTTCTAGTTTTCATATTTTCACTGCAGATGACTGTTCTTTGTTAGTTTATTTCCAGTGATAGTCATATAACTTAAACCAGAAAATGCGTGCATGGTAACAACTAGAAAAACCCTTATTGGAGTCTCTGTGGCTGCTTCTGATTCCAGCCCCTTCTGACAGACAAGAAAAACTTGGCCTGAGAACCCAACATTCCTGTGCTCTGTATAATCACATCTTACTCCAGTGAGCATTTTACAATTCGGCCAAACAACTTCACCCTCCTCTAATGAGAGCTCAGTCCTACGAGAGAAGCCAAGGTTTTAATTGCAACATATAATGGCCTGTGAATGCGAAGCATAATCTTCTTTGGGGCGCTGTTAAATTTTTTGCTCTCCAGATGAGTGAATATGGCTCTGCTCTTCAGCTGCAGTTTGGGCAGAATAGTTCCCACAGAGAGCTTACCGAAGCTGCAGAGGAGAGTATGCTGTCTCTGGGAATGAACAAGGATCACATGCTCGACTATTTGTGATTTCTTCCATGATCTGATTGCTAGAGAGTTCAGTTTTCGTTTTCCACTGATGTCAAATCAATATTAGTAAGAAGAGAATTCTCTCACGTTTCTAGGTTCTGATTCAGCAAAGCATTTAAACATGTGCTTAAGTCCCAGTGAATTAATTGTGCATGCTTACGTGCTCTGCAGAGTTGACCCCCTAGCGTCCTTGTCTCCCTTAAAGACCTGCCAATACAAGTGTTTAGAGGAAGAGCCATATTCCACCAAAGTTATTTGGTTAAATTCATATACTTGGTATGTGCACGAAACTCTGATTTTCTCTTCCCTGTAAAAATGTGGTGGCAGGTTTTTATTTTTTAAAGGCAGCAGAGCTAACGTGCGTTAGCTATTCTTTGTTCACATCCTTGTAAAGTCCAGGCCTCTAGTGAGACCGTAGGGTACCCAGATGAACTCGGCTATGAACTGTGGGTTTAATGCTCACTTCACCTATTTACTCTGCAGTAAAAACTACATTGCCTTATCAGTGGGAGTGCTGATGCACATTAGTTATTGCGCTGACACACACACTTTTTTGGCTTTGAAGACAAAGCCTTAGGTCAAGTCTACACTCCAAATTTACGTCTGTATAACTTTGTCATGCAGGGGTTTGAAAAATCCAACCCCCCTGAGCAATGCAGTTATATCGACATAATCCCTGGTGTAGATGGTGGTATGCTGATAGGAAGCTTTCTCCCGTCAACATAGCTACTGCCTCATCTAGAACAGTAATAGTTAATGCAGTTTAACTATTCCACTTCACAGTCACACATTTTCGTTAATTTGGGTTAGCTCTCCTGGGACAAGCCCTTAGACACTGCAAGACGAAAGGAGAAAGTCATTCTTTAAAGGGCTCCAATATTGATGATTTGTCTGTGTAGGTTCGTTGCGTGTTGCTGTTGCACAGATGTGAGCATGTGACATAAGCCAACTCACTCCCATTTAAGCCTGTCTTCAGTTGACTAATGCAGATACTTCCAGCCAGAGACCTTTCACTCACTGGGGAATCTGCCCCCTTTCTACATCGCAAACCCTTTAAAAATAGACAGGGTCTAAATTTCTGCTCTTTGCTAATAATCCTTAGCTTCTATCCAGTGCTCTCCATCCATAGATCTCAAAGCATTTTTCAACTGAGATCGGTATCGCTATTATCTTCCCCATCTGTAAAAATGCGGAGGCACTGGGAGATGAAGTGACTTGCCCAAGGTCACTCAGCAGGCCAGCGGCAGAACCAGGAATAGAACTCAGGTCTCCTGAGACACTGCCCAGTGATCTATCTACTAAACCACACGGCTTTTAATCATATACAAATAAGTTCAGTCAGTAAATCAAACCTGCAAACCAGGCCGTGTAACTGTGCCAGACGTCTATACCCTCAAACTTCCTTCAAACCCTGCTTTTTGCAGCATGCCTGGAAATTAATCTCATTCAGGATTATTTAAGGCCAAGGAGTAGGGAGGTTTTTTTTTTCAGAATATGAACACAGATCCAAATTTTGCATCCGATCACGTCTCCAATAGGCTGAACGAAACCACCAGATCAGAACAACCCCTGAACGCTGGAGCAGTACAGGTCTGGATTGGTATTTTAAAGCTGGGCCCCTATTTGCTAATCTTTAGGCTGTTTGACCTCATTTCCTAAATAAAACTCCTGAGAACAGCACTGCAAATTAACTTCAAGGGAATAAAGAAACAGCTCTGATAAAGGATTGCTTTGGCAGCATGAAGAAAACCACCTACTAATTAGCAAGTTTCTATGCCAGGAGGAGAGTATTTGATAGCATCTGTCTGTATTCTCTTTGGCACAACTTTTTGTTCAACTTCCAGTTCTCTGCCCGTCTGGCTTATGCTGAATTCCTAGGATTTCCCCATTTCAATCTGATATTTAAACACTTAGTACGTTACACTGAAGAGTCCATGGAAATTTTCCAGGTAAATATTTGAACAGCGGACTGTTCAGATCAGCAGGGCAGGCTGGTATGTGTGTCTGCTGACAGGGAACTCACACTTTCTCTCAAGCTGTCTGTGATCCGTGCAATTAGTCATCACTTCCCTTTGTGAGAGTTCATTGGCCTGAGATTGAGATTTCCAGGAAAGCGAAACTGATTTGATACTGGAACAGTATTAAACAATAAGCAGAAGGGTGTGTGTTTGTGGATGTGTATAAACTGATTCAGCCGTCTTCTGCCCCTTGCTCCAAACTGGGGAGCGCGGGATCCATATGAACGGAGTCTAACACAGATGGCTTTGGCTCACTGCCTGGGACCGACAGTTTGGGAAGAGCTGAGTTGGCCAACACGACAACTACTTAAACATAACGTGTTTTGCAGCAGTCATGGCATAGCATTTTGTCTGCTGTCTGGTTGTCCTTTGCTACAGTCTAGTGGTAGAGACTTGTGAAATTTCAAGAAGCTGCTGAGTCTACCTAACTGGTCCCAGGGCTGCTGACAACCCTTGATTGCGGTTATGTGATTATAGCCAGTGACGTAGGGATGGCACTGGCAGAGGGAAGGAAGCTAGACCACTAAGACAGCACGGAAAATTCATGCAAGAAGCCATGGTTACTTCTTCGGGTACTGCAGTCTTTAGAACCATATTTCTTTGCAAGTCTTATACTTTCCACTGGTCATTGTATGTGCTGCTCTTTAGTCTTGCATCAAGGCTTTTCTCTAGTCTTCACTGGCATAGGTTGTACAACCATATGCCTGGGGGAAAGGAGGAAATTATTTTGCATCTAGGGAACCAAGGCACTGAGAATAAGTATCATTCCCAGGATCGCGCAGGAAGTCTGAGTGAAGCCAGGAATAGAATCCGGATGAGTGCTTTGACCACAGTCCATCCTGCCTCTCCTGTGCTGATGTCATTTCCCTGGTGGAAGCACACTTATCACAAGTAATAACAATGAGCTTTGTGGCCCACTAGGCAGCATGTGCCTGGGTGACAGCATCGTAACTTGGAATGTTATCTTTAAGAACAGATTGTTTAATAAATGGATTTATTGACCTCCATTATCCAGCCCTGCATTAAAGATGATCCACAAAGGGAAAAGGATAGGCTTGTCCTCCTTTTCTCTCTCTGTGATTGATGAAAGATCAGTTAGGGCTTTTTAAAAAATAAAAAAATTCCCCTCTTATTACATTAAACATTCAGGTTCCATCTGCCCTGGAAGACTGACTGGAGAATTAATGAAGTGGCAACATTAAAAGTCATGAAAGTTGAGAGCCAGGATTTTCAGTTTGCTTTAAAATGTTTGGATTTCTTTCGCTAATACCCATTTAACTTCAATATCCAATTAACATTTGGGAGAACAGACATCTTTGTTAAAGATTCACCACTGGTGAATGTTCAGTTAAGGTATGAGCGCTCACAGCTCTGATACATATTGTATATAATCAACCAAACCAGGATTGACCAAAGGCAACATTGTTAATATTTCTCATGGTTTGTCTGTACATTTTTCTCTCCAAGAGAAATGGTAAGTCACTCAAGAGATCAGATCTTCAGCTGGCAAATTGCGATGGCTCCATTGAAGTCAAGAGCACATGTCTGGATGCTGAATTTTCTCATTCAATAAGAATTTGGAAGCAATTCCCCCTCCCCTCGAATGAAACAGTTTTAATATCTGCTTTCTGAAGGGGTGTGGTCTTTGTGAGTGACTGAACATTGGAGAAGGGTTTGGCCACCATTTGTGAGGTTCCCTACACCTGTTTTGTAGGAATGCTACTAAGCATGAGTAGTGCAAGGCTCAGTCAGTCAGTGTTTCTGCAGTGCTTTGAACTAAGCAGTGGAGACAGAGGCACAGAGATAAAGTTACTTCTGTAATGCGGCACGGGGAGGATGAGAACTCTGGACACGGGAGAGCTGTGCTAAGCGTTTTCAGCTTAACCATGAGCAACTTGCGTCCTTTCAGGGGTTTCTGCTGCGCTCAGACCATGCTCCTCCGAAGGTCTCCTCCTTTGCTAAAGTTCAGACATGGCTCTTTTGCAGCTTGTCCTTATTTAAAGTTTCCCAGCTATCGTGGGGACAGCTGCAGTTCTATGTGGTGGCCCCAATCTATTTGCGGGGTCTTGGGGAGTCAGAAACAGCTCAATAGGCAGCTTTCTCCAAACGCACTCTGGAGTTTAGGTGCACAGAATCACTGGTGTGTCGGAGGGGTGGTGCAGGGGTGGGAGGCAATGCTAGTGACACTCTGCTGGCATTTGGTTCTTTTCAAAAAGCTTCGTTAGGCCAAACTAGGAACCCCTGCTTCCTTTGCACTATTATTATTTGTGTTGCAGTAGCAACTACCCCCTTCCGCCCCCAAAATCAAGGCCCAATTTCCCTTTGTACTAGACAACGTTCAGGAACATAGGAGGACAGCCCCTGTCTGTGGAGCTTTCAGTCAGAATAGACAAGAAGTAAGAGGGGAACCAGAGGCACACGGAGGTGAAGTGACTTGCTCAGGGTCGCACAGCAGGTTAAATGCAGAGCCAAGAATAGAACTGAGTTCTCCGGTGCCTCACCTGTTAGACCATGCTGCCTCTCTGCTAACTTGTGCTCTGTTGGCACAGCCCTTCCACTTCTTCCCCTCACCACCAGCTGTGGTGTTCTAACCTGGCAAAGGGTCTTCCCTGGGGTGAGCTGTCACTTCCTCCCTACCTCCCTGTCAACACGGGGAGCTGGGGTTGCTACTGCACAAGAGTCAACAAGGAAACACGACACAGCTCCTGCCCCAGTCCATGTTTCAGTTACCAATAAAGCATGTGTTTTAAATTCATTTGCTGTCGCTTGAGGCTGTGCAGATGTGAAATGAGTCCATCATTAAGTTTATAGTGTGTTGCTTTGTTTAACAGGTGAAGAAATTAAAATGGCCCAGCATTTAGGGGAAGATGTTCAATGTATTTAATTTTAATAGAAGCAAAACCAGTTTAATTCCCTAAAGGAAAGAAGCTGCTTTCTGCAAGATTGTTGGTAAAACAGGAAGCAGTCCTTGTGAGTGTTTTCCCAGCATCTCATCTCATGGTCATGTTTTTGTGTGTTAACAGATTTTGTTCTTTACAGAAACTCTTCAGTCTTGTTTCAGCCCTTTTGTAGGTTATCTTTGTATTCAGAAGGGCTTGGTTGCTGATACAGATAAAAAGTCATATCCAGAGTTATAATAGGTAATGTTAACAAAAGCGTTAGAAGGGTATTACACTCCTGAGGCACACATGGTTTAAGAGAGAACTCACAGTAGGCACATGCACCCTCTAATTCATCAGCTGGGCAGGTTTGATGGATTCAAAGGTTGTAACAAGATGGGGGACCTTTCACTTTTAGGACCCTAGTTATATCCCACCTGTATTAATATTAACTTCCTCTGTTAGCCGTTACACAGGAGTCCAAAGCTAACTTGACGTAACTTGGTCTTTGTCCAGCTCTCTTTGGACAGTCACAAAAATCTACCACTGCCTAGCCGCACCACAGTTACTGTTGAGCAGCAGTTTCTGTGTAAAGGTGAGATTAAGCTATTATCTCCCGTGGGTGGAGGGGGGCGGGGAAGGTGTGTGTGTATGGGGGGGGGGTGTGTGGCAGCGGGGGGCATGTGCTGTTGCTGCCTGTGCTATATCCTTTAAATGTTAATGGAACCGTTCTGTGACTAAAGCTTTTAAAAGAAAGCGGTAGGCTAGTTTCTAAACAAAACAGACAAATGGAAACAAATTCTGCTGTTCCACTGGTGCAAATGAGAGCAGCTCCTTTGACACTAATGAAATTGCTCTGGGTTTACATTTGGCCCAATAATTCTAAGTACAATTACAGACAGACCTGAATGAACATTGACGCTGAAGGGTACTTGCAGTATCAAGGTCCCTGTTAATTTAAAATTCAGGTAAAGAGAAAGGGACCAGGGGCTTTTGAGTGATTAGTATAAAATAATATGGTACAAACACTTCCTGCCCATCCAGGGCTCCTAATAATAGAAACCAATGATTGGCTTCAACTCAGATGAGCAAACAACATGTCTATTAAGAATTTATTTGCCTAATGAGGAAGTCAGAGATTCACTCCTTTTTTTCCCACAGACCTGTCCTTCCTTCCTTCCTCTCTTGTGAATACTTCGGGTCGTGAGGGCGTTGGGAGGATTCCAAGAGATCGCTGCCAAAGTGGAGTGGGGCAGTAAGTGCTTCGCACTGGAAAGGCAGGGGTTTTTGCTCTCCAGGTGGCAGTAAACTTCCCTTCGAGATCTCACTTACAAACCTCAGCGTCTTTTTTTAATTAAAAATCAGTTTCTTTCTCTTCTCACTGAGACAGAGTTCAACACCATTGTGTCCAGGCCGTGTCACAAGAGAGAGACTGCCAGGTTGTTACTGTATCCCCTCCTTTTCAGAACAAATGGAAATGGCATATCAGCTCATGTTCAACACCGGAACAACGAGGCCATTTTCAGGCTCAAAGGGGGCAGGGAGGGGAAATGCCTCTGCTTTGCTTTGCTGATGAGTGAACAGTATCAATACTCTTCCTGGCTAAGAGTGAAGAATTTCTTTCGACTCGCAGGCTGGAAAAAGCAGTATAAGCTTCTGTGTGCAGATCTGAATTTGCCCTGCTCTCCGGACCTAAATTCATGACTATCTTATCAGTGATCCTCTCACTCAAAATCATAATCTCAAAGGAGTTCCTTTAGCTATAGTTGGGAAAACAGATGGTTCATCTGGAGTGCTGCCGTCTTGATTTTACTGACCGCATGCAGGGAAACTATAGAAATGGTTTGTTCTGCTGGTTCTCACCATGTTTGTAACCAGAGAAGCTGAGGGCCAACATTTTCAAACCCGAGTGCCTAAAGTTTGGGTCCTAACTGGAGAGTTAGTTTTTTAAATACTGAACACCCACACTGAGTACCTCTAAAAACTGGGCCACTTCTATTTAGGAATCTAACCTTCGGACCTGGGTTTACATTATTTTTTGGCATAAGTATCTAACCATATTTGTTAAAAACAAATGAAAATACTTGAGTCATCTCAGTCGTTTGTAGGTACAAAAGAACATTTCAATTAAACAAAGCCTTAAAGTGACTTACTTAAATGGCTGCTTTTTTAGTGTATCTCAAGGGACTGACCCAGTTCTCAATTAAAGCAGTGGATGTTTTTTCCCACTGATTTGAATCATTGGATTAGGGCCTAAACTGACTTGTGCTCCTTTGAGATAGAAATCTTGTTCAGGATGCTGAATATCTGGGAAAGTAGGTTCTAATCTTATAAACCTATAAGGCCAAGAAAACACGTGAAATTGAAAATCACTTTCAACTGTATAATGTCACCTTGGATAATGATTGTATTACAGGAAGTGTTAGGGTTAAATTCATGGTGACACTATGTTATGTAGAGATGCATTCTGACCCTGAATGCTGTAAATAGTGCCTACATGTGAGTCACTGGGCGATGTATCTGGGTGTGAAATGTGAGTGTTTTACGGCTTGGTTTCTTTATAGCATTCAGATCAGTGAGGCAGGCAATAGGAGGGGTTAGGTCCTCTTCTTATCTCCGGTCAGGTCGTGGTTCCCTTGGGCTGTTCCGTGTTCAGAGTCCATGAAATCCATTCAGAGTTAGTTTCCTTGTAGACTGCAGGCGGTTGAGGATCTTGCTAAATGATCGCAGCTAGTCCTCTCGCACACTGCAGCTGCCCAGTTCCAGGAGTGGGGAGCCGGCAGCTCTGCTGTGATGTCACCAGCTTCATGCTCACAGGGCCAGATCCACAGCGGGGCTGAGAAGCACTCAGTGCAGCTGGTGGGGCCTCATGTAGAAAGTGGCCATAAGCCACTTTTGCTCTCTGTGATTTTAGGGCCACTCTTTACCAGATCTGTCCCTAGGGACAAGTGAGCCCAACCTATAAACTTCTGGGGGTGTCACAGTTGTGGGGGATGGCTCTCTTGGTCCCCAGTGTCGCAGGTGTGATCATAACCGCAGGGCTGTTTCTACTCTGGGCTCTTTTTCTGGCTCACGTGCCCGTGATTGTGTGTTGTGCTGGAGTTCAGATTGAGTCACACGTTGGCATCTTGACAAGACGGCAACATGGAGAAAGGGTAGCACGGGCCAGTGACTGCCAAGAAATGAGCAGCGAGAATAATGCGCCTGTTTGCTAGTGTGCTAAACACTGAGGTTGATGTGTTCAAAGTCAGCTAAGGGATTTAGATGCTAATTCCATAAACTTCAGGGGGACAGGTGTGGCTAAATCCCCTACTTAGCTAATCTGAAAATCTCTGCCTGCAACTCTCATATGTTATCAATGTAAAATCTGGATTTCTCCATCCTGTAAACCTAGTTTATCACAGACACAAGGAGGCAGCAGATGCACCCACCTACCTCTATGACGTGGGAAGGTGAGAGAGTTTGTTAGTGAGTCAGGAGAAAATTAGTGACACATTCTTGTCTTCATCCTGTCGTGTCTGAGCCTCAAATTGATGGACCACACCCCTCCTTGTTCTAAATATGATTGATAGCCGGATGTCTTGAGTCACTGGTGAAAGAACACGGTGTTCTTCCGCTCAGTGCACCTGAGGCCCTTTCCCCTTCCAGTACGTAGGTCCACACAGTAATTATGCAAAACGCTGTAAGTACGACTGTGCTAGAGGTGCAACATGGAAACATCCCATCCAGTTTGTCTCCTAGGAACACGCAGGTGTTGTTACAAGTCATTTTAGGAAGAACTGGTATTGAGGGCAATATTCCATTATAAGACCCTGTTTGCAGGTAAACCTAGGGCTTCTGGTGGGCTTTAGACCAATTGAATGGGAGTGGGAATGAACCAGTTCCCTCCAGCACACCTTTTTCACCATCCTAGGGTAATATTTCAGAATCCATCAGAGGGCTGGGCTGTATTTCTAGATTATTCCTTTTCCCCCATGTGAGCAAGGAATCAATTTTCAGCTATTGGATCCATAAATCATGGGTAACGTTTTCAATAATTATAGGCTAAATTCTGCAATGACTCCAATGTAACTTGAAGACTCGGGGATTACACCAGTGTAACTGAGAGCAGAATACAAGCTCCTTATATTTACAAGGAAACCTAACATTAACTAGTGTTAAGTAGAGTGTGTCCATGATTTGAGATGATCGACCTAACAACTTCCACTGAAATGAGTGGGAGTTTGGCCAGTGACTTCAGTGGAAAAAGAACTGGGTCCAACTGAGGCTGGCTGAAATGTTCTGGTCCATTTGTTTTTTGATGAAAAAGTTGCCTGAGGGAAGGGGGGAAGTGGAGGATGGAAATGTTCTGTTTTTTCAACAGAAATAGAAAAGTTTGTGGTTTTTACCTTTCCGTTCTTCATTTTTAAAAAAACTGTTTGTTTCAACGTTTTTTCACTTACGATATGTAACACCTTCCAACCAGCTGTGGGTCAAATGCTATGGCAAGATGAGCAAATACTTTAAAATGCAATTACACTGGGCCTTGTGATTAGAACGTAGCTAATTACGTTGCTGCTTGAGCCAAAATCCTGCCCGTCGCCACATAGCTGTATTGACTCCAGTAGCAAGAAGGTGAAAATAGTAAAAACTTAGCTGGTAAAGTAAGGAGCTTGAGCCCTAAATCCACAGTGGGCACAGATCTCTCGAGTGAGGCGTTACTCTTTCATGCCCCTCTGAGTGGGACACACTGTAAGCGAGGAGCATTGCTGGGAGTAGAAATCACTGGAAAAGGGCCATGTTGGGCCATCCAGAGTGATGAAAGCTGAATCTGTTCTCCCATTGCTTTGCAGAAATGGCAAAAACTGAACTATGACATTTATACTTTGCGGCAAATCCGAAGGGAAGTGAGAAGCAGATGGAAGCGTATCCTGGAAGATTTAGGTAAACTCGAGGACATGTCTATTTATTTGCAGCAGCCCAGCTGTTCAGGAAAGGCTCTTAGTGATGCCTTCATATCTTGGGGTAATCTCCCCCACACACTTTTTTTTTTTTTTTTTTTTTTGTGCATAGATGCAAAATAACAGAGCCACCAAGGCTTCACTGAAGAGAGATGCAGTTGGAAAGAGATTTCACAGCGGGACACGCTGGTCTTTTCCCTCCCAGCCTGCAAAGGAGTTCCGTGCAGTGGCTCTCTGCAGCCGCTCCTGGGTGGGCTTGGAGGAGGGATGTGGCTGTTGGATCTGTATACTCCATATGGGTCGTCTAGTCAAAACGTTGCATGGGGTGGTTATGAGGAGTGGCGGTAGGTGCGCCACCAGATGGGGGAAGGGGGTGTCCATTCTGCTCCACCACATCATGCAGTGTTAATCTCTTTAATGCCTGCATCATGGTTGGATAGACAGGGCACTTCCTTTATCCAAATCCCTACTGTCCAAACTGCCACATGATCCACATCTCTTCCTTGGCCCCCAGGGCCTCTCATGCTGGAAGGGATCTGGATAAGGCAGAGGATCAGATAATAGAGCAGAGAGCCCCTGGCCAGCACTGCGAGGAGAAGGATGAGCCCCTGACTGTGAGGGAGGCCGCCCTGCTGCTGGATGGCTCCTCTGGCCCAACCGGGAGCTCTCTGTCCCAGGAGCGAGCCAGCGGCACCATGATAGTGGAGCTGCAGAGGTCGGTGACACCCAGTCCCTGCAGGGTGCAGGGGAGTCTGCTGTCTTGGGGGGTGGAGCAGAGCAGAGTCCAGGCTGGGAGGTGTCTGCTGCGTCCCACACCTTGCGTGCAGGAGTCAGTGTCGCCGGCCCTGGGGCAGTGCAGGATGACTTGTGAAGCCACGCTGTCACGGGATGAAAAGTTCCAGAGGGGTAGCCGTGTTAGTCTGCATGCAGTAAAACCAACGAGAGTCCTGTAGCACCTTAAAAGACTAACACATTTTATTTCTGCAGGCATGAGCCTTCGTGGGCTGTAACTCACTTCGTCAGATGAAAGCTCGTGCCTGCAGAAATAAAATGGTAGTCTTTAAAGTGCTACAGGACTCTCGTTCTTTTTGCTGTCACAGGAGTGAGAGAGCAAGGCAGAGCAGACAGCCCCAGACAGGACTGTGAAGAGAAGGATGAGCCCCTGACCCTGGGGGAGGCCACCCTGCTGCTGGCTGGCTGGTTGGCTGGCTCCTGCACTCAAAAATTGTCCGAACTCCTGCTGATTATCCAACTAAAATCCCTGTCCCCCAGGCTATTTGGACAATTGGGAGTGTACTGTATTTTTAAGAGCAAGAGAGCTGAAAATGAGAGCACACCAATTTCATTAAAAATACATTTTCCCAAATCTTTATTCTGATAAAAGTGATGGGAAATGATCCATTTTCCTCCTCTGGTTAATACCCAACAGATCTGAAGAACTGTAAGGAAATTTAAATAGGGTTTGAATTAATAAAACTGCTTGGTAATGCCTTTTCCTTTTCACTGTTCTGCCTAGCTGTCCTGGAAAGAATAAAATCCACCTAGTGATCAAAACACATCTGGCTGGTTCTCTGGAGGAAACTGCAATGACGTGGGGCAAGAGTCCCCATGGCCTTGTGTAGTTACTGACATCTGGGCAAGACAGATACCGAATTCTGGCAGATCAGGAATGCAATGATTTGCACCACATCAGCATCTCCAGTGCAGGGCACAGGAGAATGGGATCCCTCATGTGTCAGTTCCTGGACTTTTTGCTTTTGCAAGGACACACCACTAAGAGCAAAGGAATTTGTTTTCCCAAACATGATGGTGGAGGGAATCTTACGCACTTAAACTGGGAATCGTTAACCTTTATCCACCAGATGTGATTAGCTCCTTTGTATCACTTATTACAGAACAATAATGCAAGGAGGTCTTTAGATGCAAGGTACTATACCAGCACAAAACCCTTTTCAAACACTAACACCCTGTGATGTATAAGAAATCCTCCACCTATTTTACAGATTGGGGGGATGGAAACTTGAGACACAAAGCAAGTAATTTGATAGGTTTATGCAGGAAGTCAATAGCAGAACCAGATATAAACCCCAGATCTCCTGACTCTCCCTCCCATGTTTTAACCACAAGACCAGACAGACTTTATCAGTAGGATCTTTCTGACGGCTGCAGCCACAAACTTCCTGGGGCTGGGAGTATGGACAGGTCACGGAGATTACGTTCCAAGTCACTCTCTTCCCACGGATGCTACCCTTTTTAATGCTGACTGTTTCAGTACCAAATTACTACCCATTCTTTTATTTGCACAGCATTGCTTATTTCCCATAGTCTTTTGGCCTGAGAGATGCTGAATATGTTCAGCTCTGCTGTCAGCACTGGGACTTGCTGGATCATGAATAGAGCAAGGCACCCAGCCTATATTGACTGTACTCAGCAGGCGAAGACTGAATCCGCACAAGTAAAGGTGCCCCTTAATCAGGAAAACACAATGCATGCCTCAGATTTTACATTTTATCTCACGGGTGGCCTCCCGTTCACCTTATAGCAACTGTGCACAGAAGAGCCTGCCCAAAGGAAGTGCTAGTTCATTTTATCCAAGTACATTGTGTTTTTTCCTGTCATTGGGTATAGACTAGGAACATTAAAAAGCAAACACACAGGGCAGAGGGCGAGTAGCGAGCCTCTGAATATATACTGATCTGTCTGTTAGCGGAAAGCTGGATTGGTTAGTAGGTTCTTTGCAGGAATGTTATTGCCCGCTTACAGCCTGCCATGTTTAGTTCCTTTCATTTAAACTGGATTGATGATCTCTCCTAGGGTTTCAGAAGGAAGCAGACTCCCTGTTATCGGTGACTAAGCTTAGCATCATCAGCGATTCTCAGAACATGAGCAAAGCCCGGGAGATCCTGTTAAAGCTCTCTGAGGAGACAAACATTTTCCCAAGCGGCTGGGAGCTCTCGGAGAGATACCTCTTTGTGGTGGTAGGTAGCTAAATGTTCCTGTCTTATATAACCTCCCCTGTCTCTGCTAGTGAGGTCACAAAACTGGCATGAGTAGGGAAATACACTGGATCAAAGCCCCGCATATCAGAGTCTCCCAGATGTGAATGTCGTCTCCAAGGCTGCCCTGGCAGCCCTCTTGGCACAAATAGAAACATTTCTGCACTGTAGACCATGAGCCTGACTCATCTGAGAGTTACTCCAGTTTTATGCCATTCTTTCTGTTGGAGACATGGCACTGGCATAACAGAGTGAAGATGAGGCCAATGTCTTTTTTTAAGCCGGTCTGAGAGGGCATTTTTGAGTGGAAACTGTGGCAAAGTCAGGGATACCGGCAGTTCTAATGACTCCATTTCTTTGACAGGATCGTCTTATTGCACTGGATGCGGCAGATGAATTCTTTAAGATCGCCAGCATCACGTACCCAAAGAGACCCGCTGCAGCGACAGCAGAAGGCAAGCAGAAAGAAATGCAGCACATCCTCGCCCCATCACCCTGAAGAGACTGCCTGGGCAGGAGGTGCGCTGGGTTTCCTTTCCTCTCGGGAGCTGGCTCACTCGCGGAGGTTAGCTGAAGCGACTGGATTTCTTTCCTTCAGAGGAAACGAGTGGATCCACGAGAGCAGTGTCCACATAAAATGACTTTATTGTGCGCAAGGAGCTTAAGGGTGGCATGGGCAAAGGGATCGGCGGGGAAGAGGGTGGGGCGGCTAATAGCGGGCCTTGATGCAGGGATTCTTCTAGTGGAAAGAAGCAAGTGCTGCTATGAACCCAGATCCTGTGGGTGGAAGAATATGAGAGACCAATATCTGAGCAAGAACATGGGTGTGTGTCTGGGGAGGAGAGAACCCTCTGTACAGAGTGCTGCTCTTAATAGCTGTAAAGGCTGGGATGCCGTCAGTTAGAGCCACATGTATTTCCAGCTGCTCCTGGGGCATCTCCAACTGCATGTTCCCTACATTGTCTTTGGTAGCCAGGAGAACGCATGATAGAAAGACTTTTTGTTTAACCTCCTTTGACTAGAAGCATATTCAGCCTCTCTCCCTGGTGCTCTCCTCCCTCGACTAAAGTATGCTACATTGTGCATTATGTAAATGAGGGTCTCTTCCCCTATTCCTTGGCCACCCAGGTCAGGGTGCACCCAAAAGGCAGTGGGCGAGTACGTTTCTGAGGGGATTTCGTTGCACGTGTCAAGGACTGCACTTGTCAAAGGATGCAGCAAGGTTCCCATGCGGGGACCATTTCCCGTTTCAGCAGCAGCGCTGCGTGAAGAAAATATTCCTCCATATTTATTCAGCCCTGTAGTTACTCTTGAAGGTGAGGTAGCAGAAAATCAAATCCTGTTCCTCCGGCTGACATCTCTCCTCCCGAGAGTGAAGAATGGCTGTTCAAGCCTGAATTCTGTAACTCAAGCATGAAGCAAGTGCTGACGTGAAGGATCTTTATTCCATGCTTCATCCCCAGTGAGCCTCTGTTCTAAAGACTTGTTTTGCAAAGCACGTGTGACGTTGAGTTATCGAAACCTGTTCATTGGATCTTTGTAAACATATCAGCCAAGGCCTTCGAAAGTGACTGGTGATTTCCGGAGGCTTCCACCGTTCCATGCTCAATTTGACACTTTAGAGGAAACTGGTTTTCAGGGTGTGCTAAGCACTCACCTGTGAAGAGCAGGCTCCTTTAAGGCATCTTTAGTTGGGCATTGAAAATCACTAACCCCTTTTGGAAAACCTTGGTCATCGTAACTGAGTTATTTTAAATGGAAAAAAGGATGAATACTGCGCAAAAAAAAGTATGCTGCTATAAAGCTTGTGACATGAGATTTTTAATAACGACCCTGAATATGTCATCTTGCTGTTTTATCTGGTAATAAGCAATAATTTTAAAACACTGGACCTTCAGAATAAACAGTTCTGCTTCATCAGTGGTTAATAGAAGTGCTGCTGACGGGCCAGCTGAGGGAGTTGGTTTCACTGGTGGCTTCTCAGCAAACAAAGTAGTAAGATAGAACTTTTATTTGTTTATACCTACAGTGTTAACATATATATAGGAATTGTAAATGTTTGTCAATCTTCCTGGAAAAAAATTGTCAGTTCTGTACATTGATGGAACCTTACTTTAATAAACAAAATTCTGTGAAAATCAGCTGAAGTTCTCATTGGAGTTTTCATTGGTCTGTCCCTGCCTGCCTCCACAAGGACCTGCTCCATGCGTCTTTCTCAACCAAAAATCAGCAGCTTCACAACTGCTTGTTGAGCGACTGGGGAAATGCCGAGCATATACTTCCCAGACCTGTCTACTACACTCAGCATGTGTCTACACTAGAAATGCTACAGCTGTGCTGTCATAATGCAGACCCTTTCTACAGAGATGGAATTTTTTCTTCCCTCGCTGAACTAAATCCACCCCTCCTAGCAGTATCTAGGTCATAAATCCATGTTTCCTAGCAGTAGCTAGGTCGAGGGAAGAATTTTTTGATGGACCTATTGGTGTCTACACCATGGCTTAGGTCAGCTTAATGACATCGCACAGGGTGTCACAGTTTTCCCAGCCCCGAATGATGTAGTTCAGCCGACCTACCTCTGTAGCCCACAGGCACACCTCTCACCGAAGTGCGCTCCGAAGGGAGCACGGCTGAGATTTCCAAAGGAACCTGTGAGGAGTAAGGACCCCAACCACATTGGATTTCAGTGGGATTTGGGCACCTCACTCACTCAAACTCCTTTGAGAGTCTCCTCTATTGGGGGGGAGGGCTGTTTAAAGGAATAAACAGTAGCGAGGGTATAGATTCACAAAAGGATTTAGGCATCTAACTGCCACTTTAGGCAACTAAATCCCAGAATCAGGCACCCCTCGGGGTTCACAAAGGCCCTGCCCAGCTGCTGTCGAACCCTGTACGTGCCTAAACTTACCTATATTTTTGCAGTAAAATTTTCCTAGATGTCAATGTTTCTGTCTCGAGGTGTATGCACTGCAGCCCCACTCTAGGTGTCCAGACACCCGAGCCCCAGAACAATACATGAATGGGAGAAGAAGGGTGGAAAAATGCCTAACGCGCCTGCAGGGCCTGATCCAGTAAGCATGCTCAGAGCTCATCTACTGCATTGGGTCCCTGTAGATTCATAGAGTATAGGGCCAGAAGGGAGCTCAAGAAGTTACCAAGTCCAGCTGCCTGCACTGAGGCAAGACCAAGTAAACCTAGAGCATCCCTGACAGGTGAAGACCTCCAAACCTCCAAAGACGGGGATTTCGAAGCCTATTCCAGAACTTGACTATGCTTATAGTTTGTTTTTTCCTATGATCTGTTGTAAATCTCCCTAGCTGTAGATTAAGCCGATTACTTCTTGTCCTATCTCCAGTGGATATGGAGACCAATTGGCCACCATCCACATTATAACAGCCCTTAATGTATGTAATGACTGTTTCTCAAGGCTAAACTTGCCCAGTTACATTAACCTTTCCTCATAGGTCAAGTTTCCGAAACCTTTCATCATTTTGTTGCTCTTTTTTGGACACTTGCTCCAATTTATCGACATCTTTCCTAAAAAGTGGCACGCAGAATTGGCAGAGTATTCCAGCACAGGTCTTGCCAGTGTCAAGTGTAGCATGACAGTTACCTCCCATGTCTTATATACGACACTCCAGTTAATACACATCAGAATAATATTAGCCTTTATTTGCAACTACATCCCATTGTTAACTAAGATTCAATTTGTAATCCACTATAACTGTCCCTGATTCTTTTCAGCAGTGCTATCACCTAGCCAGTTATTCCCCATTTTGTAGTTGTGCATTGAATTTTTTCCTTCCAAAATGAAATACTTTGCCCTTGTCTTTATTGAATTTCATCTTGCTGATTGCAGACCAATTCTCTAGTTGGTCAAGGTTGTCTTGAATTCTAATCCTGTTCTCCAAAGTGCTAGTGACCTCTTCCAGCCTGTGGTCATCCGCAGATTTTATAGGCGTACTGTCCACTCCATTATCCAACTAATTTAATGAAACCATTAATGAGTACTGCACCCAGGACAGATCCCTGTGGGACCACAGTAGACATGCCCCACGCGTTTGGCAGCAAACCATTGGTAACTACTCTGAGTTTGATCTCTCACCTAATAGTAATTTAATCTAGACCATATTTCCCTATGTTGCTGATAAGAATGTCATATGGGTCTGTGTCAAAAGCCTTACCAAAGTCAAGATAGATCATAGAAGATGAGGGTTGGAAGGGACCTCAGGAGGTATCTAGTCCAACCCCCTGCTCATAGCAGGACCAGCCTCAGCTAAATCATTCTGTCTACTGCTTCCCCCATCCACTAGGCCAGTCAAAGAAGGAAATTAGGCTGATCTGACATGATTTGTTCTTGACAAATCCATGTTGGCTATTTCTTTTCACCCTATTGTCCCCTAGGTGCTTACAAACTGATAGCTTAATAATTGGTTCCACATCTGACTGGTCTATAATTCTCCTGGTCCTCTTTGTTCCCCTTTTTAAGAATAGATGTTGTGTTTGCCCTTGTAGGCAATCTTTTTTGTGAATCCAGCCCAACTGCCATCTGTGCCTTGGAAAATCTCCCCCTCTGTCTTTTAATATGTGGGGATCACTGCTCTCAAGACTTCCTGGGTGAAACTACCATTTGCTTACGTGGGGATGAAACACCTCTAGAAATTCCACAGCGGAAAGAGCATGAGATGGCGGAAGGCACAGGGATTATTAAACATTTTAAATGCTAGCCGTGATGGAACTGGTGACAATTCAAATCGATTCTGTAACATTACTGGAAGTCACCAAATGGCGCTACTACAGATGGTTTGTTTAGTTCTGATGGACTGTATGTGACTTAGATCTGGGGGGAGGGAAATGCTTATTGCTAGCTTTAGTGTTGTTCCTTTCACCAATACAGTCTGTTTGGTCTGCATTTCTCTTCATGAATCATTCCTGGCTGTAGCCAACGCCTGCAGGTTACACCTTTAGTTAGTTAGTTAGTCCCCCGTTACACCTCTGGCGTTTAGAGCACTCGTGTCTGTTTCTGGCAAGTTTTTCCATGGTTATAGCTATACTAAAAATGAAATGGAGTCAAAAGAGGTAGGGGGCGCTGACCCACTGTAGGACAGAAGCAATCTAAATAGAACAATAGCCAGGATTAAAGATCTGTGGGAGTGTAGCTGTGTAGATAAGCAGCTACAAGAGAGGGCAAGTGATGGTTTTGTGGAGACAACCAAATAAGCAAGGACAGGAGGAGCAAAAATTTCAGCTCAGTAGAGAGAGTGCTGTCATTTCTCCATTAGGGAGAAATATTGCCAGGTGGAGGTCCAGCTTCAGGCTGGTGCATTGTTACGTGCTGTCCAAAATGTGTTTGGACAGTGCTCTACATGCTCGCCATCACAAATAGATATGGAGGTGAACCACTCCATTTGCAAGATATAGTGTGTGAAAGAGAATGTGTAAACACAGCAAGGGTGCCGAACAGCCAAAGGTCTACTTTTTAAACACAGAAGCTCATCAGAGCTCGTTTTCAGACTTGCTAGGATCTTAAATTGATCCATATGGTAATGTCAGTGGCAAGTAACTCCTCCAGTGCTGTTAAGTCTGAAGCCTTCCAGGGAAGTATTTGATACTGCTCTTCAGCTACAGATATTGAAATACAGATGATAATTGAACGTCTAAATATTTCTGGTAATGCCTCATAAATTGGAATCTTTAAGATTTCATTTACTTTTAGATTTATCTGATGTAAACTTCCTGCATGTGCAGGAGGGAGAAGCACAGTTCACAGAGCAAATGAGCAAGAGTCCCTGACAAACATTGCTGTAGAAGATACTCAGGGACTCTCTTAAAACAGGAATAAAGAATAGGTAAAAAAAGAAAATAACGTACTATTACAAATAAGCTTATTCTGAGCTCCAGGGCAGCTTGATTTTGCAGCAACTTGTATTTTCTCATGCTTTGATTCTTCAGTTTGACGCACAGTGTAAGACTGATCATTTTAGAGCAGTTTTTGCAAAATATATTGTGCGTACAACTAAATCAGAACACTTAATCAGATGAGTATGGTCCTTCTGGAGACCCATTGATTGTATCCAAGGCCTTCAGATTCCACAGTCTGGCTCAGCATTAGGGGTGCAAAACATCCCTGTGCAGAGGGACTGAATAAAGTGGTGACTAGACCTAAATTGAGAGTTTTGAGGGTGGTTCTTGAGTGGTGCACAAGCCTTGGGCTGGCCCTCTGCACAGCGATGCATTTTACTCAACAAGCACCGTGATTGAAGAGTTCATACCAACCAGTCAGTATATTTGTGACCTAGCCTCTGAGCATCCACCTCTTTTAAAACCTTGATTGTTAGAAATCTGACTGAACACTAGATGCCACTGTTGTCTTATCCACGCACACCAAGGTGCGTGCTAACAGAATCCAAAGGCAATACAAGGAATTTGTCAGATCCTTATTGCATGTCCTGTCTCGCCTTGGGTAGGCTACAGCTGGCTTTCTGTTACTGGATGATTTTATTTTAACATTTTCTCTTAGCCCCTCAGTTTCTAGGAGCTGGTCTCACTCCATCTCCTTTCCATTTCAAAGCAGGGCCAGGTTGCTATGACTCCACCCTGCTGTCTGTGTAAATAGCTTTCCATGTCAGCGACACATGAACAAATTCTGGGAGCTGTAGCTTGTTCCCTTTCCTAATTTTAGGGAGAGATTGGCTTTTTAGTTCTTGTTTTACCCTCTTTGTACCATTCCTTCTCTCTCATCATTGGGACTGTTTTTAAATACTGTGTTTGTGGGTGTATTTGCCCCTTGGTTAGGAAAATAACACCTCACATTGGTTTTGTATTCAGCCTCTGCTTAAATAGGAGAAAAAAAAATATGTTTTCCCCACCCCTTCAACTAAATAATGGTGTTCCAACTGGGTGGTTTTCCTTTTTCTAAGCAGCACTGGTAAGAAGTATACACAACCACCACCATCTGGTACAACAGTCTGGGTCAGGTTTTCAATGGGTATAAATCGGCGGCGCTCCACTGGAGTTCCTCTGATTTAGACCAGCTGACAAGCTGGCCATCAGTCTATTACCAACCCCTGCACATGGTAACTTGCACTATCTTAAGCACTAAATCAGACCATTGAGCAGACCTGTGCAAAAGTCTGTGGCTATTGCTGGACAAATAGGTTTGACAAGAAGTGCTTTGTCTCAAATTGAGTATAATGGCAGCTTTAGGGATGTAGTCTTTTGAAAATCTGTGCTTCACTTCGATCAACTAATAGAGAAAGAAAGGAGCTGGTGTATGTGGAGGGAAAGAATCTCATGTCACGATATGCAGTTGGATCTCAGCCGATATCAGGAAATTCTGATGATTTTTACTGACTAAGTGGCTTGAATGCACACGTGGCATGAATTGCAAGCTTGAAAATGTGAAAAAGCTCATTTTTGTTTTCTTTATCACACACGGCAATTCATTTGCTAGCGGCTGTAGTATGAAACAGCCAGAGGGTGGCAGTGTAGGTGTTCTGCTAAGAAAAAAAAGGGCAGGGTGAGAGAGGAGAGGGATGGTAATTGCCTATAAAAGTGAGACTTGCCCTTTTACTTGCAATGGAGCGACGTAAGCACCATCTGAAATTAATTCTAAGGAGTAACGGGAATGGGCCATGTAGGAGAAAATGGTTTTTCTTTTTATAAGCGCAACTCTGGAACTGAAAAGATCATATTTGAATGAGTCAGATTCATCCGCTTCTAATATTAGGAACTACAGCCGTGTGTGTACTCTCTCCCTTTGGGGGAGAAGGTTGTACTTTTCTAATATAATGAAGACTGACTGAGCTAACTGCAAAACAAGTCTCCATAAGCATTGGTCTGAGTAAGAATGATGATCTTGCTTTGATACCACACGCCACCTTTTTCATGCATTTCCTACGAATCTTTATATGCAAGATTTCTTTGAGCGAATGCTTGGAAAGGGAAAGTCTTACAAACACCTTCATGCCAGAAACACTGCAGCGGCCAGATTGAAATCGATTTGCCCTTTGCCTGTCTTTAAAAGATCAGTAACCAAAAGAGCTGAGTGATTTATTTAGGTGTAAAATAACAAAAAGACACCTACCCAAGGCTCTAGGTACTTTCACATTATTAACACGCTAGTCAAATAAACGGACTGAGACGACCAATCAAACACCATGACTAAGGAATAGACAAAGAGAGAATCTTTGGTGGGTCACTCTGTCTCCTGTTCATAACATTTCTCCACGTGCTGTGTGACAAAAGGGGATAGTTACATCAGACCCAAGGCATCAAATCCACCTGCTTTCTTCATGAAACCGGCCCTTTCTCACGAATAGTTTGTTTTGATGGCTCCACATTTATTGACTTCAGTGAGACTACTTGTGTGCTCCAGGACAGGCCTGTGCTTTAAACACCTTGTTGATATATATATATAAGGGACCTGTTTTTCCTCACATATGCACCAGGAATAACACTAATGAAATTAACGTATCCATACTATTGGAAACCTGGCATAAGTGAGAGGATGCTTGGAGCCAATGGATTAAATTCATCTCTCATATAATCCCATTGACTTCAACAAGTTTACACTGAATGTGGCCATTGGTCAGACAGCGTCAACCAAATGGAACAGGAGTGTCATTATTAATTATTTGCCTAGTGGTGGCACCCAAAAATCTCTAGCCAGGATTGTGGTCCCATTGTGCTAGACACTCTGCAAACACATGAAAAGACATGTTTCCTGGCCCTAAGAGCTTACAAACGTAAGAGACAAGACAGACAAACCATAAATAGACAGAGCAAAGAAGCAGAACATTTGAGGGGATGTTAGTGACGTGGCTTGTTCCTTTTTTTATTTGATTTTTTAAATTTGTGTTTCAGTTTTGTTTATTCCTGGCCCCGATTCAGCAAACACTTATGCACATGCTTAAGTTTACTACTGCAAGTAGCCCACTGTTTGCAATAATAGTAAAGTTAAACGTCGTAGCAAACAGCAGTAAAGTTGAACACGTGCATGTTTGTGTCCTTTCTTTTTCCTAGCCCCCGTCTTTTATTTTTTAAATGTTGTCTGTTTTTATAATTTTTCAAAATACCTTTTTCTGCTTTTTAAGCCATTGGCTATTTTCTGATTATGCACTGAGACCACAGCTGACAAATATTGTCTTATTGTTTCCTTGTACTCCCCTCTCTAGCTGTATTCATCCGTTGTTTCTTGTCTCACACGTGGATTATAAGATCTTTGGGACAGGGACCATCTTTTTGTTCTGTGTTTGTACAGCACCTAGCATAGTGGGGTCCTGCTCCATGACAGGGGTTCCTGGGCGCTACAATAATACAAATAAATAAAAGTACATTTCATTATGGCCTATTTCACATTATTATTACTGTTGCACATTCCCTATGTTTGTGCTTTACCTGCGACACTTCCCTATTTTCTATTTTTTATTATAAACCTATAAGCTTTTAATATTAACCTTGTGCCTGTTCTATTTTTCATTAGCCCAGTCTGATTATCCTTTGGCTATGTAGGAAGGTGCAGGGACCTTCCCCCGCGGCTGGGCCC
>ML675620.1:9847001-9863625 GCA_007922155.1 Mesoclemmys tuberculata | reverse complement strand
CTAAGTACTAAAGGCAATGTAATCAGAATGTAGCCTTTGGAAAACCTGTTACTTCAAACCCAGTAAACTTCATCTAAATAGTATCAATCTCTGAGAAACTTCCTTTGAACAGTACCCATTCATGTATTGTAGCAAAATCTGACTCCAAACTCAGTAAACTGCATCTGAATAGTGTTTAGACATGTATTGCAATGGGTGATTCTTTGTCAGCAGCAAACAACAGCTGGACAATTAAGAAGAATAAAATCGGGTTTCACTCTGTCAGTTTCGCTGTTTTGGGGTGCAGTCCCCAATTACCCCATCGCTCTTGGAAACTTCTAATTGGCTAAAAAGTGGGCATATGGTTGTGAGGAAGAGAATATAGGTGATCAAAAAACAGGAAGTAAACTGGAGATGTCCCGTATCTTTGGAAGAACAACAGAATAGTTCTACATGTAGGCGTGATCTACCTACTGTCTCTCCCCAGCTTGCCGCTCAAACCTGAGTACAGAGTGTGGGGCTGTGTAACCTGAGTGTGACAGTGTATTTCACTCAGATGTAAACCCGGGAATTGTACTAGTAGAATTGGAGTGCTGCTTTGCTGCTGACAAATCTCACTGGTGCAGTGTAAGTATAATAGTGTAAGTATAACCCTATAGTGTAAGCTAGCTTTGTAAGTATAATTGTATAGTTGTAATTGTAACTGTGTTTTTAAGTAGTTAGATTGTTGTATTAAATAAGAATCAATGGTGATTTTTAAATTGTAATTATTGATGTATAAATTGTTGTAAGTAAAACAAAGTTGTATGCAAAGCAATCTTAGTCACTCCTTATTTGAGGGATCCATATAAATCGAACCTGACAGCAAGCTGGTTCTTGTTGTCACCTCAGAGTGGTGCTCAGCCCTGGCAATACAAACAGCTGCAGAACTCCGCACAAAGTGAGAATGCAGGCCAACTTAAAGGTACAGGACAAAGGAAGCAAAAGGAAATGAATGTATACCACACCAACACAGCCTGAAGGCAGCCTCAGTGAAGTAGAGGCGCTTTCTGTATATGCACTCGTGTGTGTATGAGGAGTCAATGTGTGGTTAAGGCTTATGTTGGATTGTATGAATTACGCAGGTGATGTCTTTTGTGAGATCAAGGTGACACGCTCCAGCTGCATGCACTGAGCAACACTGAGGTCTAGATAAACAGTGGAGCCAGTTCCTTTGTGCTGCTACTCTGATTACCCAATGTTCTCCAGACACCACTTCTCATAAATCCCTTTGCTGCTCAACGTTGGAACAGAGCTGGAGGGTTATACAAGTTTGCTCAGTGGCAGTCCAGGCTTCCACGTTAACAAGGGATCGCTTGAAACAAACTGGGAGTAGCCCTGATTCTGAGCCACCAAAGCAGCCTTACATAGGACACCACAGCCAAGCTTTCAAAGAGAGGGTTTGTTTAGGGAGCACGTTTCAGCTGGTTCCATAGATATTGAATATGAAATTACTAGGCAGCTTTGAGACAGATGCTTTCAGGCTGGTGGGATCGCAGGCCATGGGTTTACCACAAGGTGAATGGCACATATGTGTTGCGTTGGTTGGCAGTTGGGGAGGTTGAAATTGATGTCTGCTTTTGTATTTGTTCCGGCCCATCTGAACCACGACATTGACTCCGCTGATTTCACAAAGATGGAAGCGTTGCTGTCAGCACCACTTCTTTCGCTGTACATCTGTCAACAAAGACTTAGTGGTGGATGAAAGCCTGGCAAAGCAGAGATGATTATATAGGACCTATGCAAAGGCCACCCCATTAACACCAATACTTCTGGGTTACATTTACCAACAGCATCACCCTTGCACCCTATCTCTAATGTCCCCAAAAGTAATTTGGGGCCTCATGTTTCTGATATGTCTGAGCGACACATTGGTTCAATCCCAGGATAGCCAATAGGTGGACCATGGGCCAAATCCACACCACCAGAAGCTTTGAACAGACCCAAAATCTTTTTATTTACTTATCATTATTGTTGTTATTTTTAAATTATTTTCTCTGGAGTCTGGACCTTGCCTATACCTTGACCAAGAAATTTGGACCTCGACAAAAAAAGTCCATTACTTCTGGTTTAATCCATCCCTGTTTGCATTGTGGTTGTATGCAGGGAGAGAGAATCCTGGACTGTCCAAAAAGCCTTGACTCTGAAATCAGTGAAAATTTTTTTAGTCACAGGGAGAGAAGAGATATTTCCCCAGAGCTGAATCCTAAGTCAAATCACTACTACAAATTCAGTCATTAGAAATAATTCAAATCTTTAATGCATGTTGGGAGGCTACCAGGTTTCCCTGAATGTATGTTTCTAGTAACTGTTCATCAAGTTAGTTGTCCAGAGAAATTACAGCCTGTGAGTTAGCCACAGATTTAGCACTTTGATTATTAGTTGCACGATTGGTCTCCTAAGTCACATGGTATTGTTTATGTTCCCTCATTGGAAGGTTTAAGTCCTAGAAACAGATGTCACCAAATCGTTAGACTTTGACTTTCACAGGGACAGGAGCAGCACTTATGGGAAAGAGTGAAAGGCCGTATTTGTGCCCCGATGCCCTTTATTGACATGGTTCTTAGGACAATTGTCCCCACATGATGATGTCTCTGCATCCTCATCTAACCACCCTTTCTCCACGGTTTGGGGCTGGGAAAAGATTCGAAGTGTTTCTTTTCCTTTAGTCCAGAATCCCCATTCCTGCCTCCCTCTCCTTCTCATGCTGAGTGGGAATGACAACTCATCTTGCTAAAGCCCTGCCCACATTAAGGAGGTTTGCACCAGTGTAGCTACCTTGATGTACACACCGTGGGCTGGTCTATACTTACCTCCGCGACTCGGTGGCAGTCAACGGGAGAGACGCAAACAACATAAAAATCGTGCATAACTCACGTCGGCTCAGCTGCTTCTGTTCTGCGCGGCGTCCACACTGCGCGGCGCCACTTTCAGAGGTGGTTTTCCTCGGTCGATTTCTGGATCGACTGAGTAGGTCTTTACTGACTGCTCAGTCGATCCAGAGAAATCGATCTGACGGTGGCAAATTTGCCGCCATCAGTATAGACCTAGCCTGTGCTGTTGTAACCCCCGCTCGCTTTGTACCACTGCAATGTATGTACGCTAGGGATTAGCTCCAGTGTAACTGGTTACACTGGTACAAGCTTCTGTAATGTGCACAGGGCCTATGAGTTTAAATCTCTGACTTTCTCATATCAGTCATTCCTTGCCTCCTCACAGCTAACGCTCTTGCTTCCAAATGAACAATGCCGGTGGATGTGGAGGGGGGGTGCTGTGTGGGCGACACACCAGCACTTCTGGCATAAATGGCCATGATCATGTGTGACTACTTGTACTAGAATGAGTTACAGAGCCTCTGCTGAATATTCAGGCAGACAGGCACATGGTCACCTAAATGGACAATGGAAACGAAAGGGCCGTCAGCATGGCTGAATCAAATGCAGCCTGGGTGTAGTGAGCACGTCAATGAATAGAGTTCTCCATTATCACATAGCAACATAATCATTGCTCAGATGAAAGGCATGCCTCTGCTCCGTCGTTGTGCTCAGTACTGTATGTACTTTGCTGAAAGCTGCAGACAGCTAGCCAGGACGGGCTGTAGATGTTCAAGGTATTTGCAACATATCAAGACATGAAAAGCCATTCCGCAGGGTAATGAAGAAGTCCTAAAACCTGAAATATTTCTCCATCTTTGGAGGCAAGCATCTGGATTTCACTGTACACTCTGTATCTTATCAATGGTTTGGATTATGGATGACTGCGTAGCAAATTAAAAAAGATACACAGGAGCTGATCAAAAGCCCTTCATGTGTGGCAGGGCCGTGCGCTGCCCTCCACTAGATCTGGGATCCTGAAGCTTCTCTACCAAGGTATTTCACATCTGCCCTAAGATCACCAGTAGGAATTAGCCATGGCTCTATAGCCATGCACTTCTTGGCCTTTTTGCAGAGCTTGCCTCTAAGGAAACTCAACATTATAACGGCTGATGCAAGTGCCCACCAGCTCATTTCATTTTGGTCTCCAAGGAGCCTTCAGCAAGGAACAACGTCTAGCCCATGCCAATTTGAACAGGACTCAAGCTATTGATCTAAAAGGGAAAGCCACTTGGTGCCTCATTCACTTTTCTTTTGGAAATACAATGCTGATAACTCTCCCTGCAATTGTACCAATGGACTAGATTTTCAGAAATGAAGAGATTGTCAGTGCTTCCACTTCTGGATGCCCAGCTGGAGACCGAGGTCTATAAGCTCGAGGATACATGGCTCAACACTTCTGACAATCAGGCTTCTTTAACATGTCTGCAGTTTGGCACCCATCTCAACCATGAGTGAGCTGTGCCTTTTCTCTAAGTAAGGCGGGGTACAGAGAGCCCATGCTCTAATGCCTAAAGGCCCAATAGCACAAAAGAAAATTATATTCAAGGTTGGAGATCAAGAAGATACTAGACATCCCAGATACTATGGGGTGGTCACTTTAAACACGTGTGTATGGTAAATATCGAGGAGCGCTGAGGACATGGAGCGTCTTTGAAAGGAAACTCAGATTCCCCCCAAAAACCCAGCTGCTTGAGATCACCAGTCATGAGCAGGTTACACACGTTGCCTTAATAAATAAAGCTGCAAATGGGCTATTCTCCATAACAGGACTATGCTTCGGAATTTGGTCCCATCAGAACTATGTTTAGCAAGACCTGACTGCCTTTTTGCCCAGGCTTTTCCAGCTGTCTGAACTATGTAAACCTGGACATCAAATCCCACTTCAACCTGTCCAAAATCTGCCATCAGCAGGGGAGTGTGGTAGTTTGCTCTTCTTATTTGGGCTATGTCAGGTGGGAATGTTGGATGGGATGGGAACTGAGTTACTGCAGAGAATTCCTTTTTGGGTGCTGGTTGGTGAGTCTTGCCCACATGCTCGGGGTTTAGCTGATCGCCATAGTTGGGGTCGGGAAGGAATTTTCCTCCGGGGCGGATTGGCAGAGGCCCCGGAGGTTTTTCACCTTCCTCCGCAGCGTGGGGCATGGGTCGCTTGCTGATCGATTCCCTGCAGCTTGAGGTCTTCAAATCTCACTTTTGAGGATTTCAATAACTCAGTCATGGGTTCGGGGTTGTTATAAATGTGTATGGGTAGGGTTTTGTGGCCTGCCTTGTGCAGGAGGTCAGACTAGATGATCATATTGGTCCCTTCTGACCTATGAGTCTATGAGTCTATGAGGTGCTACTTTATTAATGTGTGAAATAAGAACAAATATAATTGAAAGATAATGTAAGGCATTTTACATGCCAAGCCCTAAGTCCAAGCCCTTAGGTATCTCCTTTACCAGTTTATGACGTCGCCAACTTTTAAAGCAATTAATGCAGCTGCCTCTTGACTGTGGCTAAAGATGTTGGGTGATGACAATAGTTTAAAACAGCTCCGATTATAAAGTTTTGTTCCAGAACGTAGTTATTTATCTGCCTCTATGTTCTGCAAAAGAAATGCTATAGGAGCTCAGATAAATGGCTTAGGAGCTCAAACAAACATACAAAAAAGTTCACCTTTCAAGATATTTTGGCCCAATTTATGTTTTTAAAAATAGACCGTAGGAAGGTGAGGCTACTAAATAAACTGCCCACGATTCACAACACCACCTTCAGCAACTGCCTGATTCTTCAGTGGACCCTGTTTTCCTCTCTTCTTGTTAAATATTTACTGTCTGTCTGAATTTAGAAAGGAGCTCTCATGCCCAAAACACATTTGTCATTGTAGTAGTGTCTCCTTCCAGGTCATCCTGTTCTTTTGGGAGGCAATGCTTCGCACACGCACAGTGTGCAGAAGAGCCAAACATAAGTCATGGTAAAAAAAAAAATTAGTAAAAGGTTTCACGCATAAAGGGGAAGCAGCGAATGCCCTATCTTTCAATGAGTTAGCAAGCATGCAGCATTGAAGCCATGCTTGGTTGAAGAGGATGTAAATCCACTGAACTCAATGGACCATGTTACACCCAATCGGACTTGGCCCTTTTTGTTTTTACAGAAGACTTATTAGAAGTTAACTGCCCAAATCCTCAGACTTACAAGCGTCTTTAGGTCCAAGATAATAAATGCTAATGAAAATAAGAGCTGAGAAAGGAGCCATCTGCCATTAGCTATTGGTTCCCTGCCCTCCCCTTTGCTTTGTTACTCTGTTTGTCTTCAGCAGAGCTATGCAAAGCATGCAATTTGACAAACGTTAAATCAATCTTGGCTCAAGTCAAGCTGTGTTCATGACATAGCCGTGGCTTGTGTTAGCTTTTCTTTGGGTCTGAGGATGTTGCGTTATAGCTAAAGATGATTGATTAGTTTTCTCTGCATACCTGCAACCACGGAGCACTTGTCTACATGGGAACTTTCTCCCAGTCCCTGCAAACAGCCCAATCTCCCCGTCAATTTCCCAGTCAATTTCAAACAGGGCAGGGCTTCTTCCGGTGGAAATCGTGATTTTTTTCTATTTGTGGGTTTTGCCCTGGTGCAGCCACCCCGGGGCCTGCCCACTGATTGCTGGAATTGGGGCAAATCCCTTTGCAGACAAGGCCTGAGGATCCTGTGAACTGGTTCAATTCACAACCGAACAAACATCCATGTGCAGGAGGTGGGGAATGGAGGAAGCTGACCTGTACTGTGAGTTCACCATACCACCATCTACTCCCTCTGGGGCACATGACTGGCACCACCAGCCAGATCTCCCAATTGCACTCCCCAGCATTCTGCAGTCAAATTACAGATGTGCAGGTACTCAGAAGGGTGGCCATTCATCCACTCTTCCCTCTAGTGCAGCTGAGGCAGCGAACATATTGGCCCTTCAGTGACAAGCTTCCTGTGAGCATGGGTTAGTCTGTATTTATGGAGTAAGATTCAGCCCTGTAGTTTCTAAACGGGAAAGATGGATAACTTAATAGAATGGAACATGCTTTCCCTCTTATGTGCAAAATCAATCTATTTTCCTAAGCTTTTCTCTCTCTCTTCCTATGCAACTTTTGGCACCCAGGTGGGGAGTACCATGGTGGCTCAAAGAAAATAGAAAGCAGGACCCCTCCTAAGCAAGCAGTGTTCTAAATTTTGAACCTTTCAATCCACATGCACCTTCAAGGCCCAGAGAAACAAACCACTAAAACAGTGCAAGCTGTTTCCATGGGACCAGCGCTTTGTGAAAAGAGGGACAAAAGCATGATTGCTTTGCTTGCGCCCAAAATTACATCTGTCTTAGAAGTGCCGGGGTGTTTTAATCTGTAAAAAAGGAGCCTTCTGTGTGAAATTCAGCATGGAGCTATTAATTGCTATTTTTATTTGTACAGCAGTAGCTGGGATCAGGGCCCCACTGAATTAGGCCCTGGACAAACAGAACAAAAAGTCTTGTCCCAACGTGACTGTTTGTTCCTCGAAGTAATGCCGAGTTCACCATTTTGAGTCTAGTTGTTATAAGAGTTACTGGAGGAAAATTCTAACTAACCCCACTACTTCAGTTGGTTCAGAGAGCCACTGAACTAGCTGAGTGAAATTTACCAGCATGAAGCCTACACAACACTAAAATCACTTGTGTCTTACAGTGAGGGACATAAGCTAATATATTTACAAGTTCCTCTGAGTAAATAACGAACACACCCGTAAAACAGGGAGACAAAATTCTTTGACAGAGATCAGAGAGCATTAGAAATGAAAATGTCTAAAAGTTCTCTAGTGTAATGAATACCACAGAGTGACCTAAACTGTTACATTTCAGATAGGTAAAAGAGTAGTCTTTCTTTATTGCTTTATCCTGACATTTTGTTTTAAAAAAGCCCACAGCAAGGACAGCATTACCCAGCAAGTGTCCCAGTTGTCAGCATCACGTAAAATATTACACGCTCCGTATCAGGTCAACCTGGACAAAGGAGCTTCCACAGAAAAGGGGCTCTGAACCGGGTCACACATTACTGCTCCTCCAGCACACATTTATGGAAACTACTACTCAGATCCTCTTAGAGTGAACCCAAAGGCAGGTCACAGATCTGTTAGTGTACTAATTAGCAGAGTAGTGTTGCATTGGGCATTATATCCCATTCCAGAGTCTACACGCATATCACAAAAGCCCTCCCACATTGGCATCCTCAGTCATCTTCTACCCTATATGTGCAAGTCTGGTGGATTGCTAGAACCGTCCTATTGCTGGTCTATTTTTTTGCAGCATCCATTTCCAGCTCACCCACAGCCATCCTCCTGTGCAGATGGAGACCTTGGCCTGTGCGATGTCTCTCACTAGGTCATTCATCCCATAAAGGGGGACTTCAGAGGACTCCATGCCATTTTTAGGCCCTGATCCTAAACACTCATGTGATGAACTTTGATCCCTGGTGTAGATGGGGCTCCTTCACGCAAACACAGTAACACAAGAGTGGAAGCATTTGCACCTTAAGACCCAGGGGCAAGGAGCTGGATGTGAAAAACATCTTTTCAGACTACACGTAATGGCGATCACCAAGAAGCAGATATTTTCAGGAAAGAACAATGCGAAACTCCCTCAGAAAACTGGGGCACAGGAAAAAATAACTAATTCATGTTCAATAATGGTGCTAAAATCTGAAGGTAAAGCACTAGCTGGCAGGATGACCCTGCCTGAATTTCAAGAGAGTGTATGTTGTGTGTTCATGTGTCACGCTGTCAGTGATTTGGGGCAGAGACCACGTGGGAAGGGGCCCGTGTTACCAGTTTGTACTGGACCCGAAAAAATTGTGCTAACACAGCTTCAGGCTGTATTATTTCTGCTCCTGTGATGGTAGGTGGAGTCTGTGGTAGTGGGTCTCCAGTGGAACCAAGGTGTCAGGGAGCTGGGAAGGGGTAGGGGTACGGACTCTGGCTTGAGGGGGGAGCACCACAGCCTTTTCCACAGTGAGGCAAGCCCTGCATTCCTGACAGGATGATATGGAGTGATCTCTGCTAGGAGGTTCCCCTCCCCCTGGATTTTACAAAGGGTGGGGAGGATCTGGCTCTTTATGAGGTAGTATTCCTACAGAAATCCTCAAAATCAGGCCAAGCCAAGCAGCCTTCCAGTCAATGGAATCGGGGAGACTGAGACACCATGGGGCTCTCAGGTCCTCTTGCATCACAGCGCTTTATTTAATGGGATCCTTATTCGATGGCACGGATGAAGTGCGCAATTAATCTTTGTTGACTTCACAAAATACACAGGGCCAAATTTTGACACAAATTACCCTTGTGCAACTGCACTAATTTCAACAGGGTTGTCTGGTGTAAATAGGGGGGAAAATTGGACCAAAACTATTGCAAGCACTTTTCTGAGAGGGTCACAGACACTCACCAAGTTCTTTGATCCAGATTTCCCCCTCAGTTAGGCTAGAACTCCATCTAATTTATTCTGTCGGTCATCCGCTGAAAAATGGGTCTCAATTGTAAGTTTCCTGCAGCAGGGACTGTCTTTTTGTTCTGTGTTTGTACAGCACCTAGCACAGTGGGGTCCTTGTCCATGACTGGGGCTGCTAGGCCCTACCAAGTCCAAATACATAATAATCAATCATCAGATAACAGCAACATTAGCAGCCCCAAAGAGACATAGCAGTGGGGATAATAATTAAAGGGGTCAAAGAAGAAATACATACAGTCATTTCTCCAGCATAATGACCACCATGAGAGCTATACATTGCAACAAACAAGGGCCCATAGTTTTTAAGGGCCCAATTCTTCAGCTGCTCCAAGGACAGTACCCCTACTGAATTAAGTGTGAGTTCACAGCCTGCAGTGCTTGTAGGATCTGGCCCTAATGCCTTCAATTATAATATACAAATTAATAACTTACATTTATATTTACAGCCCTTCACTCCAAAGAACCACAAAACTCGGCTATCTTATTTACCCAGTGAACAATCTTTTGAGGTTTATAGTGCACCTTATAAAGAAATCCTATAGCAAACATTATAATACCTGTAATTGAATTGAGAATGTGTGCACATGATGTAGGATACAGTATGAATATATGCACAGCGTAGGTACAGGAACTATAGGCACTGCGTAGTATTGACAATTTAGATCGTGTTGGTGGCAGTGAAAGTATCAAAGCAGCGCAGCATACAGCACTAAGCATTTTCTGTTTGGGAAGTGCATATACACAAGACTATACAGCGTAGAAATCTATCTTGAATCATTAGTCTTTGCTTTACGCTTAAGACACTCAGCAGGCTTGCTGTTTACGCTATGGCAATCCTGTGGAGATTTTATCAGATGCTACATTTTTCCAAATGCTTTTTGCTCCTTATTTTCTTCCTCCATTTAGCTCTTCACGCAAACAGATCTTCCAGAGCCATCACACTCTTCAGAGAAACCTCTCTGCTTGTGCAATTATTTACACAGAAAAGAGCTGATCTTCGCAGAGGCTCATGAAAGCTCCTGAACCAAGAGACAACCTCCCATTAGATTACACAGATGGCAGCGGTTGCCTCTGTAAATCCAGATGGGTATATTTGTGAGAAGTGAAGAATTATGTTGTCTGAGCGAGATCCTCAGCTGGTGTAAATCAACATAGCTTCATTGAGGTCAATTACCTTTACCTTGGAAATAATATTGGGGATAAAGAAAGAGTCTCATCTGGAAGGACAAGGAGGAGAAGGGGAGGAGAGATCTGGCTCATATATTTTTCAGCAGGTGGGGTGTTTGAGACGGAAGGTTAATAAAAGCAAGAGGCAAAATCCTTTCTGGGCTCCTGGAAGGTGTTTGTGGACGTGTGCACATGTTGCTACTGAAAAGCGGTCTGTGTAGCTATCTGGAAGAGACTCAGGCCCCAGCTGTGTGGTAGTGCTACCCTTACGGAAGGGAGTGGGGTGTGGCTGCAGAGATCAAAGATCAACCTCCACTTAGGAAGGTGAGGGGTCAGGACTGCAGGGATCAGAAAGGACTCTGGAATTGGCCATCATTGTGGTGTTATAGCAGGCCCTTGTTGCTGTGCTGTGTAATATCTGAAAAAAAATAATTGAGCCATTAAACACAAGCTCCCCCAGGCCCTACTATAACACCACAATGATGGCCAATCCAAATTTCAGTAAGCCAAAAAACCCAAAATCATCAAACAAACAAACAAACAAACCCATAAGCGATGATACACACCCACTGCCAAACTGACGGATGTGTTTTCCCCCCAGCTGGAGCATGTACAAACATGTATAAGCATCAGACCATACTCTTCGGCAGAACTGGCTGTATATAATAGCTGATTAAGTGGGTGAGTAATCGGGCAGATATAAAAGCTAAATGTCAGTATAAAGAAAATAACAGCAAAAACACCGCAAAATGACCTACTGCTCTCTCTACCCCTAGAAAAGTTTTGTTTTTGAAGATTCTGTTTCATTCATTTCATTCTCCTGTGTTGTGTTTGCTCCTCTAATAGTCTTGGAGAGAGAAGTATAGGAAACAAATAGAATTCTGTAGAAAAGTAGATGACATGACCATTTCCCCTTAGAATATAAAAGTCAGTATCTCGATCACAACTAGCCATGTTTTATTCTATTTAGCAGTGTGATTTGGGCTCAAGGCAGTAACATAAGATATTATTCCTGTGGTACAGCTGCAATCATACATAGACATCCCAGTCTTATCACAGGTCACATTCTGAGCAATGGAGAGTGGAGAAAGAGCCAATTTTGTCTATGGTGAGAAAAAAGACCCATTCTGCAGCGTTAAAAGACTCTCTGTCGTTCAGGAAAGGAATCTTTTTTTTCCCTTGAAGTCAAGTGTTATTTAGAGCAGGCTGAAAAACTGGGGGTGCAAAAAAGGGGCATTTTTTAGACATTTTTGCTGTTTTCTTCTCTTTGTTTTGAAATTTCAAGATCGGAACATTTTTGACCCACTACAGAGTTGGTTGTAAATATTTTATCACATTTTTCCCTTTTCAGCCACAACAAATGTAAGAACGTAGGAATGGCCATCCTGGTCAGGCCAATAGTAGACCTAGCCCAGTATCCTGTCTCCAACAATGGGCACAGCTTCATGGGGAGTGTACAGAACAGGGCATTTTGGGAGAGATCCACCCCATCTTCCCCTCCTGCTGATTAGATGGACATTTAAATCTCAATGGGGTACACAAAAATTGAATGTAATTCAAAGGAATGGCTATGTTTTCTTTTCTTGCTTTCCTGCTTGTCTAAGCCTTGACACCCTGGCACATTTTAAGAGACCATGATTTACTAGCTCAACTTTAATGGCTGAAAGGAAAACCAGAGGTCAATGAAAGAGATGAACGGGTCAGACAAGCTTTCCAGGGGTCCTAAAGATAACACAAAACTGTGTTTGTCTAGTTCAGTATCCATTACCCCAGTAGGCTAATTTCTGCACTACAAGCAGTGTGCAGATGAGAAAAAACATAACAGGTGATGAAAAGGGTTGTTATAACGAGGGGGGTGATAAATTGTTCTCCCTAACCACTGAAGACAGGGGAAGCAGTAATGGGCTTAAATTGCAACAAGGGAAATTTAGCTTAGACGTTAGGAAAAACTTTCTAACTGTCAAGGTATTTAACAATTTAACTGGAACAAATTATCTAGGGAGGTTGTGGAATCTCCATCATTGGAGGCTTTTAAAAACAGGTTAAACGGACACCTGTCAGGAGTGGTCTAGATAATACTTAGTCCTACCTTAGTGCAGGGGACTGGACTAGATGACCTACTGAGGTCCCTTCCAGTCCTAATTTTCTAGGATTCCATCCTGTGCCTCCAAAATCATGCAACATTTCATGAGGTTTTGGTGTGTTTTTGGTTTTATTTTATTATCCTATCTTCCATTTATTGGGAATAGAATTTGAAACTGGTAGGATGGATGCATAGAACAAAGCAACAGTGCGCAGCTGGGGAAGAGTTCCTGTTTGTTCACTCCTGTTCCCCCATGCAGCAAAGTTCTAAGGCTCACTGATGGTAATGCGACTCCAGAACATACGCGAGTGTTTTGCTGAATTGTGGCCTCTGTCTAAGGCCCAAGACTGAAGCCTTGATGTCAAGGCTCCCCTCTACTCTGAGCAGGCTGGAATCCTGGAAAGTGCAGTCTCCGGGCTGGGGAAGTGTTTGGGAGGGAGAAACCCCACAGAGAGCCACTATTTGGAGTATTTCTTTTATTTTTGCTTTAATACAGAATGTCAGATTTGTTTACTTTGGATTCAGGGGGAGTCGGGGGCCACAGCAGAAATGCCAGGGGAAAATGGCACCTCAGTCCAGTCCATCCCAGGATGGGGCTACTTTGTAGGGTTTTTTTTGTTTGTTTATTTGTTTAAAAGCTTCTTGGGCATGGCCTTCCCCAAACCTTGATTTGCTCTGAGCTGTTCCACTAAAATGCAGCTATTGCTATGGCACTGATGTGTAGCCGTGCTTTCATAACTCGCCATCTATAACACCTTGCCCCAGCTGCAATCCCTTATCTTTTGCATTTGCCAACCCACTCTTAGCACTTTAGGCGAAGAATAAATGATACTATCCACGGTTTTGTTTGCATTTAGCCAAGATGTAGTAACTAAATTGACACCACGTTTCCACTCAGCAGCTCCCAAATCACTTTTGTCTTTTACATTTGAAAGAGAAATCATTTGTTCTCTCGGTTTCTGTCCGAAGCAGACACAGCTGTACGATCAGATTATCACTACCCCCGTTGCATATAGCCCAGAGTTATTTTATTACTTGTTTATGTGTACCCAGTCTTGGCAACTCCAAGCATTCAAAAATCATGAGTCAGTCCCCCCCTCTCCCAGCAATGAATTTTGGATTAAAAAACATGAAATTTAAAAATGTGGAATTTTTTAATTTGCTTTCTTAGTGTCTGAGCTTTTAGGTCACATTTTTAGGCTTTTTCTCCACAACCCTGAGGACTAGAAATTTACTTTATTTTTCTTGTAAAGAACAGTGTGATTTTCACCTAATCAACCCTTTCTAGGACCTCGGGTTTTAAACTACACAGAAGTGTGACAAAATGCTGACAGTCAGCCACATTGACACAGAGAATTGGCATTTTGTGGTGTAGCTATGGGTACCACTGATCAGCTTTTCTCTGAATTCAAGTGGGATGTGCATTCAAAGAAACTGAACATCTTTTCATGAGTGCATCGCTGTCACTTGTGCCTGGAAACATTTCCCTCTCCCTCCTCCATGGATCATTCTGTGAGAAGTAGGACACTGCGAAAATAAATACGAGGGGCTGTGGTACGAGATGGAGAAGAGGCAGGACTTGGCCTCCTAGAAAACCACAGCATTGAAGGGAAGGAAAAAATCCAAACCAGATTGTTATGGTGGCAGTGGGAAAGGGGGAAAAATACACTAAATCACTCAAACAATAGAATAAAATGTAACAAAAAGCGAGGCATATGTTTGTAGTTACTGCAAATAATTCAAAATGTAGAAAAGGACATCTCGTTGCGTAAATCTAGAATGGCTGCACTGTGGAGTATAACTTGAAACACATGTATCAGCCCATGGGCTCCCATGGAATTTACAGAAATAGCACACTTAAATTTACTGCGCTTCTCCTGGTTCTATTTTAACCATCTGCAGCATCAGATTAACCCTCATGTGTCCCACAAGGTTTTTTTTCCATTGTCTGCAGCTCCCGGTGCAAAATCCTAAATGCAAGAGTTTATTGCCTGGATATTAGGGAACTTAGTCAAATCAAAGTAATTGTGTATTGCCAGGGCTAAAAGCATAAGGGCTGAGGCCGGAGCCATTGATATCAACAGTACTTTTGCTATTGACTTCAGTGGCAGCAGGTTCAAACCCTTAGTTTGCAGAGATTTGGGACTAAACATAAATTGCCCTTGAAAACTGCACTATTGATATAATATAAAGGGGAGCCAGGAGCGTCTAAAAGCTGGAAACTTAGTTAACATTCCAACATGGACCTTAACGCTGTCCCCGCCCACCTTTTAGCTGTGGGTGGAGACCCTCACTATTTGCCCCACCATCCTTACACATGCCCTATGGATTGAAATGGTATGCTCTTTAGCCGCAGAAGGATATAAACCACACCTACCCTTCCTGGCTCTAGTCAGCAGAGATGCTTCTGTGCTATGTGCCCAGCAGGGTCAGAGTGGATTAAGGGAAACCTTGGACTTAATCATTTTCCCACAGCCTTGTGCAGGCGTGGCTAGCCCCATTTCCAAGCAAAAGGGCATGCCAGTTCCATGCCATGCGCCCTTCCCACATCCACATCCAGGGTCCATATGTAAGATATAGGCCAAGCATAGGAAAGGGGATGTGGTATGTAGATCCAGGGAGATGCAGCAACAGCAGATTCACATGGCTAGGGTACAGCAATGGTGCTTTGAATGAACTTCCATCCTGAACAATCCCTTGCTAATCTTCTTTCGGCAAGAGTCAGGATGGGAGGATTATGGCAGCATAAATCCCTCCAAATCGCATCTTCCAACCTCATTCATGGCCAGCCTCATGTTCTGCCTCCTCTGACCTCAGTTTTGTAAACCTTCTGTGAAAACTCTTCTTCTTCTGCTCATTGGATGTGACCCCACCATTGCAGTCCTCTTGTTTGCCACTTGCCGGGATCGTCTCAACATCTCCTCATTGTGACAAAAATCAACAGAGGGTGAGAATACGTCATAACTTTTGACACTGAAAACTGTTGTGTTTCCTCTCTTCAGCTGCTAACAGCTATGTTTCTGAACTATAATTGTCATCACTATCGTGTCCTGCAGGGAATCTATTTAAAGGTTAATACACACACTCACCCTGGGCAGCTGGTCCAAATTCTAAGTTGGAACCTTTCCAAATGCAGCAGCTACCCAGAGCAAAGCACCCATCCTTCACTTTTCTCCTTTGGTTGTTTAATTGATCCAGTTGTGTGTATGCAGTTTGCCAGACACATACTGCAGGTTGTAGAAGGAGCAGGAGCTCAGGGACCATTTGTGCTTCCATTGACAAAACTGGGTACCCGATCCTGACTCCCATGTCCAGTAAGTTATAGAATATTTGTATGAATTTCATAACATGGTTATGACTAGAGGAGGGATTGCTCTTGTATAAACGGAGATAGAGGGTTTGGATTTTTTGCATGGTAAGTATAAGGATCAGATCCTGAGCTGGTGTAAGCCAGCAGTGCTGCATGGACTTCAACGGAGCTACAGCAATCTACAGGAGCTGCAAATCTGGCCTGTAACATTTAGTGTAATTTAGTCTGTGTTGTTTCACGCTGGACAATTCTGCTGAGTGTGTTTTTGAGAACAAATGCTGAAAATGAATTCATTTTGATGTGTTCTATGCCTATATTTTGTTATGCCAATGCATGTTATTTTTTGCATCATACCTTAAACTTTGCATGAAACAATTCCAAGGGTTGTACTACACAAATGCAACATGGTAAGTTAAAAGGGACATTAGAAGCTGGACATTCTGGTTATATTATGATAGAAGAATACAATATGCATGCTTGCAGAGAGATAAGCATACAGCAATATATGCAGAAAAATGTTTTCCCGATCCTACAAAAAACCTGAAAAAGAATTCCCATCCTCAGTTGGAAAAAGAATGTTTGCAAACCAAAATTCCAGAAAAATGTTGGTTCAGGTTAATCAAAATGTTCTTTCTTTCTTTCTTTCTTTCTTTCTTTCTTTCTTTCTTTCTTTC
>ML675620.1:9708461-9846991 GCA_007922155.1 Mesoclemmys tuberculata | reverse complement strand
TTCTTTCTTTCTTTCTTTCTTTCTTTCTTTCTTTCTTTCTTTCTTTCTTTCTTTCTTTCTTTCTTTCTTATTAGGTTAAATTTCAAAACAGTCATTTTGAAACAAAAAAATAGAAAACATTGAAACAAAACTCAACAATTTCAAAAAAATTTCAAGCAGACCGTTTCCGGTGACATGGTTCTGTTTTAACAAATTGTTATTTTCCAACCAAAAAAAGCATTTTTCACAGAAAAATTCCTGACCAGCTCAAATGACTACGATTGGGCTTTTACTCTGCTTCAATGAATTTCCATAGTGTCCTTTTATAAGATAACCATTAGATAGAGCAATGCTTTTAGTGGGGGGGAAAAAGTATCTTGTCTAGTTTCCTGGCAGCCAAACGAAGGAAAATACAAAAACAAACAATGCAAAACAATTTTTTCTTGTTTAGCAGTTTTTTGTACTGAGACACCCACTCCAAATTCCCCTGGAGACCTGCTGATCATAAGGGTTTAGGCAGCATGAAAATACATTACAGCCAATAGAATTCACCACTACGCATACAATGATGTTGGTATGATGCCAAAAAAAGGAGGAAAACGGAACTAGTGGAAACTAATGACTTTTTCACCTTTGTGGAAAAACAATTAAAGAGCTAAACTTCACCCATCCCTTTTTTTATCTGAGACATTTCACATCCTGCTAGCTGGATCCCCTGACCACAAGTTCTTAGTCTCCAGCTGAGGAGAAAGCCTTGGCCACAGCATTGTTAATGATGACAGTACACAATTATAAAAACAATGTATGCCTATTTTCCTTCCACTTCAAAATATCCATCCAGTTTGTTTGATTGTCTATTTGCTTTTTGCAAGGAGATGCCATGTGTCTGGCCCTGAACTTAGTGCTGTAGTTGAAGTGTATATCTGAAAGTTGCTACCTCTTGCCCTATTTATCTTTCAGTTCAAAGGGCAGTTGATTTCTCATGTGCCAATCTGGCTTCATCTTTTAACTTTCTCCTTAGTCGTAGTCCTTGTGATTCAGTCCTTGCTTCGGGCTTTTCTATTCTCCTTGCCCTCCGGACTCAGATAATGAAGTTCAGGCAGGGATGAAACTGGACCAAGGAAAAGGACAACACAGGGGCCCAATACTGCAACTTGCTACATGCGTTTAGAGCCACATGCACCTTTGTGCAGCCCCATTGACATCCGTGGGCACAAATGGCAGGATCATGGCCTAGGTTATAGAAGGGTGGATGAAATAACTGAACAGTGAAGGCAAAGGGGAGAGGTGGAGACGGCGATGACAGCAGTGAAACAAGGATATCTTTGCACAAGATGCATTAGTCGTAGCATGCCTGTCTAGCCAGTGTCAGCTGGCCATGTTTTGTAGGCTTGATGGCAGAGGAGATGCATCAGCAAAAGGGACACCACAAGAAAATAATTTCTCAAGGTATTCCTGATATTGTGAGTCATGTTAGGAGACCTCGGCTATGGGAGAGATTGCTGCAATTAATTTCTTTGTTATTTATCACTGCACTTTATTTTCATTTTAGAAATAAGTAAAAGGCTTGAACAGATTTGTTTTTAATATATGCTACACAAGAAAGATCACATCAAGCTGTGGCTGAGAAACTTTGCTCGAATTCATTTGGGACCTGACTCCAAGCCCATTGAGGTTCATGCTTTGGATCGGGGCCTTTAAAACATTATCCTGCAACTAACTCCATGAGCAGAGGATTGTTGAATCAGCACAATTCCTGACTGCCAAGGGCCGATTCAGGCCTCCCTTCCCAGCCCCCAGCTTTTATTCTGCACAGCCGGCTGGAACCAGACACAGAGTAAATCAGAGCTGTTTTATGCCCTGGGTGATCACTGAACATCACCCCACCCACACTGGGGGCTGAGCTGAGCAGTGTGGATGAAGCAGCCACGCCTTTCAATGCAGGGCTTTGCATTAATGGCATAGCCTTTGCTAACCCTTCGACAACAGCCACCCGTAACCCAGTTAGATTGCTCTGCTGCTTACGGGGGCGAGAGGACTGGCAGTAGAGGGAGAACGGCAATGGGTGTATTCCTTAGGGTCACCGGTAGCCCATGGAGATGAGAGAATTGTAAAGTTAGTGAAAGGATGAAGGGAAATTGGGGTGTGTGAGGGTGGGAGACCCCCAGGGATCAGAGGCTCATAAAGTACATGGTCTGGGAGAATTGGGTAGACACGGCAGGGGTAGATTTCTGTAATTGCAGCACAGGTTGGGTAGAAGCACGTCGGAGTGCCCTCGATTAAAGTGGACTCGCTGCCTTCACTGGGGGAGTTTATTTGGGCACCCACCCATGGCAACTTCAACCTTTCGACTTCCGTATTAGGGAATTCCACGGTGCTGGGGCCGGATCACCAGAGAGACCCTCCCCAGCCCCCGTGCCATTCTGCCACAGCAGAGTTCAGTGGAGTCACTCATGATGGAGCACCCTCAATACAACAGGAAGGAAGCCAGTATCAGGGTATTCTCCATGAAAGGTCCTCAGCTTGGAATTCACTCCTGCCGGGCTTGCCTGCCAGAGCCCAGATCTGTCCAACTTCAGGGAAAGCTGCACGGCCCAGCTTTTCTCTCAGGCATTTTTGGAGGGTGTTGCGAGGAGGGGCTGAGAGCTGGAGAGGTTGTGTTGTCTGCTTGGGGGACGTGTTGTTTTTGCCAGGATGTAATTATGTTATGCTGGGTGGGGGGAAGTAGTCCCAAAATAGATGAGACTGTCGGGTTTCCCAGAACTTTGGATCACACCTATTCATGTCTCTATAAATACAAAACAATAAACCTGACTTCTAACATTCTGCTTGACAGAAATCAGAAAAACATGCAAGATTTTAGAAGGAAATCTCAGCTGTTTTACAATGATCTCCACTCAAAATCACTTGACTTTGGGACTTTGTGTCTGTCACCCCATTTGTTGCAAGTTTGTTCCTTGCCCGTGACTTTGATTCCAGAGAACGGAGGTTTTCTTCAATAAGCCTCCAGATCCCCCCTCACGCATATGTCCATCCCCAGGACTAACCCCAGCATGACGCATTCAATCTTGGATCAGGTCTGAGTAATATTAATAGCAAGCACTATTGGAATCCAGTTTCATCTCTGAATAGAAATAAAGACCTGATCCAAAGCCCACTGAAATTAATGGCAGTCTCTTTGGATCAGGCTGTAACTGCTTCATATTGAGAGAGCTATACATGATTTCCTTTAAGAATTGCAATGCTTAAGACTAATTTTCTCTTGTCTATCGTCTGCTCTTATTTCATTACAAATGACATCATTGTCTTCAAAATGTAATTACAGAAGAATAAACATGAAGTGATTGCTATGTGTGGAGGAAACAAAATATTGGTGTTGCTAAGAGAGGGCTTGTCATCCAGGACTCTTCTGGTTTCCACTTTTTAACTCATTGCATAGGCAGCACGACTGAGAAATCAGAATTTCCCTCCTACAAATTCATTTCCATTCCTTAATTTTGTAAATGGCACTCAAAGGTCTGATGCTACCTAGTTCTACTGTGTTCCTTGGAATCTTTCAGGTCCATGAGGAGCTGGAAGTTTGGTTTTACATGTCCTCTGAAAGATGTTAACTCCAATGTCCAGTGACACCATGCTGATTGCATTTGTTTAATACAGACACAGAGGAAGAGGTTGCTAACTGATGGAATTGTCACACCACTTTCTGCAGAACCCTGGGTTTTTCTTTTGATGTGCATCTTGAGGGATGAAAGCAGTAGTTAATATGGCTGAGTATTTATCTTTGCCCTTTAATTTTGCTTTTCTTTGTATCCTAATATGCTAGAGAAAATCCCTCTAATATGCTAGAGAAAAACATACTATTGGTAGCACAGACGATTTTTTCTGAATTAGAACTTTTCCTAGAAGTTGTCTTGTAGACATACTGTACTTTTGTAGTTTTATATCTCTTTGGCAAAACCAAAGAAAAGGAATATGGGGTCAGATCCTCAGCTGATATAAATGGGCATAACTATATAGATATTAGTGGAGCTATGCCCACTTACAGAAGGAAAGATCTTTAGGAGTAGTTCCACTGTCTTCAAAAGAGCTGAACCAATTTACATCACCAAAGATTTAGGCTGTCTTAACTCTGTCACTCAACAACATCTATATATGACAGGATATTATTTTATAGAGTCCCAGGAAACACCAATAAGTGCATCTCATAAAGATTGGAGTTTGAGTTCAGTTAGCACTCAGAAGTTTGGATGCATATAAAAAATGTAGGGGGACTCTCTACACTTCCTGAATGTACAAATGCAGGCTGCAAATATTTTGAGAAAAAGGGGGGTGGTGAGATTTCTGGTACTTCCTGGTGTTGGCTAAGGAGACATTATTCCCGCAGTACAGTATTTCTGCCCTCACCCCAACCAGGATTTCCTATGGTATTTTTACACTGCCAGTCTCAGCTGAAATCTGAAAATTCAGAGTTCAATGGATTTTATAGCATATCTGATTTTGATTTGCATTGAAGACCTTGGATGACATGTCAATAGGAATTTAAACAGCGTGAAAAACAATGGAAAAGAGAGTTACCTAAATCTTTAGAGCCTCTTAAAAAAAGCTTTGGTTTGGGGTCAGTCTGAGGTCAGGTTATCAGTTGTTTTATCCATACTGGCTCAGCCCAAAAGGCTTCAGAACCTTTTGGATGGCTTTGCCTTCCCTCGTCATTCTAGGAGCCCCACAGCTGACTCCACCATCAGCTATCACAGAATAAACAGTTACTACACTGCTAAACATACAGCAGTCGGAAGCTCCATGAATCAAGCCAAACTTCAGCGCTGATATTTGGAACTGATCCTTTTATTTGTTGCATTGGTCCCTTGATAAAATCCTGTTTATCCAAACCAGCGTTCCAACGGTAAACACTAAACAAGGGAAATTCGCTCTCTTTCGTCTCCTCCTCATATATATTCTGAGTGTATTTGTGAAAAGGAACTACTTTCTTTTCTAGTTCTCTACAACCCAGACAGGCCATTTAAATTAATGACTTCTTTTTCAGTGTCAGTCTAACAGTCTTTATTTCCCTAACTGTGAAAACCCATATGGGAGACAAAGACAGCTTTGGATGACACAAATAGGCTATTTCTTTTTGGATCACCATTCTTTTACATGAGGTCAAATGAAAGCTACAGAAATACAGAGGAACAGCAGTAAGGCTCAGGTATTTTGCTCTTTTTGCCACCCTCGTGACTTGAATGTTGTGTGCGACAAATTAAATTCAACAAAAATGGCTAGTCCAGATCCTGGTCTTTTGTTCCAAATTCTGATTGCCATACGCAGAGTGTGTGCTTTTCACTGGACAGCATGGCCCAAGAAGCAGTCCCTGCCAAGAAGAGCTTACAAATGTGTCGTACGCCCTCTCTCTCATCCTTCGTTTATTGCCAACATAGCCAGGGGGGAGGGGGGGAGAGATGGGGTGGCTAATTTGGAATGTAAGTTCCTTGGAGCAGGGATCTTTCTGCAGTGTCATGCGCACCTTTGGCATTGTGTACATGATAATATCTACCCGAGATACTTAAGTGGCCCCCAACATAGCAGTCTCTGAGCATGTCACAATCTGTGTGGGAGTACTCTTAGCCACTCTATACAGATTGGGGAACTGAGCCATAGACACAAAGACCCAGCTCCTTCAACTCACTAGACACGAACTAACTAGGTACCTAACTCCCTTCAACGTCAACGAGCGTTAACCACCTACATATTCGGAGAGTCTGAGACTGAATGCCCCAGGTCACCCAGGAAACCAGGGACGGAGCAGAGACCAGGTCAGCACGAGACCAGCTTCCTAGGCTAATTTCTCATGCGAGCAGCCAGAGAGATGGTGGAAGGGATGTAGAGTAGGCACGCATAGCCAGACTCATGAAGAGGAATTCTAGCTAATTCAGCCTGCGTGCTGAGCGGTAGCCACACCATCCGAGGAGTGCAGTCCCCTCAGTGACAGTCGGGGGGCAGGGGAGGGGCTGGAATACGGCCCCACACTTGTTAGCCCCTTTCATGTTTCTAGTGCCTGTCAAGACAATAGCACGGAGCGGGGCCCGTACTTGTGTCTTGCGCTCTCCGCCCTCCTCAGCTTCTGCGCCCATGGCCACGGCCATCCAGAACTGGGCTTCATAGGAAGATTATTAGAACCAGACGATGGGCTTGATCCACAGCAGTGAACATCTTTCAATTGCCTTCAGAGAGCACTGGATCAGTACCTCTCTTACAACCCCAAAGGGCGGTTATAACGGCACCACATTGCTTAGAAAAATGGGTTGAGACGATGGCGTCTGACGTGGCGGCAGCAGCCGCCGTCCACAGGCCCACAAGGAGCCCAGTCGACAGAACCTGAAAACAAGCCTTCTCCCCAGTTCTTCCCATCCTAATTAGGACCCTGTCAAAGGGTCCATTCCTTCACAGGGAAAAAGAAAATATCAGAGTTCACATGTGTTGACAGCCTTTCACATGCAGCTTTCCTTGGAGGGTGCTGAAAGATCACTCCAGAAAGCCTAGCATGGTTTTTTCCAGACTGAGGAATGAGAGTGGAGTCTTTTGAAACAAACAATCAAAAAAAAAAAGTCTCCGTACCATGCACAGCCCCACATGCCACTCAAGAGAATCACACTGGGTCACATCTGGCTGTGTGCATTTTGCTCTGGAGTCAGATCGCCACACAGATCAGCACTAAGGCCTAGATTCTGCCTGATCTGGCTCTCTCTGAGAGAGTAACGCCTTATGCCCTACGCAGGCAGCCCAGAGCCTATGGGCAGGAGTACAGGGCTATCTGCCCTCTTTCTCTCCCTTGTGCAGGTGGGTGAGGGGTGTCTAGAACCCGGGCTCCACTCCGACACTCCCTAGGCAGAGTAGCTGGGCTGTGCAGTAGGGCGAGATAATGTGATGGCCATCATCGTGGCTGGTACCAGAGATCAAACCAGCGCCTTCTGGAACTAAAAGCCATGAGTCTCTACAGCTTGAGCTAGCAGAACTGAATCCTCTGTGGGTCAGGCACAGAGCGAGACATGTGACATACACTGGCCAGTGGCTTACTGTTGCTATTGGCCTGTAGCAAGAAGACAGCAGGAGAGAAATTGTGCGTCAGAGAGTCCATCGATGCTTCCTATGGCTGTACCACTTAGGTCCCAGGGCTGATTGGGTGTAAGGTCACGATCTAGCCCTAAATAAAGAAGGCCTATTTTTCTCTGCTGTCAGGGCTGTGTCCTGGCCTTGATTTCAAGGGACCTTTGTATTGTCTGATGAGAGGCCACTGACCAAAAGATCCCCTTAAAGATACATTTGGCACTCAGAAGTTTACATGCTGAGGGCTTTGGAGACGTTTCATGGCACTGACACCTCTGAGGCTGTAAATAATTCACCAGAACACTTTCAGGGCCCTCTCCTTTCAGCTACAGATAACCTACACCTCCTACAGAGAAAGCCAGCATTAGCATTTTACACCTCTGAAGGGGAGGCAGCTACGTCACCATTCATGTGTTTACAAAGCCCTCGGGGGCTCTGAATCAAAAAGGCTGGGCGTCTGGCTTGGAACGAGATGAGCAGAGCAAAGGTTTTTTGGTTTTGTTTTGTGACTCCTGCCAGCTCTCGCTTTTACCTGTGAAACGCATTCCAAGAGCATGGAAAAAGATCTGGGAATTATGTCATGACATTAACTGACCGGTGTAATATGCTACAAGTCAATTGTCATCCGCTGTCTGGGCAGGCTACAAGGGACGTTGAAACAAACGAACTCTCGCTGTGGTTGAATACGCAAGGGGCTAGTGAGCATACAAGGCCCATTCAAGCTCACGGTCAGTTTAGGAGCTGACCCTATGATAGCGATCCGTCAGCCGTCCAGCACTGAGCAATTTATGCGTTCCTCATTAGTTGGCTGGGTCTGACAAATTTCCCCAGACATCTGCCTTAGACAGTGCTGGGCTCCATCCTTCCCTCCTTGCTAATCAAAACTCTCTTCCAATCCCAGTCGTCTTTAGCACTCTTCCTACTCTACATAACCTGCTTCCCACACTGATCCAGTCCTAACACGCTATTCTCACCAAGTTTGCTTCTATCTGCAATCTCCCCATTAGTCCCAACTTCAGTCACTCTTGGTGCCTTTCTCAACAATTTTCCTTGATGGCCAAAAACACCTTCTCACTCCCTTTCCACAGGACACTTCTTCATTGTTCATTTATACCAATTCAGCACCTCGCTATATGGTACATGCACCTATTGAATTTGTAGAGCACCAAGCACCATAACTGTGCACCAGATACAGTATTACAACTCCCCCCCCCTGGCCCCCCACCCCCGATTTATTTCCAATGAATCCTGTATGGACAATGCTTTTGCTACTCTGGGGCTTCATTGCTCACTCTTTACTTACTTGGCCATGTGTTTTCTACAGTGCCAGTTATTCTGGGTAGCTTCTGCAAAACCACATGAGGCTTGCACTGTGCTGGGAAGGTGATCAGATTAGATCGATCCTGATGCCTTTCCCCAGGGTTCTCTGCAGCCAACATTCCAGCACCAAGAACACTTTGACTTTGATTCTCTAGGTTTACTCTCTGCACCGAACCTTTCTGTGCTGAGCATGGCTGTTGTGTGTTCTGGAGGAAGAGGCGGGATGGGAGGTAACCTGGACCCAATGAGAACAGAGCCAGGACTTCAAATTCGACCCCAATATGAGTAAGTTGCCAATGGAGGGCACGCGCCAGGAACTGAGCCAAGCTCACGTGCTGTGTAGGTCTTTGACCGGCCTTGCCTTCCAGCTGGAGGCACAGGGAGTCCTGGTAGCCCAGTCTCAAAATGAGAAATGTTTGGATCATGGTAGTTAAGTCCTTGTCTGGGAGAGACATGGCCTCTAGTCAACAGGTAGCAGGAAGATAATGTTTCTTACTCTTGCCACCTGGTTAATGAGGAACTGAATCGAGCATGTCCCCAGGCTGCAACTGAAGGGCACATGTTTCCTGTGGGGGGCACATCAGGGGTTTAGTTCGCTCCTCACAGAGTTCCCCCCATTTACTCACCATCGCTTCTGTCATCCCTGGTTGAGATCCAGCCAGTTGCTTCTCTTTTGCAGCATCAGTGCCATGGTACCATTCTCTGGCACCTGTGGGAAAAGGATTGTAACCGGGTTAATGCTACTCATGTTGTGACCTTAAACCACAAAACAAGGGGTCACATTTTAGTACCCCTGACCAAGACTGACCTAGAAAACAGGGGAAAGGTGGAGAAGTTTTATTTTATGGTTTGCAAATATCATCTGACGGATCTTTACTGCAGTGATAACTGGGGAGGAGCTGAGGGGCGCTTTACTACTTGGTCTCTGTAGTCCTAACCTTACTTCCATGACTTTATTCTCTATGAAAATAAATAAAACGATGATCACACAACTTGTGGAGGAGGGTGACATCAGCCACGTCTTATTTCAACCACCCCTGCCAATTCTTTGAGGGTGTGTAATAAATTCCATCGGATGCTTCCCTAGACACAGACATACGCTTAGTTCAGGCATGTCTCTCAGCCAGCTATTAGGACCAGACTACTGGGAGATATGTTACAAACTTATCATGTCAAAAGAGCATTTGATCCAGAGCTATCCACAGCTGAGGACAGATGTGAGGCTGAAATCAGGGTTTCCCCCGTAGGCACTGAGCAGATTTGTCAGACGCATGGCACACCTGGCCATAATTAATCCATGAGAGACAGGCTGAATGGTGAGGGTGAAGATCTGATTTGCAGCTCAGTGCCATCAGCCAGTCAAGAAAAGCTGCTGTGTGTAACTGGGAATGGGTGGGTTTTCTTTGGCAGACGGAGACTGGGGGAGGTTGGCTTGTGGTGGGAGATGGCGAAGTGGGAAAGTACTGGTCTGGGGCCTCCAGGCACAACGCAGCTGCATGTGGACTATGTGTAGTCTGGAAAGTCACAGGAAATCCAAATCTGGTCATGGCTACCAGAATAAACTCTGTTGCATGATCCTCCATGGATAGCACTTTGGACTGGGTGAACAAACATGTTTAGTATGTGCTATTCTTCTTTCTCTTATTTAAGACATTTCAATCATCGAATTGGGGAGCAGAAACAAAACCATGTGAGGAAGGTATCCATTCACACACCACAAAAACATCGGACCAGATTCACAGAGGAGCAGAGCACCTCTCAGTGACTTCTGCTGGAGTTTTGCGTGTTCAGCTCTTCTGAAAAAATATCAAGCTCGTAACAAAAAGTCTAATTAGCAGGTCATGAGCAACCTGAACATTTATTTGCTTGAACAGCCTATCTAATAACTATGAAAAGTGAATATATCCAATGAAAATAGAGCCTCTTCCATTATTGCCAACTCCAAGCTTTCAAAAATCACGTGCCAGGCCAAAAAAAAAAAAATCATGAGATTCTTTTTAATACACTTTTTTTTGCTTTTGGACTTTTTTGAATTTTTTTGGTTCACATTTTCAAGATTTTTTCAAGGGCTAGTAACCTTTGTTTTTTAAAACACGAAAAGAGAGATTCTTATGTAATCACATGACTCAAAGACCTGAGGGTTTAAGACAAAACATGAAACATTGCACAACTCGTGATGAAATGACGAGTTATCCACACAGAGATTCACAAGCAGAAACATGGGCTAAATTCATGTTTTGACCCACTCTCCTTTGGAAAGCTAGGGCATTACCCTTCTGTATGATCAAAATCCCAAACTACATGTCATGCTTTAAATACGGTCCTCATGGCCTGCACTAATCACCGGGATTGCTACATCCAAAAGATCCCAGATGTTCTACTATTGTAATAATAATAGTGACTTCATGGTCCAAAGAGAGGTCTTTTCAGGGAAAAATAAAGAGTCATTATGAGCACAGCTCGCATGGAAAGGCAACTGGGAGATGAGTAAGATGAATGCCTCATAAAAAATCAAAATAATAATGGTAACAGTAATACTTAAGTTACATGGCATTTTTCATTTTCAAGTACTTTACAGATGTGAATATACAATTATCAATATTAAATATTTTCTAAAGGTCTTTTTTTAGCTGTTGTTGCACAATATACCATGGAAACCTGAATAAACTCTCTTTGGGCCATTGAGCCATCGCTGGAACTACAGACCTCTGTTTTGGATGTAGCAGTCATTGTGATTCATCTAGGCACTGAAGGCTGGATTGAAGGTACACAGTATATATAGTGATTTGAGGAATACAATCCAATTTTGCAACTCATTTCTGGCTTGGGAAAACAAACAATTTTAAGGTTTCCTAAAGTGCTGCCAGTGTTAGTTTATGCTAAGATTATATAGGGGCGAATATACATGCACACACATGAATATGGTGAAATATCAGTGATATTGATTCTGCATCTCTTACAGTGGGCTAGATTGTTAAATGACAATCTGCCCTGAGTAAGGATTTTAGTTTGAATTTTTTTCCCCCACAAATCGAGTTTTTCCGGTACAAAAATCATGTGACTCTTTAAACTGTTCTTTTCAATAAAACTTCAGAACAAAGGTATTTTTGAAATGTTCACAATTCCCTCACATTTTTCAACCAGCTCCAGCAGTTAAGAAATACTGTAACATGACCATATGCATTGCATACGTGTGGCCAAGTGTGATAGGACAGGCCATGGACAGCTATAGATATTGACCCTTTTTTCAGAAACATGGCCATGGCTTCCTTAGACCTGTCCCCTTCATCTGTTCTCAGTAGGATCAGAAGAACCGAACTGCTGTTTCGAACAAGCTCTATCCTATTCAAATCGTTTGCTTGAACAAACAAAAGAAACGGGAAAGCTCGGCTGAGAGGAGAAAATGTGAGGTGGGGGCAAAGTTTCTGACGTGCAGACTGTGGGTCAGTGGGGGGATGATGGTATATTATAGAGGCCGGTGATACTCTGCAGAACACAACAGAGCAAAAGCATTTCTTGCTTTGTGTATGTTTACTCCACAGTGCTGCATGTTTTATCAATCACGCTTCAAGAGCTGGTTACGTATGGGCAAAGACATGCCATGCTTTGCATGAAACCAATCAGACTGCCTTAGACTGCGGTGAGTTATGCAGCCTTGAAAAGCTGGTCTGGCAGGGACATCTCTTCTATCCATAAGTCGAACTACACTGGTGCGTCACCACAGGATCTGTCCCTTTGTCTTTCCGGCTAGGTAGCTTGATGGCTCTCTAGGATTTTGGATTTCTCAGGGGACCCCACTAAGGTGCCTTTTGTCCTGCTGAAAAGCTTCACTTTTCAACATGCTAGCAACTGCAGCTGGTTGGCTAATATGCTGCCATTGGCATATGTTACTAAATTCAACCCCTCACTAGAGCAGAGATACAGCTGCAGAGGAAGAAAGGATCTCCGTAGCAGATGTATACATAGGCTGGCACTGCTAATAACCTGCTTAAAAGTAGGACATGAGACAGCAACCGTTCTGTGTGTGAGATTTTCATTGCCTAGTTTTACAGTAAGCACAGTGGGCTGACTCCTCAGCTGTGCTCAGTAAGCAGTGGGGGGTGTCAAAGGGGAGAGGATACCAACGGAGGCTGTTTGTATGGTTCTCACATCCTGAGGCTGGATTTCGACCTGCCCTGTCCCTAGTGTCATGTAGAGCAGCCTCAAAGCCGTTCTAAACGGTTTCCTTGTAATGGCCATGACACCTGGGGATCACTGGAGGGCAGTGTGCTCTCAGCAGGCCTCCAAAACCCTTTTGGGGTTGATGGGCCTGGGAAGGGGCATCCTGATCCAGGGACACTGGTTCTGCACTAGCTGGGGCTGAATTTAGGAGCAGATTCTGGGCCAGTTATTCCATCTGTGGCTAGACGTAGGGCCAGATCGTCAGCTAGCATAATTAGCACTGCTCCTTCGAAGCCAAAAGAGCTACGTGGATGTACACCAGCGGAGGAACTGGCCCTTACTCTTAATGGAAGCTCTATACACTACACACTCTACTACTCCTTTCATTCTAGGCCCTCCTTTGTCTCCGCTAGGCCCGTACTACCATCCATTTCCTCTACCCCACCCCAGCCCCAGGATCACGGACCTACCATTGTTACAGGACCCAAGCCCTACGGAGTTAATTACCAAACCAAGGACATCATCGCAAGTGCGGGCTAGGGGAGGTGGTTTGTTTCACCGTCTCTTCTCCGAGCATGTGTTTTTCTGCCAGAAAGTAGGACTTCTATTGTGAAGCGAGCCCCGTGATAGATCACGCTGACAGAGCAGACTTTGGGCTCTGCCTTGAATCTTTCCTATCTGCTACTTGCCATGTCTGCTGAACATCCGATACGGCTGTTCAAGCACATGTGGGCTTCCACCCAGTTCATTCTCGCCTCTCGCTTGTTTCTGCAGCAAAATCGACTCTAAGGGCCACACACCCCCTTGCTCTGTTTCCTCCAGTTGAAATTAATACAGACTTTGGTGCATTTGGCCTGTGGTCTGAATCTGTGACCCCATACATCATTTCCATTGTAACAGATTGCAATACTACAGACAGAAGGTGGTGGACTCAGGGCCTGACCCAAAGCCTATTGAAGTCCAATGGAAAGACTACCTCTAACGCCAAGCATTGGATCAGGGCCCAGATCCTGAGCGCAGGAAAGGGCAGCGTGGGTGTGTGCAAAGGTATTTCTTGTACCATGCCCCGCACTGATCCCGAGCCCGCCCAGTTTTCCAATGCAGCTTGGTGCACCTTTGAAGACTGTTCTTCCAGAAGCTCCAGATGCTGTTATGACATTGAATGACCACAGACAGTCATAGGGAGGCCGTGGCTATGCCTCCCGTTTCCTGGTCACATACTTGATGATTTATGAATCTTGCCAAGTGGACAGAGCACTGGACTGTCAGTCAAGAGAGCTGGTTTCTATTCCCAGGCTGGCCTGTTGGGTGACCTTGGGCAAGTCACTGCCCTTTGCTGTGCCTCAGTTTCCCCATCTGTAAAAGTGGGAGAATGATACCAACCTCCTTTGTAAAGTCCTTTAAGAGCTACCAATGAAAAGTGCTATATAAGAGCTAGGTGTTATTACGGCCATTAAATTCAGCTATCAAATACTTGCAGTGAACTTTTTGCACATGAGCTATGCACTAAGAATTACTTGGCAAATAATTCTGATTTGCAAATGTATTTGAGAAAAGTTAGACAATTTGCAAACTGAAGAAAGAGGAAATCCGATGCATAAATAATCTGTCATGAACTATTCACCCATCGCTATTCCTGACACATCTTTAAGAAGCTAATAATCAGTACCATTGTTCAAGAATAATGACATTATATTATCCTTCTGTGGCATGATGTGATCCTTCCTAATTGATTTTGGATGCCGACTTATAATGTACAGCAGATATCTGGGAACTGCAATAACTTTAACATGTAATCATCCTGGTCTCTTAAGAGAATGAGCTATTCCTTCAGCAATACTTTGATAACCCCCCATAAAAGATGAGTGTGTTACTTAAGCTAAGATTTTACAGCATGTGACTGGTGAGTTTGGGCAACTTAATTTTTGAGTGCCCATCTAGGAACACCTTAAAAAGGGACCCTTTAAGGTGAACACTGAAAATCATGAGTTGCTTTTGGAAAAATTGGCTTTGGTATCAATGTCTGTGGAATTAAACTTTATGATCAGCACAGGCAGCCTTAGAACCATCTGTTATTTTACTTCATACAACTCCCAACGTATATTATAAACTCTTTTGGTCACAAACTGCCTGTTTGCTGTGTATTTGTAGAGGGCCTAGCATAATGGGGTGCTGGTCCATAACTGGAGCACCCAGGTGCTACTGCAACAAAAATAGAAAAATTATAAAGACTAGAAATATGCTTGCCTAGTATTCAGCATGTTAAACCAATCTAGGAAATTCAAATTAAAGATGCCTATTTTAGAGCACTGACTGTCACATTTAAATGTGAATTTCTGGGCCTTTGAGGCAGATGCTGCTGTTTTGGTAGGTTTTTCCTGTAAATACCAAACTGATCTTCTTTTTTCAAAAGGCTAGCAACTCTCTAAAATATGGATTACCCAACAGACTTTGGAGACATGCAGGACAGCAGCTAAACTGCAACCAATAGTATTTAGATGGCATGGCATAAAAGGGGCTTAAAGCTTCCCTTTGTGCTGCCCTGAACTGCAGCTTTACTTACGCCAGTTCCCTTGTACCAAGCTGTCATGAGCACAAGTGTCTGAGAGACTGCACAGCACCGTGGCATCCGGGCCACACCCCTTTTCCTCAGGCCAGGATTCCTTGAGATAAAAGCATCACTTGCTTCATCTACACTGAGATAACGACTTTGTAAAAAACGCACCTGCTTTCTTGGCAAAGCTACAGCCACAAGCCAACAGCCGTAGGACCACAGGGTATCCTTAGGCCTCATCTACTTGGGCAAGTTGCATCAATAACGGAATGAGTACGTTTAAACAGATCTTGTTAAACTGGTTCAAACATCTGCATGGACATTCTTATTTCAGTGTAAAAGCAGGCTTTTTGGTTTTGTTGAAATGGAATGGGAAGAGTTAAACCACAATGCAGACTGAAAGGAGCGTGCACGCACGTGTTAAGTTTCGTTGGGTTAAAAACTCATTTAAATGAAACCGGTGCAACTAAATCCTATGGATGTGGGAAATACATGGTGAGTCTGTCATCCAGCTAATAGTGGTGCCTGTAGACATAAATCAGTGAGCGACATCGGCCGAAGGGAATCCCTGCTCCCAGGATGTTATTGCAACACAGGTTCTGCTCCCTGCAGACATTTAATAAAGGGAAAGGCTGCCTTCACGAAGGTGCTTAGGACCCAGTCCTTTCTGCATTGTAGAGTCTGGATTTTGTGCTGCCAGCCTGGATCACTCCATGAAAACTGGGCTGTGGTAGATAAGCTGTACCAAGGCAGCCGGGAGAAGAGTTTAAAGAGCTCTTTGACCGCACATTAGCTGAAGTTGATATGAAGAAAATTGTTGCCAGGGTAACTCCTAGAATACTCACCTTCTGCCCCGAGGGCAAATAATTTACCACAGGATAAACTCACTGGAGTGTGACAGAACCTTAGAACAGCACACACAGTGCTGCGGTAAAGCACTATGGAAAACAGGGCCAGTATGAAATGCCGTTGTGATTGACACTGCACAGTCACATCATTTGTTACCACTCTCCGTCTTCCTCCCTCTCCTCTGCTTTTCACTTCCAGGGACAGAACCTGCAGCAGTGCAGTGCGCCGAGCTCTCCTTCGGCCTGTTTTCCATTTGAGTGACCTCCTTGGAGGATTGACTCATGCTGTTTGACATAAAGCACCATCTCGCTGAGCTTTAGTGAGGAAACACCACCAGAGAGTTGTCTAACTCGGTATTTTTGGCAGTCCTTTCTCTGCGCATTACAGTGTAGGTTTCTAGCCAAGGTCTCTGCTTTTTCACAGTTGTTTCATAACAGTCTGATCTATCCCTCTGTTAGCTAATTTGAAATGCCTAGATAGAATATAAAATGGTGCAAGGATTCTAGTAAATCAAACCTGCTTGGAATTCCTTTAATGTAGGGGCTGTAACCACCTCTCTTCTCTCCCACGTTGTTACTAATTCACTTCAAAGTGACTCCAATATTGGCTACAGAGAAATAAAATTTCAGCACCATACCCAGAGGATGGGACACATGCAAGTCTTATTATGGGAGTTTCCCATGTTTATGGGAGTTCTGCACCTAATCTACCTCTGACAGCTCTAAAACCTAGAGCTGTGAAAAGATGTTCACAATGCAACATGAGACCAGACAAAATTGGCCTGGCTTTGCGTTTGATTGCAAGTGGGGGAAAGTCAGACAAAGTTCATGAAGAGATCTGAAAAGTTTCATGAACTTTTTTAGTGAACCTTGATCTAGTTTTGACCAAGCCTGGCTGGTGCTACAGCTGCAAGACTTTCCTTTCCCTCGTGTCTAGTCTTTAAAGAGGGAAGGAGTTGAAACCAAGGATTCAAGCTTTCATTATCACGTCAGGTCCTACAGCACGAGAAGGCATCAGAATGCAGGACCTCACAAGTTGGCACCAAGCAGATCTCCCCTTTGTGCACCTGGACAGCAGTAGCGTGGCAAACATTCCCCTCTGGAGACAGCAGTTCAAATGCTGGCATAGGCCCTGTAACAAAAGACAGAGGGGTGGTCTCGGCTTCAGTCCCCTCTGTATAGGTCACAGAATAAAGAGTGGATGCTGTGGGGCTGGAGCGTGGCATTGACAGAGCCGGAGGAGTAGCCTCCGCACAGGACATCTGGCTCGTGCCTTGCTCTAATGAACAGTGAGTGAATTCACTTAAAAAGTTGACGGGGGGGAATAATGAAGTCAAGCTCTTCAAGTCAACATCAAGAAAAGATTTCACAGCCAGAACTTGTTCCCCAGAGTGACCTAAAAGCTCTCCTCACTTTCCCTTGTTTTGATGGGCAAAGGCTTAGGAAATAATGTGAGAACAGTGGCGTAAATGCCATTAAAAAAAGTCACTTCCTCAGAGCACTCCTTTGCCAGAGCATACCTAATAAAGCTTATTTTGTTGGTACGGTGCCCTTGGCCCAGGTCTTTGTACTGCCCTTAGTTGAATTAGGGCCAAATCACTCTACATAATTATTTTGTGAAGAGAGATATTTTATCTGAGAAGCATTAGGGCTGGATTGTGAAGGGCCCTTGTGCCAGTCCACATAACAAAGGAAGGGTTGTCGAGTGATTAGGGTGCCAGCCTAGAAATGTGGGAGACCTGGGTTCATTCCCTGCTCCACCACAGACTTCCTGTGGGAGAGTCAGTTTGAGTCTCAGTTCCCCATCTGTAAAATGGGCTGGTAGTATTTCCCTACCTCACACAGCCTTGGGGAAGATAACATAGGACGGAGATGCTCCGATACTTTGGCAATGGGGACTATGTAAGTACTTTAGAGTTAGGAGGGAGTGGAAGATATTGCAAAGAGCTATGTCCTCTGGTTGCACACTCACAGTCCCTGTGCTCATGGGAATGCAGAGATCGCTATTTCCATGCACCAGCTGGGACAGGCGTTACCCACACCAGATGAAGCCCCCAGTCCAAAGTGCGGTGCTGCCCACCCACTGCTTTGCACTGAGGCACCCCCGGGTGGCTGCCCTGCTCCATATTGCCTCTTGCAGTTGATCCTTGCAGGCTTGTTGTTAGAAACAGTAAGGGAAAAGGGCATTTTCAACATAGTAACTGATGCAAAAATTGTAACCAGCATTAATTATCTCTTCTGACTGCCCCTTGCAAGTAGGTTTCCTGCCACATTCCCAACACATGCTTGCTGAGCAATGGGATTTCTGTAAAATCTACTCTTATTTTGGCATGTTTCCTTGTTTTGTATCAGGTTTTGTATGCAGTGCGTATAAGGCTCTGACTGCACTTGTGAAGGGAATTCATTCAGAGTGGCTGTAGATGGCAGGTTATCAAAGCCTGTCTCTTACAGTCATGTCGCATTAGAAACAATAAGAGGAGTGAACTGTAGACACACAGTATCACCTGAGAGCTCCCTTTTACTTAAATTTCTAACAAGCCAGAGCCTGCGTCACTGTGCTGTTGACCTTTGGACATCCTTTAAAAGGTACCTGGTTGCACCATAAAAGTGTGCATCACGGAAGCGCCTGTGACTGAGCTAATGGGTCTATGACAGAGCTACCAGTTCTCTTAAAATTAAGTGGTTAATTTCTTCGGTGTTCTTTGTGTTATGAATTATTTAAACAGCCAAATTTTCCCCATGACTCCTTAATTTGCAAGCACATCTGATTTGGGCATTCAAATATCCATTCTGCACATGAACAGGTCGATTTTGTACATGCAACATGGACACACTCATTAATTTTGTGAGAGCATTTAAGGTGGCTGTCTGAAAATTTGGCCCATTATAGCTAGGTTGACCAGATAGCAAGTGTGAAAAATCGGGACAGGGGGTGGGGAGTAATATCCACTTGTGTGAAATTATCCTTTAATTGTCCTTAAGTCCTTCATTAGCACTTCACAAGATTTTTTGGATGGATTATTAGTTACAAGGGTATTTACCATGTAAATGTTTGCTATTACATTCTGACAGGAACCGGTAACCAAAACAATACAAATAATATTTCACTAGTTTTCATGAAGTTTAAACATCTGAACACACACTTACACATTTAACCATGACTTGGATCTACACAAAAGTGTATTGACCTGAATACACCTAGCATGAGCTGGTCAGCCAGCATCACACCATAGCTTTAACAATTCTGGGTGAAAACAGCATACACCCGTTTGCACCACTTCAGTCCAACGCAGGGGGCTGCATGGGGATAGGGTGACCAGATGTTCTGATCTTATAGGGACAGCCCTGATATTCAGGGCTTTCTCTTGCATAGGTACTCTATTATAACCCCCCACCCCCGTCCCCATTTTTCACACTTTCTAGTTGGTCACCCTACGCGGGAAGGCCTTGGGTGAAGCAGCCAAGTAGGGGGGTCTGTGCAACCGCAGTTGCTGTGTCAAGGGTGCCCCGCTACTAGCCCCACATTGTCTGGAATGAAGGTCAGCAATGGGGTGAGTCCGGAGCAGATCTGGGCAGGTAGCCTGGGATCCCTACAGCGTGGGATCCCACATAACTAGCCTGGAGAGGGGAAGTTGCTGCCACATCCTATTTCCCTACTGCTAAGGATGGACTCCACCTTCCCCGTTGAGCTGCTCTTCATACACTGAGAACCTGACTGCTTGAGCTTTATGAGGGTGAAATCAGGTTTGACACAGAAATACCAACACTAAACAGAACCTGTGAAGGATGCTTTGAGCCATTAAGGGCTGTTTCCTTTCCCACAGAAGCCAATGGCAAAACACCCGTGAATTACAGATTTAGCTCTTGTGGAATTATTTATTTTGAGTAAAAGTACTGTTTCCTTACAGCTCTTCTTTGGGCTGTTTCGTATAAGCTATGGCTCTCCAGTGAAAGTGTCATATTCCTACAATGAGAGGTGCTTTACCAATAATGAACTGAATAATACAATAAATCAATAATACAGCAAGCAACAGCTTTGCTTAAGAAGATAGCCAGGCTAATTTTAAAAAAAGCCAGTCAGATGCAATGCAATATAATATAACACAAGTAACCTTGTCTCTTTAATATCCTTGTGATGCTGTATGAAGTAGCGCTGATCATTTATAACATTATTGATACCAACATTACAAGATTGCAAGGAATTTTACAAAATATGCCATGCAAGGTAGCAATGAAAAAGTTGTAATTTGATAATATGCTAGCATTGCTTATATATATGTATCATCTTTGTATTGTAAATTATGAATGTGCGATATGTCTGTATCTAAAACTTATGCTGTGTTCCTAGGTGACAGCTCCCAGCAGATTAGCATCAGCACTGTCCAGCCTGCTTTATAGCCTATCAAGGGCAATCAGCTATACATGCACCTAGGGAGAAAACAGAGAAGCCAGAGGCTATGCTCATGAGTAAACGGGACATGTAGAGAAAAGTGCTTTTCCATGGCCATGTGCTGTGTGCTTGCATTTGGGACAAGCCACATGGCAAAGGATATAAAAGGCAGCTTCACCATCTCCACTTTGTCTTCTTTCCTGCTTCTTTCCTCTGGATTAATTTCTCTGCAACTGAAGGTGTGTAACAAAGGACTGACAGACCCATCCAAGTATTGGATGTACTCCAGAGAAACAGTACAGGCCAGCAAACTCATCAATACTGTTAAGAATCTGATATATGGACTGTAAAGTCATATGTATGTATCTGATTGCTTTGATCATTTAACATCTCATTGTTCGTTTCTTTTCTTTTATAATAAACCTTTAGTTTTAGATACTAAAGGATTGACTGGCAGTGTGGTATTTTGGGTAAGATCCAAACCTATATTAATCAGGTAATGTGGCAGATCCTTTAGGGATCAGAAGAACATTTTGTAAAGGGAATAACGTTTTAAATAATTTATCCCTTTACTGGACCTCCTTACTGATTGAGAGCCAGAGACTGAAATGCAATAAAGGTGGCTATGTATTCCTTTTTGTTTTTTTGCAGGGGGAGAGGATGCTTCTTGATAACTGGCATGGGAAAGCAGAAGCACTGTTTAGTTAATCTAACTTCAGTTGTACCCACTAGTTCTGGGAGAATCTGCTCTCCTTTTCGCAGTCTGCCCTGAGCTTGGTATTTTCAGGTGGGCTACCATAGGCACGTCGGGTCACAATCCTCCAGTTACATCAGACATTGAAAACATGGCTCAATGTTGCTGGTGTAGCAGCATCAGCATACACCATAACTAGCGTGGAGGGTATATGGGACACTGGAATGCACACAGTGTGGGGAAAAAGTTGAAATCCTTATGACTCCTAAGAAAGTGGAATGCTTCATCCTAATCAAAAGATTCTTTTTAAAATGCTGTCGCAATTCATATTAAGGTTACATTTATAACACTAGTTTATAAAGGGTTAACACATGATTACAAGATGTTTTAGCATCTTCTGGACATTTGCATGTGTAATTTGATGGTTATAAGCAACCAGCAACATACAGGTTACTATAGACTCCAATAGGCGAGAGTAATGACTGAGTAACCATTTACTAATCATGTAATAACTCCTTAACATTACATTTATAAAAAGTTTATAAAGTGTGACCCAAAAATCCTTTAATTCCTGTAAAAAGAACAGGAAGGGGATGGGGAATGCTAGTTGGGAGTGATGTGATTAGAAGGCCTGATAATTTGAGGCTCGCGCAGGCGCCCCCATCAACAATGACTTTCAGAAGGGCTAGGCAATGCTTTGCCTTTAACAAAAGGAATGAATTCAGATTTGGCCTGGGACATAAGTAACAATGAGGTCATTTTCTTCATAAGCTCCTTGATATTGATGGATGGTATTTTAAATAGAATTGTTTCTTTTAACTGCTCTGGTCTTCTGTTGTACAAATATTGGCACCAGCGTTATTTACATTAAAAAAATTGCACTAAGGGCTTAATTCTCTGCTCACTGATCCGAGCGGCAAAATTCCCACGGATTTCAATACCGCAGGATCAGGGCCTAAAATCTGGCCCTGGTTTTCAGGAGTGCTAAGCCCCAAAACCTCCCCCGCTGAAGTCAGTAGGTGGTGCTGATGCTCAGCACCTCTGAAAATCAGTCTTATAATCCAAGTACCCACAGTATGTTCCTCGCAACCTCTCCCAAGGGTTCATATCTGAAGTTTTTTTTAAAAAATACCCACAAAAATCTCCCAGATCAAGATCCTAATTGCAGTTAGAGCAAGAAACTGCAGTAACTAATCACTTGCTCCCCCATGCCTGGGCCATTTCCACACTGTTTTCATTGATGCCATTTTGACACTGATCTCATTAAATTGTCTAAAACGTTTTATGCCGGATTGATCCAGGAGCAGGTTTTTAACAGCCAAATCTTATCTTGCTAAGTAAAGTGCCGATATGCTCCCCAGCTCAGACTCTGGATGCGCCAAACTTCACTGCTGGCAACAGAACGCAACTGTGCGCTAAATTCTGGTTATAAGGATTTAACTGGAGTAACATTTAATAAAAGTCGCAGCCGGCTGCTTAATTCATGCGTCTCTGTCCTCATTTCACCACTGTATCTGCAGCAGGCAGGGATTGTGCCAGTAGCCAAGTAAATTGTGTGGGTGCAAGATCTGGGTTGCACCACCATAACATGTGCACCGCAGAAGTTTGCAGCAGTTTAGTTACATCAATGTATCTACATTGGTGGCCATTTTCCTAAAATAGATTAAAGCTACACAGCATCTTTCATACAATCTGAGGCATTTTTCCAACCATCTGCTGGGTTAGTGATGGGGTTATAAACTAACAGAGGTAGATTCCATTTAAGTTTTGATGTTAGAGTGTGTGGACTTGTCCGCACTGGGGATTTTTGCACCAGTGCAAAACTAGATGTTGCACTTTCTTGCACTGGTGCTGTGCAACTAATACTAGGGTTTGCACTAGTGCAGCTACAATTGTGCAAACATCTGTAGTGCAGACAGGCTGTGACAGTACAATGGAAACAGCAGTGAGCAAGATGACAATGTACAGGGCTGCTTTTTCTCAGAGCATTCTCAGAGAACAAACTGTTGCCAATTCTTGCAATATTATAACAACTCTTCGGACATTTTGTTGTTTTTTTCTTAAAGCCTCAGCTCCTGGAGCCAAGTGATTGTATGAGAATCTCAACTTTTTTTTTTCTTTTCAAAATAAGGAAATTTGTAGTCTCCACAGTTGCAGAGAAAAGCTAGAGGACATGGACCTGAAAGGCTTCCACACCAGAAAGCAAATAAAAAGATCCCAAACTTTAATTTTTAAAAACAACAATTTTTGCAGCACGTGGCTCAAACCCCAAGCTTTGTAAAATCATGTTATACTCTAACAGAGTCCTTGGTGATTTATACCATATAGGCAGATTACAGATTGATTTACTGCACAACCTATCCCTGTGGCAACACACTGCAAGAAATAAGGAGTTTTCACTAGCAACAGTCCTTTCATTTCCATTTAAGTGTCCAGAGCCTCCTAGTCCAGATGGAGGGCTCTCTTCAGGAAAATCTGTCTAAAGTGGGAATGAACTAGTGCCAATTGAAAAACGCCAGCTGGTTTCTTTTTTGTCTCCAAAGTTTCCCTTGAAAGTTTCCTTGTGAAAAGCAAATGACTTTTTAAAAGTGAAAATTTGAAATGTTTTGGTGGAGACAAACATTTTTGGTTTTGAAAACTGAAAAAAAAAACCAAAACAAAAGTGGACCATGGTGGCAGAAGCTAGTTATAGGGAAAAGGCAACTCAACCTCAAATAAGGCCCCATAGAGGGCACAGTGTAGGCCTGTCCTCCCATCTTGTTCTCTTGAAGGTATTTTACATGTCCCAGGCACAATGGCTCTGTAAGTATCTGCTAACACATAGCTCCCCTTCTCCATGGTACTGTGGGCAGTGGCTCAAAGCTAGCTCTTCCCAGCCTTCAGCACGAGACCCAGCATCGGAACAAACATCTCACTTCTTGGTAGAACCCACTTCTCCTCCACCCCTAAGTCTTTTGCAAAAGGCCAGTGCTCTCCCGTAAGCAGTGACAACGTTTGGGGCAGTCCTAGACACAGTTATCCCTGTGTTTGCTGAGCCATCCAGAATGAAGGTTCACGTGGAAAATTTGAGGGCAGGAAAGTGGAGAAAATAGGATAAACACAGTTCGAGTTCCCAAGGTCTTCACTCAGCACATTTCTGTACTAAGCACGCGAGTGCAAGCTGCCACATTGTGGGCTGGAGTCAGCCAGATTGACCCGTGAACAGAGCAGGGCTGTGTACAGGACTCACCACCCCAGAGCCTGCCCCCGTGGCCGAGGCTGCCATTACAGCCACTCTGCCTCAATTTCCCCACCCTGCTCTTAAGTCTATGCCAGCCACAGATGTGACGTGAGCCTCTTCCCAAGCCACATTGCAAGGTCCAACTGCTTCCAAGCAAATCGAGTCCTTTAGTCTCGGCCCAGCATCACACCCCCTTTCTTACAGGTGGCCCCTGCTGCAGCCTCCTGTTTTGACCTCCACCCAAAACTACCTGGGCCACCCAACAATCCAGTCCAGGGACATTCTCCCACAAAAGGCTCTGGCCAGGACAAGCCTCAGGCAACCCCTGGCCCCGAACCCAGCTTCTCGCCCACCCACCCTTGTCCGAGCAGCTGTCTGCTCGCCACCCTAGTCAGCCTCAATTGCTTGGCTTGCCTCTTAAGGCCAACCCTCCCAGGCAGGGGTATCAGGTGGGGGCTAACTGAACAGTGCTGTCTTGGCCTCAGGATTCCTGGCCCTTAGAGAGGCAGGCCAGCTCAAGCCATTAGTACAGGCTGCATTTCCATCTCTCTGGGCGTCCACACTATGAGCGAGAGCAGCTTTCACCCCCACCGCAGAGGGCACCAGATCTAGCAAAGGGCATTGTACTTCTTGCTAACGTCCAGCTCTGCCGTGACAGCTACCTTGATGACGAGACCTCTCGGTGTTTGGCTCTATAGAGACCATTGGGGAAGCAGCTACGGTTGCAGGCTGTGGGCCAAGCAATTCCTCATTTCAAACGGCCAGACAGAACAGCTGTCAAGCTTTTGCCTATTGCTGCTTTGTATCAGCTCTTACCCATTGTTGGGTGTTGATGTAATTCTTGAAGCTTGATAGGATTTGAACCGGACTTCGCAATTTGTTTTGGCCGGGCTCTAATATGACAATGAGGGTGCGTGCATGTATGTCTGGAGGGAGGGAGGTGAATAAATGGGGCTCATGTGAGCTCAAAGTGCTGATTCAGGAGACCACAAGCTCAAAAATAAGGAGGAAAAAAAAAAAAGTCACCATAGTCAGACTCTGGCTTGCTTGCAGCAGAAACGAATCCAGGGCAGGAGGAGCCGTCTGAGCATTGCCTTTTTAAGGAGATGTCGGAAGGGTCTGGAACAGTCTGGAATGCGGGCTGCTTTTCAGTACCGTGAAGATATAATTATTACCAGATTTGTTTTTGTGGTATTCACATTCTCCGTCCCATCCCCCACTAAGGAAGCTGCAAATCCCCATGGATGCACATTTCCACGAGTAATAATGTGGGAGAAACAATGGAACCAGCTTAGTGAGATCACAGTCATCTTCCGGAAACCAACCCCTTCCATTACTGCATGCAAGGGGCTTTCACAGGCTGGCTCCTGGCAGAGCTGCCTTCTCCTTGAACCAAAGTGGCATGCACACTGCATTCCAGACGGGGCCATGGTGCAAACAGAGCTACCCACCCAGAGGGGAGAAGAACCCCACCTCTCTCTCTCTGGACTGTTTCAGACACACACAGGACAGAAGGGAGTCGTGCACCAGTTCTGAGGTCTGGCCACCAGCTCAAACAGACTGCTTCTATTAGGTAGCACAGATGGTTATGGCATAGATACTGGTGTCCTGACCTCAAGTTTGGAGGAGCTGAGCTGAAGGGCAATAGAAGTTTGGCCCTAACTTGTATTGGCAATAATTGCTCCCCACAGGGTTTCTATACTGGCCAGGCAACACTCCCTTCCCACCCTGGACATGCCCCCAGTGTATCCTCTCACCAGGAGGATGGCATAATGGCTATGTGGGGTTTACATCATCCAGGGATCCCACGTGTGTATTGTGGGAACCCTGCAGCTATGGCAGCTTTACAGGAGTGGCACAAATGACGGGGGAGGAGAGGAAGAGGATCTGGCTTGTAACCCCGTGGTCTCCTCCACACAAAGCTTGTGATGTTTCTAGGTCATTTCCATCCTTCAGAACTAAAACACAAAGCTCTGTGGTTATTACTTCCAAGGAGCCCCTTTGGTCTGAATCCTAGAAAGACTTTCTCCACCTTCCCGCCTGCTTTTCCAACATCTTTACTGTGTAAAAAAAGGAGTGGGCATGGGGGAAATAGGGTTGTCTGTGGTAGCTGCATTGCTCAAGAGCCAAGAGGTTCCTGGCTATATTCCAGGTCAGGTTATGTATCTGTCTCGAAAGCGAGAATCGAGACATTGCTTGAAAAGAACTGGATAGAATTTCATGAAACATGAAGCACATGCACAACAAATAAAGCTGCTTAAGCAATTTTTCCCCCCACAGGAACTCTCCACGTGTTCCAAAAGAATGAAATCGTTTCTTCCACCCTCCCCGCCTCCTTCATATAAATCCAGGATCGTCCCTCTGCCTCTGATAGGCTTGGGTTAGAGATGCAATGACAATCCCCGTACCTTTCTTCACATTGCCACTACCTGCTCTGCAACCCACAGAAAGGGCTCCCAGCCAGGCCTGTTCTGGTGGAAAAGTTCCCAGGGATAAGAGCAATATCCAGGCCCACTCATGCTCTCTGCTAAGACTGCCAAAAGCAGGCTGGCTTTGGGTGTGGGTTTCATGAGAGCTGTTAGCTGTATCATGGCAGCCTGCAGAGAGATGTTCCAGTCCAAACTCAGTGCTATTGTGCAAGGCCCTGTTTGTACTGGAGTGGGTTGGAAAACGTGTTATTTTCTGTGAGAAATTTTTTAAAAAATCCTAAAAAAAAAGTTTAATTTTTATAGGAAATGGCCAACTGATCACTTTTTTCCCCAGTTTGAGGAGCCCCCCCAAAAGCTAGTTTTTGGTTCTCTGACACAAAACATTTTCCCTTCTTTGCCGCAACACCCACCCTCCCCCAATTTACACACAAATTAGAATTGCCTCATGAAAGTTTCCATTTTGCCCAAGAGCCATTTTTGGTCAGCATTATCCCATGCTCACACCAGGAAGAGTGCCTCCACTCCAAAGAACACAAGAGACGACAGGCAAACAAGCGAAGGCAGCAGGAACCATCAGGTAACAGAGAGACTAATGTGATTAGTGTAATGGGAAGAGGTCATCCATCCCCTAGGAGCTATCTGTGACCAGCAACTCATTTCATCAAAGTCACTGAACAGCACCTGCCTGAGTAAGGGATGAAAGGGTCACATGATCGTGTGCACCAACCCAAAGTCTTATGGACTTCTTCCTTAGGAGACAATTTCCTCCCACCCCCCTTGGCCAATGGGGTCCTCTCGTTGTACAAAGGGTGGGCGGGGAGATACGCGGAACGGACGGAGCATGCATCCCCATATCAGTGGCCGACAGCATGATCACATCCCTTCCCCTGAACAGATCCCCTGCACAGAGCTGAATCATCCGGCTGGGCTCAAAATAGACAATTCCCCTTTGATACAAGAACCAATGTCCAGATTTTTTTTCTTCCTTTTTTAAAGTAAGGGCCAAACTCCACGCACATTGCTCATGGAGAAGGAATTTTAATTTAAGAACTGCATTCCCAACTTCGAATGTAACCGGTGGGCTTTATATTATTTTGTAGAACGGCTTTCTGGCATTGCCAGCCATCACATACAACGTGCACACCCATTTCATTTACGCAATGTTGTTTTTAGAATCCAGGTGGAACCAACTAGCAGAGATTCGTTTAAACTTCTGATTAGCGTGCCCACTTTTTGGCAGGTGAGGGATAGAGTTTAAAAAGGACTCTCATACATCTCAGACTTGCAGCACAAGAAAAAAAAAATCCGTTTCCAAAGCCACAAAGTGATAAAAGAAATCAAAAGCTTACAGTGGGGGAAATCTGGCCCAAACTGATGAAGTGCCATTGTGGTGCTGTGCCTGTTTACACCCGCTGCGGATCTAAAACTACATATTTGCCCAGGAAGCTGCAACATGGCTTTGCAACAGGTCTGTGCATTAGAGTTCAGGCCAGTCTATAGTCTCCAGTCATCTTCATCCAGCCTAGGGACATGGTGCTCAGGAACGGCCCAGGGAGGCAACTGCTGCAGGGTCACTCTCCTACCTGCACATGGGGTACAGCTGATTTTGGCAGCGATTGCCTGATTGGTTGAGCTAAGCGACCAATAGGTCGACACCTTCCATGCTGCAGTTGGGCTTGATCCTGCTTCAGTGCCTGCCCTTCTGCATCCTGGATACCCCTGGCTCTGACCCCCAGCTCCACCTCTCGAATGGAAACGGAAAGTCAGAGACCTGATCACTGGTTCCGATCCTCAGTTTTGCTCTCAATGACGCCCACGGGTGTCCTGATTCTTGACTCAGACTTGGCTCCACTCTAACGTCCAGACCTTGCTGCCTGCATGGCTCTGACCATTAGTCATGACTGCCCACACCCCAGTCATGATCCGGACAAGGTTTTCAGACATGGATGGTGGTTTTAGGTGACAGACATCTTAAAAGGTGCCTGTTGTTTAGGAAGAGCTAAGCACTCACCTCCTTAAAAAGAAAGAAAACCACCCACAACAGGCCCTTTCCAAAGGAGTCCCAGGTTGGGCACCCTAAACAAACAATCACTAGTCATTTTGAAAACCTTGGTCAGGACTTTCACGGCCTAGCGGCTTTCAGAACCTTCTGGGAAAAGCAACAATAAACTAAACTCCTCTTTCAATGATGGGTCCAAACTATCAAAATTTTGGGGAAGTCTGAATCTCGATCTCAACTTTGTAGCTCACTCCCTTCTTTGTCGTTTAAAAGCAGATTCAGCCCTAGAGACGCTGTGTGTGGTCTAGCGGATCAACTCTGTGGTCGAGTGAAACACCTATGAAATTCTGCTCCTGGCTCTGTCACTGGCTTGCCGGGACGCCTTGGGCAAGTCACGTGTCTGCATGCCCGGCTCTCTCTCATATACTCAGGTTTCACACTGGGGTCCTGCCATCCATTACAATGGAGCTACTCCCAGTTTCTGCTGGTAGCCGTGAGAAGAAAAGCTGGAATTCCCAAACTAATTCCCATGAATTTTCATAGGCATTGGGAGTCCAAGTTCTTTTGAGCGCTTGCCAAAATCTCAGGCAGAAGCTCCAGTACTTGCTTTGCTTGTCTGTAACATGGAGGAGAACATTTGCTTCCCAGGAGTGCTGTAAGGACAAATCAGTTTGTGGCTTCCGCCGGGTAGTTGCTAGATGGGGACAAGGGATTTTCCTTGCTAGCACTGCTCTGTCCTGTAACTCCTTTCAAAGTCAGCTCCCAGAAGCTGCCTGCCACACCTGTAATGCCTCTGGGAAAGCACGCCTTCCCCTCGACCCCCACAATACAGGGTGTGGTTTAGCCACCATCCTTGGGCACTTGGATGGTGCTTTCAACACAACATGCTATGTGACAATTCTGAATCCCTCCTGTCTTCCCTTACAAAAGGAGGTAAGATATGTTAGAAGTATTTAAAAAGTCATTTACAACTGCTGCTGGGGCAGCACGAGCCCCTAATGCATGTGCACAGGGCGTGAGGCACAACTGGGCTGGCTGCAATCAGAAACCTGGAGGAGAGAGGAGAACGGAGGGGAAAGACTCCTGCATGCAAGTCCATCAGGGAGGCTGTTTAGACTTTCCCCTTTAAAGAGAAAGGGATGCAAATCAGGCAGCACCACGCTTCTCCTTCGGGTGCTGCACTGCATTGCAGCTCCTTTCCACAGTATTATGATGTTATATTCAGTCTTTATTTCGAAACTCGGCCATGTGCTCTTAATTTTAAATAAGATATTGCATCCATTTATTTATTCAGTGAAAAGCACCCAACCAAAACTCAAGGTGCTGGTACAATCACTATAAACACCAGCAAAACTTACTGGACCAGAAAGACACCTAAGTCACCATCGCCCTTTGTTTCTGTGCCAGAGCGCTGTCTACCATATTCCCCGTCCTGGGTAAGGCTTAGAAAATGGCAGAGGAACACCAGCTTGTAGGTCACTGCCACAGGGTTCACACTCACCACTCACAGCACCTCCTGCAGGTCAGCCGGGGGGGGGATTAGCTCTGCCAGCCAGCGCTCTCCCTCCAATAGTGTCTTCCCCCACCTTGTCTCACTCTCCTGCTCCACTCTCTCCCAGATCTGCAGCCTCCTTTTTGTAGCTTTTGTTCTCTGGCCCAGGCACTAAAGTCCTCCCCTTCTGGGGAATTCAAAGTCTTTCCTGGCCCTGTAGTCTTGCTCGCATCTCCAATGCCCTGTGCCACTACCCAGGATCCGGCAAGGGAACTCAGGCCTTTCTCTACAGTGGGTTCCAGTCCAGGGACCCTAAAACATGCAGCTAAGGCCTATATCTCCTTAATCCTCTCTGCTTCCTGGGCTTCTTACTACCTTACCAGCTTCTCCCATCTCTGGGCTTGCCAGCCTCCAACTCCCTCCACTCAGGGAGTGACTGTAGCCCATTTCCTTGCAGCTTTTCCCAGCCCTTGCAATAGTCAGCTACCTGGCTACATCCTGGCCCTGCCTGTTCCTGAACAGCTGAGCCTACTCTCAATTAGTTCCTGGCTCCTTCTCCAGGTGCTGCCTGTGGAGTTAATTGGCCTGCCTGGCCACCTTAACCCCTTTCAGTCCGTGTGCTGTGTTCACCCCATCACGGTCACTATGTCCAGTTCCATCATCCCTCTTAGAAACATAGACATAGACTCATAGGTCAGAAGGGACCAACATGATCATCTAGTCTGACCTCCTGCACAAGGCAGGCCACAAAACCCTACCCATACACATTTATAACAACCCCGAACCCATGACTGAGTTATTGAAATCCTCAAAAGTGAGATTTGAAGACCTCAAGCTGCAGGGAATACACCAGCAAGCAACGCATGCCCCATGCTGCAGAGGAAGGCGAAAAACCTCCTGGGCCCCTGCCAATCTTCCTTCCCCCTCCCCATTTTATCTCACTTTATAGTATGGGATCTTTATTAAATGAATAGCTGGTATAAGCACATCACCCACAGAGAGCTACATGTTATAGATGGTAGTAAGCAACCTGTTGGAAACTACGAATTTATTAAAACATTGATCAGCTAGCTATTAACGCTTTGCAAGCTGCTTATCAATGGAACCTTACTATAAAGTGGGGCCAATAAATGTTCTAGAAGAAGGAGTCACACTGATGAAATTCCTTTCCATTCATGGAGAGGGCCTGTATTTCCTGTACGTGTTTTACAAGTACAGAGTTGGGCCTGAAGCACGAAGCCAGGTTACAAATCATCTGCATCCAGAGACAAACTCCCCTGAGGTTCACAGTGGGCGTTCTAAGTCGCGCCAATCCCTGCACGGTGGCTGTTCGGATTCTTTCACAGAAGCCTGTACATTCTTTGGATCCATCTGTAGATGTTTTGGTCTGGCCTGGGGATGCGCCGGTTTGCATAGACATCCGACGAGACTTACTCATAGGAGTTACTCACCAACCACTCACTTATGGGTGATGAGTTCAAACCCTGTTCTGAAATCTAACTCCATGAAACAGCTGTAATGGATCCAGCGTCAAAAAGCTGGGATGGAGTCAAGATCTTGTACCCTGTGGTTTGCCTTACAAAGCAACATCAGCTGGAAGGAATTTCCTACAGCTGAAAGTTGGAAAAATAGTTATTACTACTGAATTCTCGGGATGCTTTTTTTATTGCCAGAGTAAAAAAAAAAAAAAAGTTCCATCAAGATCAGTACAAGAGGGAATCCTTCTTCACTGTCAACTGTGGTGTCCATAGTCTGCAGGCCTCCAATCAAACCAGCAAGTTGTCCCATTGATTGCTATGGGAGAGTACTCGAAGGTAAGCTTGTGCTTTACTGTCTGGGTGAATCAAGGCCTAAATGAAGAGAGAAGCCTGAAGCATTCATACAGAGTAACATTTCTGAATACGCAATCTGCTAAAATACTAGGAACCAACAGTCATTTGATATAAACAACCTCCGGGTCACTGTTTCTCATAAGAATAAATGGTGAAGGGATACTGAGGATATCTTTACTGTATGTACTGAGCCAAGTTTTCAAAAATGGCCTCCAACTCTCTGCTTGCACTTTTATACACGCTAATAAGCATGCATTCAACAGCCTGATTTTGCTAGTTTAAATGGGAATTGCTTGCATAATCTGGGGAGATCTCCACCTCCCCTGTTTATATGCCCACGCAAAGCTTTTTGCCTAAATAAATATTATAGATGGACCAAAACCCTGTGTCTGAAAGCCCCACCACTTTTGAAGATACTGGGATTCAAACTGAAATGATACAGCGGGTCCCTGAGCACTGAAATCGATTGAACCAAAATCTCAGATCTGAAGAGATCCATACACGGGAAGAATTCTGTGCCCAGATGCAGATCAAGCCCCTGTCTACCAAACATTTGGTCACCAAAGTGCAAGTTCAAAACTGAAGTCTGGGTTGAGGCTCTTAGGAATCTTTGACTTACTGGGCCAAATTCATCCCTCTTCCAGCTCTCCTGACTTCAGTGAAGTTATGTGGATTTAGTCTACTGTGCCTAGCAGATTGCTATTGTTCACCTGACCTTTCTTCCCCTCCACACACACACACACTTTTTCTTCAATCCAGAAGGATAACATACTTCAATTAAAAGAGGGATCCTAAATCCTGTGTCTCTTCTAAAAAAGAAAAGACTATTTTAAATATCCATTGACCCCTGCATGGATTCCATTTCCTCCTAAAGGCAAGTGTGCTCTGAGTTTCTATTGTTGAAGAATTTATTGTAAATTTTGGAGAGTTTTCTATGCCCAAAGTATCTCTCTCAGGGCGAATCTAGAAAAGTCACTGTAAGTGCCTCAGACCCATCGCAATATGCATAGAAGTCAGTCATTCTCATATCCTTGCTGGTTTGCTCTTTTGTTGCTGTAATATGAAAAGCTTTTTTCCAAATGATAGAGGGGTATAATACAGAATCCTAGAATATTAGAGGTGGAAGGGACCTCGGAGGTCATCTAGTCCAACACCCGGCTCAAAGCAGGACTAACCTCAGCTGAATCATGCACTTTGAAGGGAATTAATGTGAATATGACAGGACTGCAAGTGTTTTCTGTGGCTGCTAGGGAAACTTGGAGGTACTAATTCAAAGGGAGAACTTACTAATTTTCTTCCCAGAAAAGGCTCATGGTAACATATGAAACCGAAAGAAATATGATAGCTATGCATGCATTCAGAGGGTGCCAGATCATGAGACCATGGAAGTCAATGGCAAAATCCCCTTGACTTTAATGGGAATAAGATTTGGATCTAAAAGAATTACAGCACTTTGCAAGAATTACTAGGTGCTTTCCATTCATACTAAAATGATAGCCATAGCATTAGATCGAAAGAAGATTTAGAAGTATTCTCCCATGGCCCACCCCTGTACAACAATAATATTGCTCTTTTCATCTATAGATCTCTGAGTGCTTTACAAAGAAGGTCAGTATAGAATTATAGAAGATCAAGTTTGGAGGGGACCTCAGGAGGTCATCCAGAGTCCAACCCCCTGCTCGAAGCAGAACCAACCCCAACTAAATCATCCCAGCCAGGGCTTTGTCAAGCTGGGCCTTAAAAACCTTTAAGGATGGAGATTCCCTAGGTAACCCATTCCAGTGCTTCACCACCCTCCTAGTGAAAACATTTTTCCTAATATCCAGCCTAGACCTCCCCCACTGCAACTTCGAGACCATTGCTCCTTGTTCTGTCATCTGCCAACAATGAGAACAGCCTAGCTCCATTCTCCCTGGAACCCCACTTCAGGTAGTTAAAAGCTGTTATGAAATCCCCTCTCACTCATCTCTTCTGCAGATGAAATAAGCCCAGTTCCCTCAGCCTCTCCTCATAAGTCATGTGCCTCTCTGACCCCATTTTATTGTGGAACAGAGAGGTGAAGCAGCTTGTCTAAGAGTCAGAGGCAGAGCTGGGAATATGACAGGAGTCCCACTCTAGCATGCTAGCCATGGTACTACTAATAAGGGTGCTTGTTCAATATCAACAACAAAACAAATGTTCATTCAGAGCCTGGTTGAAGAGAAATCGAAGAACATGGCCTGCAGCTCACCATGCTCTGACCAGCATGCAAAACCAGCGTTAGGCTGGGGACTGCTAAATGTGAACAGAAAACTGAATTCCACCAAAGCCCCTCTGAAACATGGGCCTCGGCTACCACGATGGAACACGCAGCGCCGAGACAGTTTCTTTAAAAGTATGTCACAGCGCTTGTAGCGCGTTAGCCATTAGCCCTAGCAGGTTGAGTTGCTCCCAGACATGGCCAGTGCAGAGCACGTGTCTTATCTGTTATGGGTGACTCATAACCCAAGACAAGACAGGAAGTTACACTCTGCCTCAGATGGTGCCTCTGGAAGCTCATCCAGGGCAGTGCCACATAGAAGATGTGATTGCAATCCAACCTGCAGATGAGTAGTCCAACCCGGAGCTGATTTTCACCTGGTGTCCTCAGATGCACCAGAAACATTGGGAGGCACATCTGTAAATGCCAATAATTGCCTGTGCCCTTGTTGTTTGCACATCTAAAATGATGTGCCTGCATATACAGAAGGAGCCAAATCAAGAGCCTTGTAAGACAGTTGTTCTCGTATTGCAGCCTGCTGAAGGAAACTGACCTACAGTAGAAACTGTAGTACATTAATTCCTGACATAGAGCAAACCAGAGTAAGTAAGATGATGTCCAGAGAAATGAATCTTCCAGGCTTGATTGAATCTGGTACGGTACACAGATAGCATAAACATGCAGTGAAGGTTGTTGAGAGGTTTCCTTTTACTGTCATATGCTATGGCAAAGCATTTCAAAATGAGACATTGCCTCCTAAACCCATGTTAAGGAGTCTAAAAACATGGCCTGATTTCAAAGGTGTTCAGTGCTTTTAAAAGCATAGGCACTTTTTTAGGTGCCTAAACATGGATTTTGGCTCTTAACTTTAAGCACCCCTTTTTTAATATTTTGACTTACAGATATCCGATGGATCGTACAAAGAGGAGGGTGATAACATGAAATTGGGTCACCAGGAGTAATGTGATGAAATAAGCAAAATGTAGCCTGAATATAAAACAGAATCCTAATTGTGAGATCTGCTAGACAGTGGAACAGCCTCCCAAAGGAAGTGGCCCAAGCCTGAGTCATAATAAGGAGGTCTGGGCAAAGCCCTGGAAATATTGCAGTCAGTTCTGGTCCACAAGAGATGATGACATGACCTAAAAGGCCAATTTATGTCTTCTGATCTCTCCACCAAACACCAAGGCACTTATGTGATGAGGAGAATCACATATCCATAAGGGCTGGTTTTACTTCCAGAGATAAATAGATACATGAGTAAGAAACTGTATGGGTTTTACTCAAATACATTCATATTCTCTCACTCTCACTGAATTACAATAGTAGGGGACACACGGAAGGCAATAGACGTACTATATGAGGAGCGGAGTACAATCTTTGATACAACGCCTTATGAAACCTAAATATGAGCACTATCAGATGGGGTGAAAGTTGATTAAACAACGGTAGGACAAGGACTAGGAATAAACTGCATGGTGCTGAAATGCAGAGATGTCCAGTGAGGTGGTGAAGCCATCAATATTGGTGACTGGTTTTATTTAATATCCTCATTCCTCCACCAACACCTTTACCGTCCCATGCAGCACTGCTGTGTACAGTATCCCCTACATATTCAATCCTTTTGCCAGAGCCTAGGAGGAGCAAAGTTCTCCATCAGCTTGGGCTCAGTTGGCCCTGTTCCTCTCCCTTCTCTCCCGCACTTCCTTTCTGTAGCTTTGTTTTTGAAGTCAGTCAATCATCAGCTGGCTGGCTAATTAATTCTTAAATCTCGTTTAGACTCCATTGGAAGTTTTTCAATCAACATGACTGATTTGGTGAAACTGACACGAATTTGCGAAACATTCTGGTATTGTCAGAAATACATTTTTTACCAAGTGTCATCTGAAAAGTTTCACCCAGCTCTTCCCCCAATTTCCTTACGCTCCTCAATAGACTCAGGATCTAAATTGGACCTAGTTATCACGTGCTTATAAAGGGTACAAGGGCACTGGCTGTGTCTGCAGGAGACCCCATGAAACATTAAGCCAGGCCTGGTGATAGACAATTTGGCCTAATAGAATCTGTCCTCCATCTACAATGTTTTGGAATTTATTGTAGGATAAATGGCTTGGTACTTAGCAACTGAAGAGCTGATTTTGACATACTTTCTAATCATCATGACTCATTAACTTCCAGCATAACATGAAGCACCATTCTCCTTTTTTATGTCTGTTTGTTTGTTCAAATGATCACGCACAGTAACTCCTAGCAGCCATAAGACAGAAGCTGTTTGTGGAGGAGGAGGGTGTGATAGAAGGGCGAATGAATTATAATTTAATCCATTTGATTATCAGGACCTTAACTAAGACACAGTGTTACCCAAAGCTATTTAGATTTGTTCAATTGCTTTCTATCTTCCCAAGCAAATTGAATGGGCTGCTCTCATGACATTCTCCTTCAAGCCAGGTTTCTTGCCAATTGGACTTTTTTTTTCCCCCACACTGGAAGCCTCCAAGCCTGTCTCCTTTAGGCACTCAGCACAGATTATTTCTGTGTTGAATTGGAATGGTTCAAATTATAAAGCTCCAGCTGAGATATAAACAGTAATTCGTTCAAATCATCACTTTTGAGAATAATGTGGATTTCCCTGTGGTCCTTGGGGACATTAAGTGCACCTACAAGGCTGCAAAAACACTAACATGCTATGAGCACACTTTTTTGATACATGAAATAATTTGTGCTCCACAAATATAGAGGGGATAAAGGAAGAGATCTGATTTTAAGAATTATTGAGAAATATGCAAGAGGCAGGCTTGTGTCATATATTTTTCAGTTAATCTAATGTACACTTTAGGGAAAATTTGACTCTTGTCTTCTTGGGTGGATGGAGGAGAAATCCCAAACGAGTATTTTCAGTGTCAAATCAGAATTAATGAATGGCAGATACAAATGTGAGGCTAGATCTTCTGTTGTTGTAAATCAGAGGAAATGCAGGGACGTAGGTGCAGCTGAGGCTCTGGCCTTTGAGGTGTGCAGCTAACTAGTGTTGTTCCTGTCAAGGCTGATTAGAGCCAGTGAAAATCAACATAGACTGGGAACTCCAATCAGGGTTGTCCCATAAGACTATCCGCTCCAGTCACCCAGGGCCTGAAGGGACAGGGAGGCTAAACTGTGTCACATAGGCCCTATCCTGAGCCCTGTCTCGCTTGGGTATTCAGAGAGGAGCAGAGCCTCTGAAGGCCCAACCTTTCTCCCAAATATGCTAGGGGAGCAGTGGGCAAAGTCAAGTGAGACAAGAGGTGAAGCTTTCACTGAAGCGGTCGGAGAGCAGGAAAAGCTCTCCCTGTGCTTTCAGCATAGGGGGAGTGGTGCTCCACTGCCCCTTACTTTAAGCCCCAAGGAGGAGTGAACAAACTGCCTAGCTCCATGAGAAGACTCCATCTGCTTTCCCTGGCTGGCCCATGGACCAAGGCAAATGAGGGCTGGAGCCATGGCTTCCCCTCCTCTCCATCCCCTTTGAGGCAATTTATGCCATTGGGGACACTTAGAAGGAGCCATTTCTACGCTCTCTCAAGCAGCTCTCTCTGTGGTTTTCTCTAGCCCTTGCATGGGGCACGCAGGGGACAGGCTTCTTGCACATTTCACTGCACACCAGTGCTCGGGTCAGAGATAATCACTACTGTTAACTAATTACTAGTTAACAGTTAGCAGCCTCAGACATGGACTGGGCCCCCGTTGTGCTAAATGCTGACCAACACAGAACAAAAAGGGAGTCCCAGCCCCAAAGAGCTTACAGGCTGTGAAAGTAAGGTTCAGATGTTTCAGTGATTCTCAGGAGCTCCCTGTACAGCCAAGTTAGGAGACCCGGCATAAGGGACACCTTGCTATGCTTTGGAGTTCTGTATGGCACAGCAATGGGTGTTTTCATCTCTTCATGCAGAGAGTTTTGTTTATACAGGGCTTGACTGTGCCACTCCTGTGCGGCCACACAGGATGTGTGAAGCTTGGACAGCAAGAATGGGGGAAAGAATGAATTGAATATCCTATTCTCCTCTCCATGAGGAAATCAGAGAGCTGATGAGTGGGTGGTGTCCTGCTTTCCCCTGTTCGCCAGGTGCTAACCTGCAGAACTGGTCAGGCCCACAATGAGAAGATGTGCTATCCCTGGAAAAGGGATGTAGTAAATGACTGTTGTAGGCCGGCGGTTCTTTCCCGCCGGTTGCGGCGGCCCTTCCGGGGGCCCAGCCGCTGGGGAAGGTCCCTGCACCTTCCTAAAATAAATGGGGAATTAGTCACACAAGCAGTCTTTCGCCCCGGCCCTCTGGCAGGGCCGGCGAGCAAGCAGTCTTTCGCCTGGTTGGAGGAGGGGTCGTGAGGTTCGCCAAGGACAAAGGGAAAGGGGGAGGGGGACGCAGGCCCACCCGACTCCACTGCGTCCCAGCCCAGGGCCCTAACAGTGGCAGAGGCGTTGCCACTGTGCCGGCGGGGTCCTCCTGCAACACGCCAGCGGTGGCAGGCCTTTGGCTGCAGCCCCAGTCCGGGCTGCCCCCTGGGCTACTTCCTCCCCTCCCGTCCCAGGTACCTCCTTCCTCGTGGTCCGTAGGGTAGATGGCTCGGGGAAGATTCAGCAGGCCCTCCTCATTGGCAGGCGGGAGGTCGGGGAGCTCCTCAGCGAGGGGCAACCCCTCCAGGTTGCAGGATTCTGGGGGTACTCCAGCTTCAGGCAGTTCCTCCAAGTCAGGGCCTGCCTCCGGGGGTGCTGCGGCAGGCAACTCGTCCAGGTCACAACCCGCCTCAGGAGGAGGTTCCCACCCCAGAGAGTCCCAGGGCTCGCCCCACTCCCTGGTATCCGGGGGTCCGATCCAGTCATCCAACCCTGAGCGGTAGGGCTGCTCCCAGCCCCTGGGTTCAGAGAAGGCCCTATGCTGGGCCTCGGCCTGGCTAGGCTCAGGCTGGAGCTGTAGCTGGCAGGAAGGCCCATCTGTACCTGCTGGCTGTCTGCCCCTGACTGAGCGGCGGGCCCTGCCTTTTATCCCTGGGTCCCTGGGGGAAGTCCCGCCCTCTATGGAGGGGATTGGCCAGTTGGTCGGGCCTATCCCGGTCTGCCTCCTGGGTTGACGGGCAGGCAGGGGGTTTAAGTCCTGGGGCGGTTGTGTTTGGGGTGGTGGCCCTTCCGGGGGCCCAGCCGCTGGGGAAGGTCCCTGCACCTTCCTACAACTGCCCTGTGGAACAATATGAGTAGCGAGTCTCTTAGTAACAAAGATTTCATCCTGATGCTCCTGCTGGCTCAGTGCCATCCCACACTAAGGCCTGAACCCTAAAAGATGCCCATTATCTTAGCAAATGGAGGCAGTTAACTCATTAATAGTGAGTCAGCCACATAGCCCCCTGCACATTGAGATGACTATTGGACTATCTCTGGGCTCTGACTTTCTGAACATAGACAGAAAAGCAGGCCACCAGGGGACCATTTGGGAGAACATCAACAAGATGATCTGTTAATGCACAATGGTGCATATTTGTCCAATGACAAATAAAACCAGCACTCAACAATAGGAAACCTGGATTTCACTGATCAGCTGGAAACAGACAAAGCTTTAATGCAGAATTTCTTCTCATAACATACACACCTACCATAAAAAAGGCTACACCATTTTAGGGTTTTTATTCTTGCATTTAACACTGATTTTAAGTTCACTTACACAGTGGCCTCTATCCAGCAAAGCACTTAACCACATGCTTAATTTTAAGCACGTGCTTTTTTTGTTGGAAATGTTTCTATTTTTCAAACTGCTCCAAAAATAAGTGCTTCAAATCCTTCTGCAGATGTACGTTCACGCTGGCAGGCCTATCTTGGAAACTCTTTGGTTTCCTTTTCGCTGTGGTGGCAAGGCACCTTCTTTGCCTCATCAGCCTCAGTGTTTCTCCCTATGGTGCAGGGTGTGCCTGGAGTAAATCCATTCTACTCTGGATGTTTTCAGTTCTTTGGCTTATTTTTCTTTATTGACAGGGTGGGCCTTAGAATTGGCCCGAGTGGTTATCTGGAGCAAAAAACAAACTTGCAACACAAAAGAAATCTATTTCCCTGTTCCCTCCCCAGGGCAATGCCTTATTATGCTGGCTTCTGGTTGCCGGTACTTCCCCAAAGAAGTTAACTTGGTTGTTTTCCCTATAGGGTGGAGAGTAGCCTAGGAGAAGCCTTTTCTTTCTGCTACAGCTTGTTTATCCCTCCTCTCTCTCCCTCACCCAAAGAGGGGGTTTTTAAAGGTCACCAGCCACCCTTAATTGGACTCAGGTGTCTCTAATTAACCTGAGGTAACCTCTTTTCAGTTCATCAGGAACGGGGCTGCCACTCTCTTCTAGCTGTCAGATCTGACTTTGTCATGCTGTTCATCACAGACAGCCAAACAATTCCCCCATAATTTAGGTGACCAACCATGTGCTGAATCATGAATGTCATCCACTTAAAATGAATATTTACAGGACTAGTTCATGAGTAACCCACAGGCTGAAACATGCTGCTGCAAAACAATTGTAACTAGCAAATACCACTCATCCAAATCACAATCAGTTTGTGGACAAGTTGTGAAGAGAGAAAAAAAGGCATCAATTTGCACAATATATTATTCATTTTGGATTGTTCGCCCAGCAAATTGTTGAGATTAATAAATGATTTTCTTTCATTCCCCTGCATTCGCACAATGCATTTTAACACTAATTACCCTTCATTCTGAAATCTATCCTGTTGGCCACAGCGGCACTGTACTAGTGTACGGACATCTCACATTTCCCTTTCACACTCCTTTTCCAAATCACAGACAATTATTGTATAGAGTGCATCTGTTTCCGCTTTCATTCAGAATCAAATATTCCCATCAAACATTCTCACTTGTCACTGAGGAACAAAGCAAGTCTGTGTACCAATAGTTTGTCTTGTTTTCCCTGTCTCCTTCTCTTCTATTGCATTAGCCCAGTACTCTAAATAACTATCAACTAGATTTGAACTCACTTCCCCAATCTTGTGTCTGAGGATACTGTTGAAGAAGCAAGGAATGGTCAAGTTCTTGTGTCCTTTTTTACTTTAGAATTGGAAAGAAAATCAAGGCCCAGGTTACATCTTTCACTAGTTCAGCTCAGTAGAATATTTGAATATTATTGATCAGTACGACCCTCATCTATTCCAGTTCCCAGTATTTGGGCATCCAATTTCTCTCTTAAGAACAGCTTCAGTAACTTTGTTTCAACAGATAGTAACAAGTAAATCAAGTCCTTTAAATAATATCCACAGTGGCTGCTGCATGGCGTGGTTTTAGACACAACGCTAGTCCAAAGGGTGTCATGGGATAGACAGATCCATTCCAGCAGGGTATAATAAGAAATGACAGGAGGCAGAACATGTCCAAATGATTTTACTGATGTATGGATGGGTCCAGTTTAGCAAAGGACATAAGTACGCGTGTAGTCCATGCGTAGTCCCATTGAAGTCAATTGGTTAGTTAAAGTTATGGACATGCTTCAATATCTTGCTGAATCAGAGCATAAATTAGCAGAATCCATGTCCATCCCATCCATTTGAGGGAATCAGGAGTCGCAGTGAGTTTTGTTCCCTTTCTCATCTGGTCTCACTGCTGAAGGGGATGATCAGACCAGCCTCTGAGCTAACAAATTAAAGCAAGGCAAGGCTATAAAGTACATGTGTCTAATGTCACTCTGATGAAGATGAGTTTAATATCATTAGGGGACTTTTCCAATACAAACCAGCCCAAAGGATGTTAAACTCTTCTGTTTTGTGGAATTTTGCATATCACGCAGGTAGGTATTTAGTCATTATGCATAAGGGATTGACTCGCTGAATTCTGATGAATAAATTGTGTACATCAGACTATATCTCATAGCTGGCACCACAGGAATCTAGATGGAGGAGCATCTAGATAGTGAACATCGCTGACAATTTGCTGGTATGGATAATGTTCTAGCTAGCTATCCACCATCTACCTAAAGTACTTATACGGCCCCATTACCATAGCATCTGAGTGTCTTACAGTCTAATGTATTTATTCCCACAACACCTCTGTGAGCTAGGGCTTTGCTATTATCCTCATTTTACAGATGGGGAATTGAGGCACAGAGAAGCTAAGACCTGGTCTACACTTAAAAGTTTTGCCAGCATAGCTATATTGGTTAGGGGTGCAATTTTTGCTGACATAGATATGCTAGCAAAAACACTATTATAGACTATACCAGCAAAAGACTCATTTGGTATTAGCTATACCAGGTAAGTATCTTTTTGTCAGTAGAATCTACACTAAGAGGGCTGGCCTGTATAGCTAAAGGTTCTGGGCCTTTCCCAAAGTCACACAGGAAGTTTGTTGGAGCAGAGAAGTGAACCTGGGTCTCTCGTGTCCCAGGCGAACACCCTACCAACTGTACCTGGGTGAAAAAAATCATATTTTGGGGCCTAATTTTAGGCCCCCAAGTTTAAAAATACATTATTGGCCTTTGCTCTTAATGTCTCTGTTTCTCAATGTCCCCATCTGTGAAATGAAGGCAACAATGGCCATCTCACAGGGCTGTTGGGATGATTAATGCTGTGAAGGACTTTGGGGGCCTAAGAGAAAAGGTGCTATAGAAAGTGACAAGTAGTCATGTTACTGTTGTTATTATTGTTGTCCAAGTTAATACTCCTTTACTGTTAAAAGTATGTTTGACCTTAGCTGTCACTCCCTTCTCACATCTCCACCCGAAACCACAGCAGGTTACAGTAGTGAATCCATCTGTTTCCTGTTTCATAAATTGTGATTGCACATTCCTACCATTCTCAATTGTCATCTTTGAATAAATTATATTTACAAGTAGCTTGTTTGTCCTAATGTATTTGATTCCTCTGTACTGCATTGGCCAATGATGGTGATTAAGCTGTCAACTTCACTTGAACTCAGTTTCCCAATGTCATAGGGTAGAATGCTGCTGAAAAAGCCATAATTTGGAGAAGTTTTTCTGTTCCTTCTCTTTCCTTACTATTGTGAAGAGAAATCAGAGCTTAGGCTAATTCTAATTCTTTAATTCATGCTCTCTCTTTTAATAATCATTCTCTAATATGATACTCAAGAATGAATAATTTAAACAAAGTCCAACATGAACAAACGGCCCACATTACAGAACACAGCAACTATTCAGACTTAGCACAAATGTTGATCAATAAATTGTTATTGTTGTTAATGTACTTGTACTGCATTAGCACTGAGAGGCCCTAGTACAGGGTGAATTTAAGCATGTGCTTAAATCCTTTGCTGAATTGGGGCGCAGAGGTGAAATCCTGGCCATTGAAGTCAATGGTAAAACTCCCATTGACTTCAACAGAGGCAGGACCTCATCCCACATTTCTCTAGAACCCTATTGCATTTTGCATAAGTTTTACACACTCACAAAATGAAAGCCCTTTAAGATTCAGCTCTAAAAATTGTTTTCCTTCAGAGATATTGCTGTTTGTTATGTTTCTGCAGACATATAGCAATCATAAACCCTCAGTCCGAAATGATTCTGGCTTAGATTATGGGAAACAAAAAAAACCAGAATGATCTAAAACAAAACTTCTCTGAGAGAGCACAGTGGGTGTCTTTTTCCTAACAAGTTGCACCTGAATACAAAATGGGAGCTGCCTCCATCAGACTTCTACAAGTGTAAAGGTGTTGTACACAGAAATAAAAGGACCGATCATGTTCATGCTTAACTTTAAGCATGTGATACTTCCACTGAAGTCAAGACTATTCCTTTGTTTAAAGTTAAGCATGTGCAACATGATGTCAATGAGACTAATCATGTATTTAGAGATAAATAGGTGTGTAAGAGTTTGCAGAATTGGTCCCTAATCTGGAGAACAACATTCTCTCTAGATTTCTTATTATGTATTAGTGCCAGCTATGGGGTGGAAGATGGCAGCCTTTATGTGGCCCACTCTGTTAAGTGAGAAATTGCAACTAATGTCATCAACCTGGTGATCAACAATTTCCTGGTCCTCTGAGCAACAACTCAAGCTACCACAATGGCCCTCTTCAGGGCCAAGTAACATGCCAGATAGGTTCTGGAACAACTTAACATTGAGGGACTTTCCCAGACAAAGTGTGAGTATCTCGCAAACATGCTGACGACGCATAACATCAACATCCTTATGTTCCAAGAAAACCATGTCTCCAATGATCAACAGGCTAGCCAATGAGGTATCCATGATTACAATCTCACGACTAGCCACTACCATCCAAAATATGGCCTAGCCAAATACGTGAAGAACACCATCATGGATTTTGACGTCTTCCCCCACAAACTAAAAAAGAAGCCACCTACACCACCACCATTAGGATAGGGGAGCTTCACATTGTCAATGTGTGTAAAGCCCTTAATTCAAAAGGGCTGAAGCCAGTGCTCCCAAGTGCACCAATCCCGGCCCTATACGTTGATGACTTTAACAGCCACCACACTACATGGAGCTATGAAGTAAAGGAGGCTAATGGTGAAGACCTCACGGACTGGATGTCCACAGAAGATCTACAACTGGTCTTCGATCCCAAACAGCGAGCAACTTTCCACTCTGCTCACTGGCAATGTTATTACAACCCAGACCTCACCATTGCTTCCAAAGATCAAAGCAGAGGTATGCTTCATGCATCCCACAAAGTATCTCAGCATCATCAGAATATTATTACCGGTTCACTGGCCTCCTTACTGCTGCCACCAAGGAAAGTATCCCCCAGGGCTTCCGGGAAGAGTACATTCCTGGTGGACAAAAGAGATCCAGGACTTGCACAGGCAGTACAACCAGTCAGGCAGCCCACAGGTTATGAAGGCCCTATTAGAGTCTCTAGACTCAGCCAGACGCTGTGCCTGGGCCTTAATACGATATCTCGGAGCCACTAATCTGATGGAATATTGGACCTCAAAAGTCTGTCACAACTCCGTAGCCTCCAGATTGGTGAAGAGCACAAAAGGACTGCTCAACAAAAACACTAAATGAGAGCTCCATTATTAACTACATCAGACAATCCCTCCACAGACCCCATTGCCATCAGTACAGATGAAGTGAAAGAGGATTTAGCCATCATGAAGAAAGGGAAGGCAGCTGGTGGAGAGGATATCCCCCAGAATTTCTTTAACAGATAGGTCCCAAGGAACTCCAATGACTGGCAAAACTGTACACCAAAACTATGGAATCCAGATGCATTCCAATAGTCATTACCGTACTCAAACTGGGCAAGCTGATCGATGATCCCAGAAGTTATCGGCTGATACCACTCCTGTGCATTACCTACAAACTCCTAGAATATATCATACTCCGGAGAATCAGTTCCCTTGTTGAGTCAGTGATCCCTGGAGAACAAGCGGGATTCCGGCCTAAATGCAGTTGTTGTGACCAAGTTATGGCCTTTGTAATGTACATTGAGGCTGGATTCCAGAGGAAATTCAAGACTGGTGCAGCCTTTGTAGACCTGTCATTGGCCCACAACATGGTCTGGATTAAAGGCTTGATGCTGAAGCTTGCAAGGATCATCTCCTGCTACAAAACACTACATCTGGTAGGTACGATGCTGAGCAATAGGGAATGTATCCACTTGAGCAGCGAAGTCAGTTCATCCCAGTTCCTCAACAGTGGACTGCCACAAAACTCAGTACTCTCGCCAACACTTTTGGCAAGATGACATTGCATATGTGGATGATCTTGCCCTGGCAATGCAGGCAACCGCCTTCAGTGACATCAAGTCCATCTTGAATGGGGACCTAAACACCATGGAAGAATATTTCCAGAAATGGAGGCTCAAGCCAAATCCTCATAAAGCAACAGTCACTGCATGCCATCTCGATAACAGGAACGCTAAGCGCACCCTGAAAGTGACCTGCTACAGCAACACTATGCAACATGACCTCACTCCGACCTATCTCAGAATGAAGCTGGCTTGCACACTAACCTTCCATGACCATCTGAAGAAGGTAGCTGCCAAGATGAAGACAAGAGTCAACCTGGCCCAGAAACTGGCAATCACAAGATGGGGAGCATCAGCATTAGTGCTACGTAGGTCAGAGATGGCCTTTGTGTACTCCGTAGCCGAGCACCATGCACCGGTATGGACCAGAAGTCGCCATACTCAACTTGTTGATGTCCAACTGAACACTGCAGTGAGGTGCATCGCTGGAAGCCTCATGTCAACCCCAAAACCTCACCTGCCAGTGCTGTTGCCCATTGCTCCCCCATCCGTTCACTGCAATGACGCAACCTTTCAGGAATTCCAGAGGATTGTGGAAAACAAACATCTTCCCATCCATGAGGGCCTTAACAGCAATCCTCACCACTGCTTGAAGTCGTGCAAGCTCTTTTGGACCTACGCATTTAACCTTCAACAATGCAACTTCAACCCGGATGGCGCTTGGAAAGCTGAATGGAGTTTACAAGAAGTTACACATAAACACCTTGTAAAAGACCTGACACAGAAGATCCTTGGCTTCAATCTCCCACGAAGCTTATGGGCAACCCTAAACTGCATCCGCACACACCATGGCAGATGCAGATACTTGCTGCACAAATGGAAAATTAAAGACTCTTTAGTGTGTGACTGTGGTCACCTAACACAGACCATGGCACATATAACAACTCAACGCCTGATTCACAAATACGAAGGAGGCATCACGGCAACACACTCTGCTACTCCAGTTGCAATTATCTGGCTTACCCATCGGAATGTAAAATTATAGTTGTTGCTCTACATTTATATCAGCCATACAAAGTAGAAGTGCCAGCTGTTGGTGCATTTCAAACAGATGAGAAGAAAGGTGCTGGTCTTGAGGAGCTTACAACATAAGAGCCTGACCCTGCAGGACTTACTGAGTAATCTTTACTTCTGAAGATAGACCGTACCTACTATTCACATGAATAAGGTTGCAGGATGGCCCTGAATTACATGGACGTTGAAAATTTGTGAACATTTTTCTTGAAAAAGATGCAACATTTTTCAGGGGAAAAAAACCATTACACTTTTGAAAAATGTTGATCAGCTCTAATCACAATCAGTGATGATAGATCACAGGGGCACCTGCGGTCATGTAAAGGAGAAGCACCGGTAAACAAAGAGAAGGCAGTAATACTCTTGTGAGACCATAGTTGTTTCATATAGAGTAAGGACTGCATATGTTGTCTTGTAGATGCCATGCTTGTTGCTTTTAATATTTTCCACCCCTGATCAGGCACCAAAAGTGACTGTAATTCACTCATGAATGTGTGTTACAGACCCTTCTCCCACCTCTCTGTGCTGATCTGCAGAAAATATGAGTTGTTGCAGCCATTGACTTCAAATCCTTGGCTTCTCACCTCAAACTGTAGCAGCTTATGCTTTTATCTGTGGAGGTGCTTGCTTCAATCCCTGGAGGCAGCCAGCACACGTGTCCCAATTCAACAGCCCATCCTGATTCAAGAAGGCCCTTAACCCCATGCTTAACTTGAAGTATGTGCTCAAGTGCTTTGCTGAATCAGGGCCACCTGGGGGAAATGCTCTCTGAAAGAAGGGGCCTTTTGATGAGTCCTTGAGTTTCGGTTACAAGGGAGGGCGTGGGTTCTCCCAGGATGGCAGCATCTCTGGGAATTGTAGAGCTGACCGAATGTGTTCACAAGATGATCTGTTACTCACAGAGCCTCATGATGATACCCTGGGAGATTTACAGACACAACAAGCCCTCTTAAGAACAGACTTACGTATAAACAATATTCATATTAAAATGGAACTTTTCCTGTGAGATCCAGACTAAACAGGTCTAAAAGGCTTTTTGCAGACAGTAAATCAATTCATACCCTTGGCGATTTGAGCATCATTTACCCTGTATCATGTTCCAGTTGTGTGCAGGAACACATCAGCATTGTGATGTCCTCCTATAAGGCCAGCTGATGAACCCGCTCCAGAAGGACACTTTGGTCTTGCTCTCTGGCAGATAAATATCTTCAGTTGGTTTTACAGCAGACAAAGGGCTCTGTTTCCTTTTCCCATCTATTTGGCACTGTAACAGTTTTGAAAGAGAATATTTGTGGCACCCTTTTCCCAACCACAGCTGCAGTTTTTATTTTGTAAAGAATTTCCTTTAAAAGAAAGCTTTGACTCCTCCTGCACTCACATCCACACTCCCTTGGGCCCCCGATGGGGGCCTGAGAACTTCAGAGCCCTTTGTTTTTGCATTATTATCCTAGTTTGAGGATGCATTTCCGGAGTCTGTATCACATCTCCCAGGAGAGGGAGGTGTGTTGTGTCGGCGGCATTAATTTCAAGAGAAACAGAAGAAGAAAAAAATCTCTCATGATGATGTGTATTTCGTCTACCACAGTCAGGAAACACAGCAGACACGTCTCACCAACAGCTTCTTCGTTGTTCTAGGTTCAATTTGTATCTCCAGGCCTGGGAGAGACACATTTTGCAACCCCAGCAGAAATGCTTGTACAATGTTTATCTGATAGGCTAAAGGCTTTGAAGACTTGCTTTGGGAAAGAGCTCTAACAGTTCATAACTCAGCTGCAGCTGAAAGCTTAGTGTCTCCTTTTTGAGAGAAAGACCTTCTTTTTCTGCTGGAGCGATAGTGTTTTGTACCAATCTCAAGAGTCAAATGCAGCCAGGTTGCCACAGGTCACTGGACATAATTTGTTTTCCAGGCCAGGCCATGAGATGGGTCTGCATTATCTTTTTTCAATTTATATGATGGTATCCCATTGCATATAATCAAATGCTTATGTTCACTGTGTAAGTCATCATTGGGAAAAAGCCATTTGCATAAGTCACATCAGAAACCGTCTGCCAAAATGAGCCGGGATACACTTCCTGGCGTAGTGGGGAAAATAGTCATGGTGATTCTGTGCAAAATGGATGAAGGGGACTGTGAAGAAAGGAAAGTCACATATGTGGTATATACCTCTGTACCACCGCACAGCTACTAACGTCCTCTTCACACAAGCTAGCAGCATGCTAGCATTGAGGCACAGAACAAACACGTGACTGTAACACAGGTGTGAAGCACAGGAAAGCTGGTGAGGGACTGCTCTTTGTGGACTTGATGACCAATTTCCTGGCCCCTCTCACATGACATGGATTGAGATTACAAAAGGTTCTATCCTGGTCATTTTATTTCTGCACAACACCTAGCACGATGTGACTGTAATCCCAACTGGGATGCTACCATATGGTCTCCAATATCTTCTGTTATGATGACGGCTTAACATTGGTCTAAGCTGTGCACCTTGGTGCTGTCCACTTTCATAGCTCACCATTACACACCCATAACATTGCCATCTTTTATCTTGAGTCCATGGGAGATAGAATCCTGGCTCTTGACCTGGATAGACCTATTGACACCCCTGAATTACTGTTTAGCAGGCAGACATCTGACCTGGCGACACCTTTCTCCATATTTTTCACTGGTATCTGGCATATTGCTGTTTCAATTTGCTCCCCATGTTAATAAATCTAGCAAACCGCTTATGCAGCCTTTCAGATATATTGCACACGCCATAGCTCTTTGCAGTTTTCTGTCATCTCCAGAACCAGGAATCCATCCAGGCATCAAACTGGATTTCAGTTTCAGTGAGGCTCTCAGTCCTGGCTTTGGTTGCCTGGGGAACGTTCCTGTCTGGTAGTGCATCAAGCTGCCACCAGATTATTGGGGTGCTGAGTGGGCCGCAAGCTGCTAATGTGAGAATTTGTTGCTAGAGCCATGCTTACAGGTCAGCCTCCCACAAATGAGCATTGGTTGTATGTGGGTAACTCCCATTAATGCTAGCGGTGGCTTGTCTACATGGTAAGTTAGTGCAAGGCAAGCTACGATATGAATTTACATTTGACCAGCTTGCTGCACACTAGGTTGCTGTGTGGACACTGGCAGAGTGCAGTGAAAATCCTAACGTTTGGCTTAGTGTACGCTGCTTGAAAGCTGCACTCTGGGACTTTTACAGCATGGTAGCAGTGTCCACATGGTGCACGGCAAGCTGGTGCGCTGTAGATCCCCACACTAACTTGCCATGTAGACAAGCCCTCACATAAAATAAATTAACTCCTGTAAATCTCCCACTAACACCAGTTATCACTAATACCCCATGCCTCAATGGTAGAAAAGACCCCTATATTTGCAGCATTTCATTTTATTTCTGAGCTACATGATCATTTCTGTTTTTTCTCATTTTCACAGCATTCATATCACAGGGCTGTTCCCCAAGTTCTGGGCTGCTCCCAAAGCTCTCCCTCTTTGATGTTGCATGTTTCTGAACTGGTCTGAAATTTGATATGCCTTTTCCTGGCATTGCTTCATCTGCACAGCATTCATTGCTAAAGTAAATCGGATTGGAATCCGAGCAATCCATGTTAAGTACAGCAACTGAGATAACTGCTGCAGGATACAGACAATCTGATACGTTAGTCTCATGAAAAGAAAACATAAATTGCTGAGGCTGTAAACAAATGCTTCCTGGTGGGTCATAAGCCCAACATCAGAGATAACTGCACATGTTGAATTGAGGGCTATGTTTTCAAAGCCATGGTGTTTTGGATGAATTTGGCATATTTGTTGTCATCATTTTAAATATTCCATGCAGTTATAAGGCTTGAGCTGTCTACCTTATGCACCAATCTTCATGACTCCTCAAAAGACATTTTATCTAGTGGATAGAGCATTAGGCTAGGACTCAGCAAACCTGGGATCTTTTCCCAACTCTGCCACTGGCCTGTTGGGTGACCTTGGTCAAGTCACTTTACTGATATGTGCCTCAGTTTCCCCATATATATCATTGAGAAATCTTTCTTTTTAAAGTGCTTTGAGATTGATGTGTTAAGCACTAGGTAAGAGACAAGTTTTATTACTATTAACAGCCTCGGAATCTTTTTGGGCTCTATATGATTCTTGAAAATAATCCTTCCTCAAATGAGCAATGAGTGTTTGAGAAGCTGAGAGATCATGTGTGCAAATGATACCAACCAAAAAGGAAAGTTAAACACTGGTATTTCTTTCCCTCTTTTCAGATCAAAGACAGAATCTCTGCATTGTCTCCAGAGATGTTTACTGACTAGTCAATCTAAGGCAAGATTTTTAGTAGCAACATATTATACAGCTGAATGTTTATCTAAATAACTGGTAAGATGTAGGTGCAAGTCATTTTCAGGCATTATTATTACATGTGAGACAAGGTGGGTGAGTTAATATCTTTTTATTGGACCAGTTTCTGTTGGTGAGAGAGATGAACTTTCGAACTACATCGAGCTCTTCCCTGCAAACATCATTGTGTATGTTACAGTAGCACCTAGAGGTTCCTGTCAAGATCAGGGCCCTGCTGCATTATGCAGGCTCTGTACAAAGACATCAAGCCAAAAGCTTACAATCTAAATAGACAAGACTGACAAAGGATGTGTATTACCCTCCTCTCATAGATGGGGGACAGAAGCATGGAGAGATGGAGTGATTTGCACAGGGTTGCACAGGAAGCTTGTAGCAGAGCTAGAAACTGAACCCAGTTTTGCTTAATCTTCCTCCAGTGTCTTCACCCCAAGGTAATTTCTACCTCTAAGTCTGACCAAATCTTGGCTTTGGCCGCATGAGGACAGCTCACCTTCATCTAATTGAGGTGGGAGCATCACACACTCTTTGGAAGGCAAAAATTGGCCCAACTAGTTATTTTTGTATCTGTGTCCTTGTTCATCTCCCACAATTAGCCTTACATTGTGCGGTTCAAGATACAGGCCCTTTCCTGGTGCCATTATACTAGGGAAGCAAAGTGAGAAAGAAGAAAGCAGCGTGCTGTAATGTTGGACTCCAGCTCAGACATTTCATGGGTCTGTGAAATTTGTAGCAAGCTGTGTCGCTCTTGAATTGACCTTGTCAGCCATAAAGCGGATTCATCAGGCACCTGATTAGACCTCTTGCTCATACACTATGAGTTAGTGGATCAATGGTTGACTATGATGAGTGCGTGGCTCAAATCAGCTCTGATGGGAGGTAATTTGATCTGGTAGCTAGATCAGCGGCTAAAGGTACCAAGTCTCATCCCTGACTGCCTGGGCAATGAACTCATGTTCCCCATGCGGCAGGACATCATGCTGACTCTAGATTGCCTGGTTAATGCTTCAAGAAGCTTGAGTTCTACCCCCAAGTATGTCCCCAACTCTTGAGATCTTGAACACGTTGCTTCATCTCTCCGTGTCTCAGCTGTAGGATGGGATGGATAATGTTTACCCAGCCCCGTATTGCCCTTTGGGATCTGTGCATCAGGTACCGTGTTGTCAGCCAGCGTAAAGTGACATAACATTGATGGAGCTGCACTGATTTACAGCAGTGAGGATCTAGCCTTCGTCTCTTCTCTATCCTAGTGAAATCTTCCATTTCTATTCTTTTTGTGATATTGTTACTCCGCTATTACAGTAGTTCATCTTCCACATCATGTGTCAAAAGTGCTTCGTCTTGATTTGCTCTGTCACCTTCACTCACCAAAGTGGGTCACTAGAAATTATTCTCATTTGTATTGATTAAAAATGGTGGCCTCCATTGATGCTCTAGTGTCCCTCCTGTATTAGCTCATTTCAGGTTCACTTTTCAGGGAGACTTGGTTAAACATGAGAAATCTGAATCCACTCATAGCAAATATTCATCTCTGTGGCAAGGAGTGCAAAACACATGCCAGCTTCTTGTGGGCAATTCTACTCGCTTAGCATGAAAAATTCAATGATTTTGGAAGGCAGTGGGTGTGAAAGGCAGCTTTGAAAATCTTAGCCCCAGTAGGCTAGTTAGCTACATCAGGGCTGCTGATATGCATCTGGTACAACATGTCCTGTATAGAGCTGGTTGGAAAAGTCTCAGCAAATCAGTTTTTCAATGAAAAATTAGAAAAACGTGTTGATTTCAGCAACATTTTGTTTTGAAAACCCCCCAAAGGTTTAGAAAATGTTGATGACTTTCAGAATGGAACGTTCTGAATCTTCATTTCAAAATGACTTTTCAAAACAATAAATCATTTTTTTAATTCTGTTTAGAGGGGAAAAAAAAATCAAAATTACAGAATTGCTCACAAAATGGAAAATTCAGTTCTCCTCTGCCATCTCTAGTCCTGATGTTCCACTGGACGCTCATTAAAAATGCAACATACACAGCATTTCTGCCCATCAAAGAAGGGGTTATTGAGACAGCTGCATTGGTTTTTTGTTTATTGTTATTCCGGAAGCCATACAATAAGACCAGGAATTGGGGCTGAGCCCATGGTGGGCCTTAAACATGTTTGAACAAGCAGAACAAGACATCAGCTAAGTTAAACTGGGAGAATGGGATACACTTGGCCCCTAGGGGACTTGGAATGAATTTAGTGTCAGGTAAGTTAGTTTTGAAACAAGATGTCAGTGAAGTTTCATCAGGCTGTCTTTGTAGCACCCATAGAAACTGGAGTTTAAGATGAATGCCTTTGTCTTTTGTGTGCATAAAGAATTTTTTAGAATAAATTTACCCAGCATGGGGATCTGACCCTTAGAATAGGCCAAGATTTTCAAAGTGACAAGTGACTATGGATGCTTCCAGTTCTGGATGCCCAACTTGAGACACCTTAAAGGGGCCTGATTTTCAGAGGTGCTTTCTACTTTCTGAAAATAAGGCCCCTAGAAGGTGCCTCAAGTTGGGCACCCAAAATAGAGGCAATTAGAATCACTGACCAGTTGTGAAAATCTTGGCTCAAATCATTATTTAGTAAAGTGCAAGGATTTTGGAAAAACCTGCCTGGGACATGCATTCCTTTCACCCTCCCTTCTCCTGTTGTGTGAGTTTAGGTTCTTCTTGCTGTTGAATACTGCAGCAGCCTCTCCATGGGGCAGAACTAATAAGCTCCCTTTAAATGGCAAAACTGAATTCCAGTGGGCTGTTCCAAGAATGCATTAGGCAAATTGGGAGCAATGGGGAGGTATTTCCTTACTGAGCCCAATACATTAAGAAGCAGAGAAGCAGTGAACAAAAGTTAGCACAGAAACCTCAATGAAAAAAAAAGATTTGAGAACTTCCAATGCTCTAGTTTTGTTCTGGGTTTGCAATGTCTGTGTCTGCCCCTGGCTGGTCTCGTTAGTACCTATAACAACAGAATGAAATCAACATTGGCACCAACATTCAGGTTTACTTTTCCTCCCAAGTGTGATAGGGGAATTGATACGTGGTTTGTGAACTTTCCAAGTCCCCTTAGAATTTGGATCTCTGCTAAATAGGTCTCTCTGGTGGTCTATCATTCCTTCAGCATAACTCTGTTCATTTCTCTATTACCCATCCCTCCCAAAGTCATTTTTAAAAGCCTGCTTCTCACTAATTTTATTTTTAAGCATATATTTTAATTTTCTGTAACTAAATGCCTTTGTTTCTTCCATGAGTGTGTTCTGGTATTTGATTTCTACCTTGAAAAAAATAAGGCCGCCTATTTCTTCTCTGCTTTGCATTTCATGTTGTCATTGACACTAGTGCAGAGTAAGATCAAGTAGACATAAAACACAATTGGTTTGATTTGTTACCTCCTTACACCACTCATGTAAATGGCTGGAAAAGGTGTAAAGTGGAGGGAAATGAATCCCTTCTTTCCCTTAGGATTTCGATTCAAGACACAGTACTATCTAGTGTTTAGGAATTTTCGATTTATTTGTTGTTTTAAAATGACAGGTTTTGACAGCAAAAAATGAGCCTTATTTACAAGACAAGTGCTAAGAAAACTACTTTTTATGGATGCAAAATTTGAAAAAGCTTGACCTGTTAAGAACAATTCTAGTCATAGGGGGCTAAATTCATCCAATGAATAACACCACTGGAATGATTTGAGATGCACCAGGGATAAATTTATCTCATTACCTTTTCCCTTTACAGAATGCTGTAAGGACATTTATTGATGTCTTCAATCGCTGATGAGGTGTTTGGAACTCATTCAGTGTAAAACCTACCCGTTTAGAACTCCAGGAGGTTTGTGAGAAAGTTGCCAACAGCCAAAAGTCTTTTCTAACAAAGACTGAAATGCATCATGGATATCTTTCTACATGATTCAACTGCTTTCAAGGTGACCTCTAACGGAGAAAATAATAGGTCCATGCCCCCCCCCCCTTTTTTCTTTGGCTTCCTGAAAAGTTAATGCAGTTCTTGTCTACCTTGGAGAATCCGATAGAGGACTGGAGAACAGGTAGGATTATGACATCAAAGATGCTACACAGGTATAACTTTGTGAAGTAAGGCTCTCTCTGCTCAGGATAGCATATAAGCTGAACTTTGTATTTATGTCTCAATGATTTAAAATTAATCATCTGCTCAAGGGCTATTCTGGAGAGGGATGGAATTAAGCATGTGTCTAAGTAATTTCCCAAATTGATATGGGAATTGTTTTTTTTTTTAATTTCAGGCTCTTTAAAATGACTTTGTCCTTATTTACACCCATTTAACTGAAACAAAAGCTCTCTGTGTCAGGGATTCAAACTCTCCCTTCATGAAGTGCGCATACACATCTGAGTCATTCAACACGTCTCCCAGCAAATTACAGGGAGACAAGACTTGACCTTTCTAGTGTGTGTTGGGTTGGGGAGGGCATGGAACCAAGCAGAAAACTACTTTTTCGGTGGAGGAAATACACTTTGAGGCCTCAGGCTGCATTATTCCTGGCTGGTAGGCGTGGGGAGAGGAAGGATTAAATATCCCAGCTCATCGCAGCTTCTGTCCCTTTCCCTCTGGCTTCCTTCAGACACATGGAAAGTCTTTTGCGGGGGCTGGGGTAATGATCCTTGTTTTTCTCTATAAATGTCTCCTCATCAAGAATGTTCCATATATTTATAGCTTGTTGTTTACACATATCTTGTCTTTCAGCCTGAGAGATACCAAAGAGTTTCACTTCAGGTATATGGAGGAATCACTCACTCTTGAACCGAAGCCTCCTTTGGAATCAAAGAATGCAGCCATGGTGCACCAACAGCAGCTAATAAACTGTACAGTCCTAACCATCAGAGGAGTGAAGTTCTGGAACAGCCTTCCAAAGGGAGCTGTGGGGACAAAAAACCTAGCTGGCTTTAAGACTGGGCTGATAAATGTATGGAGGGGATGGTATGATGGGACAGCCTAATTTGGCAATTGACTGATCTTTGATTACTAGCAGTAAATATGTCCAATGATGGGACGTTAGATGGGGGGGGTTCTGAGTTACTATAGAAAATTCTTTCTTGGGTGTCTGGCTGGTGAGTCTTGCCCACATGCTCATAATTTAGTTGATCGCCATATTTGGGGTGGGGAAGGAATTTTCCCGCAGGGCAGATTGGCAGGGGCCTAGTGGTTTTTTGCCTTCCTCTGCAGCATGGGGCACGGGTCACTTGCTGGTGGATTCTCTGTACCTTGAGGTCTTTAAACCACAAATTGAAGGCTTCGGTAACTCAGTCATAGGTTAGAGGTCTATTACAGGAGTGGGTAGGTGAAGTTTTGTGGCCTGCATTGTGCAGGAGGTCAGACTAGATGATCACATTGGTCCCTTCTGACCTTAAGAGTCTATGAGTCTATGCAAACAGCCTGTGGAACTCATTGCTACAGGAGGTCACTGAGGCAGAGAACTTTGCAGGAACGGAAGAGGGATTAGAGACAAGAATATCCAGAGTTATATGAATACATTTTTAAAAAGGGTCTTTGGAAGGGATAAAATACTTCTGGGCAGAAGCCAGTCTCTAACTATTGGGAGCTAGAAGGAAATTTCCCTGTGAGCAATGTGTCACAGAACTGGCTACTCTGGGTTTCTGGCAGTTTCCTTGAAAGCTGTTGGTACTGGCCATTATTGGGAAAAGGATAAGGGTCCAGCCTGACAATTCCTATGCTCCTAGCAGCTTTAACTATATAGTTTAGGAGAGGAAATGAAGGATAGCTGCTCCAGGTGAGATTCCAGGGGGATTCCAGGTAGGCAGAATGTCATGAGCAAAACTGGAGCTGGGCCAGTCACTATTATTTTTTGTGTTGTTTTTATTTCATTTTTCAAGGAAGATTCCAGTAAAATCTCCCCTCCTGCAGGATTTGGGACAGAAGGGTTCTTCTGAAGCACCTGCTAAATTGAGGGAAGATATTTGGAAGCTAATGTTCAGGGTCTGAGCAAGAGGAGAGGAAACTTTGTAGAGATGCTAGTCTGTTGTCCTGGTCCTGTTCATCTTAGTTTCAATTCTCGTTCTGTTGGCCATTAGATTGGGAAAGTTATTTCGACTCTCCTGTGAGTCATGCTTTCCAGAAACATCTCCCTTTGGGCAGTGTCTTGTGGCTGCCAGCACCTGGCTCCTCTCTCATCACGGATTTCCCACTCAATGGAAAGACACCAAGTATTCCTCTTGCAAAGGGCTTTTTGTGTGCATCATCTCTAAGTGTTTCCATTACAGCAACCCGGGGGTGGCACTGGCACTGCACCCAGTGTTTGGTTCAAGTAGAGGACATGTGTAGTGAGCTGCTGACTCCTGAGAGGGTCTCAGATGTAGTTTATTGTTTTCAATGGCCCCTAGTTCTTTAAAAAAACACAAGTGGGAGAACAAAGGTTTGGATTCTTATCTAGTGTGATGCTTTGGGGCTCAACACAGACCTGTGAGGGGTTGTGCCACCCCCTGCCCTGCAACTCTGGGTGCCTTAAATGCTATGCATCTGTGGTTTACAACCCTGACTCCAACAGTCTGTCTTACAAATATGTAGGTCACACCCTGGCCTACAGTGCCCAGTTACTTTTTGCAGGGTGACCCCAACAGTCCAGTCCCAAATTTTCCGTAAACTGTCTGCCCTTGTGACAATCTTCTGGGCTTCCCAGAATTGTGAGTTACTGCGTTATCTCATCTCCGCAAATGAGAGTTGTGCTATCGCTAAGCTGTGTGACAACTCCCTGACACACCAATTTGCCTGCCTTGCCAGCAAACTCTTCAGGGCTTTGCTTGCAGGCAGCAAAGTGAACCCCCAATGCCCAAGTTCCCCAGAGATGTCTCCCTGCTGCATCCAGACCTCTCACTGAACACTCACAGAAGTTATTCAGTTTGTGGTTCTTTTAAAGAGCTTGCTTGCTAATTTAACTAGGATTTGACAAACACTCATTTCAATCACAGCACTGAATTTGTTTATAGGACTCATACCACAAGTTTACCTCATAAAAGACCATTGGATTATGTGATACCAAGTAAAAGGAATATAGATCGAAAGGGTTTCAAGCAAATGAAAGTAAAAATTTGCTTCTAAGACTAAAGCTTAATTTCAGCCAGTTACATGCTTGGGTAAGCAGATTTCTTACCTAAACTTGTTCCTAGAGACTTCATCCTCTTTAGGTGAAGGATCCGATGATCTGTGGCTTCAAGAGCTCCGGACCACTGAATCCCACAACTGATAGGGAACTCAAATGTCTTTCCCCCCGCCTTATGCCATTATTGTCAAATGGAGTTATTGTCTCCATTTCAAGAGCCAGGAAAGTTTCTGGCTGTTTTTCCCTTCCTTCTTATCCCTCAGCTGACTCATATGTAAATGGGGCTTCCATTGTTTTGATTCCATACTGCTTAATTTACATTGGAGACAGGTAGATAGCTGCCTTCCCTCCTGTCTTGGAGAAAACCTGTTTCCCCCTTTGTCTGGTCACAGACTTTAAAGCATAATATCTGTGAGATCCATAATTTCTCACATGGTGTTAATATATACATTTCACAATGATATTAATCACCAGTGAGCTACAGGCTTTCATAAAAGAACTTACCTGATACACTTTTGTATTATAATAATGTCATATGCAATCAGTTGATTCAATTGCTTGTCGTTTGAGGCTCAGACACCCTGCCTTCATAGTTAAGAGGCTATCTGCACAACTCGCTAGTCTGATGGCTTTGTTTACCTCTTATGTTCATGTACCTTCATTGTCTCACCTGATGACCAGGCTGGTCAGACAAACAAATACACATTTGGTTGTCTAAGGCAGACATTGCTTGTGCACGGCTTGCCAAAAACACATTTTAAGAACATATTTCTAGCACATATCCATAACTTTTTGCACACACCCTGTGCAAGAATATTAATGATCAGTGGGCTATTAGTTTTCCAGTGACCTATTACATGCCATTTTGGGGGTATATATCATATCAGCAGTGTGTGATGCATAGTGAATATGTCAGGCCTGACAAGAATTGCTGGCACAGAGTAGCAAACTCCCAATGGGCCTCTGTGTCACATCTAAATTCTGATCTGAAGGGGAAAGGAAAAATTATTAAAAATCTATAGACCAGTACAAGGACAATATGCATGATCTTCCCTCCATGGTTCACTCCATGATCCTTCCCTTTAAGTACCAGGGTGTAGCTCCTAAAAGTCCTCCATGGGATGAATTCTCAGCATGTACAGATGGCTTCCATGATGCTTCCCATGTGTGTTAAAGGCATATACTTGCAGTGAAACTCCATGTAGCATGAAGTAGACTGCAAATATTACATCATCTCCAGGCACTGTAAGATGCAAAGTGCAATTCCAGCAAAGTGAATGTCCAGTATAGGGACACAGAAATCATTGAAATCAACGGAAAGACCCTCCTGACTTCAGTATAACATGTATCAGGACCATAGGTCTGCGGGTACAATGACTTCACAATAAGTCATTCCCGGTCCCAGTATTTATCCTCAGGACAGCATTGCTCTGAAGGTTCAAAGGCCCAGAGTCTCGGCTGGGGTAACACTGTGTAGCTCAATGAAAAGCAAAGGAGCTGCATCCATTTACACCATGTGAGGATCAGGTCCCGAATATTCAGTCTAGCTTCTATGACAAACTCTGCCCTCCCAGACCTCTATGATGCATGACACTTCCCACTGAAATCCACGAGAGCAGTGTGTGCATTTCTGAGGGCAGTGTACAGCCCTTACATTTTTAAGTTAAGATTATGAACTAGAGGCCAAATTCTTATCTCAGGTACGCCATTGTAAATCCAGAGTAAATTGCCTCATTGGCAGTGGTGTAACTCCAGATTTGCACTACAAGTGCTTTGAGCAAAATGTTGCCTGTAGCTGCTTCTGATCCAACAATAATACCCATCTGTCAGCAGTACCAATTATGCAGATTTTTTGGAAATCCAGAGAAACTTTCTCTGTTTTTCTGTTTCAGAGATGTATGAATTGACAGATTTGCCATCTCACACATTTCTAAACATAGAGTAATCCACATCTTTTATTTGTGTTCTGATATTCACTCCTTAAATGAGGGTTCAGCAGATCTAAAGAAGCCATTAATTACCAGATATGGGACAGAGTCACAGCTGGTATATCACTACCACCATATTGAGTTCCCTCCTCCCTTGCAAGATTTTTGTTTGTTTGTTTGAATAAAACCCCCTCTGCTAATGATTTGCTTATTCCTATAATGGCTTGTTTTAGAACTCTGGTGTGTAATTAGTGTTTGCCTGCTGCCCTGTCAACTTTTAACGGCTATCTGTCTCTGATGTAATCCCACAGCATTGTCACATTGACTCTCTCCCCCTCCAGGAAACACATCTGCTCTGAGTCATTGTGACAGTGCTGTAAGATTCCATCTCTGCCATTCCAGGAAGTGTATCTTAGTCTCTGCAATCTGGGTGGATGAATGCCACAGCAGAAAATTTACCATTTTGCTAATTTAATAACCCCCATTGACACTCCACCTGGCTTCTGCCTTCTGAAATATGTAAATTATGTATTCCTTCATTATTTTTTCTGTGCTTTAGAGAATAATCCAAGCCACAAAGTTGAGTTCTAGAGCTGATTTCTCCTACACTGGTGGCTGTTTGGATCTGGGCCTGGAGTTGGGTGGAGCTTTGTTCATGTTCATCTCTGCTATTTTTATTTAATGTACTATTTTAAACTACCACCTGGGACATTTCAAAAGAACCCAGGGCCAGGTTTTCCAATTGCTCAGCTCTCATGTCTGGGCCTTGCTTTTCTAAAGAATTTAGGCCCAGATCTTCAAAAATGTTTAGGCTCCTAACTTCCTTTGACACCAGCAGCAGTTAGGAGGCTAAATATCATGGAGGATCTGGACATTAGCTCTCATGTAGGCACCTAAATAAGTGTCCAGATTTTCTAAAGGACTCAGCAGCCAACGTGTCGAGTTCTTGACCTTTCCAGGCTCTTTGCTCTTCAAATGGCTCATTCAATTTGGAGGGGGACAGAAGAAGAACTTGGATCCAAGCATATCGCTCATCAGTTCTTATAGGCCTGCTTCCACAAACTTCAAGGCCAATGGCAAAAGAGCCATTAAGTTTGACAGGAACAGATTTGTCCCCTTATTCAACCCCATCCCAAGAATGCTACCATAAGTGTGTTCAGCCCAAACATTTACTCACATATGGAAATTCCGAGAAACATAAACACCAGAGAAATGCCCCTTAACATTTTTTCCAAATATTTATGTGTGGGAAACAAATATTGCGCATAAGGGCCAAAAGCAGACTTGGTGTAAGTGACTGCAATTCCCATCAATTTCAACAGATGTTGCAGCCAGTTCAGACATGAGTTGCATTTGATCCCTAGTGCCTACAGGTTGAGGTGACCGTCCTCGATTGCATTATAGCTGCTTTGCTCATCACTTCATTGTTGTAAAGTGGTGCTGAGCCAGGGCACCTCACCATGAATGGATTGCCCCAGCATGGACGAACCGCCAAATTCAACAGTATAATTAGAGCTGGTCAGTTCTCTTTTTTCCCAATAAAAAAAGAATTTTTTTTGTTGGGGAGGTGGGGGGGAGGGGCTATAAACTGGATATTTCTGCCCAAACCCAAAATAATTCAATTCAGAAATGCTGCTATGGTGATTCATGGGATTGTAGCTCAGCTGCCATATGCCGCTCCTTCCCCCGTGGAGGCCACGTGACTTCCATGAGGTACCGTTTTCCCTCACCATGGTGAATCATGAAAGAACGAGAGTATGAAGGACCCACACGACAACTCCCATGAGGCTCTGCAGCAGCATTTCCAAACCAAAATGGTCTAGGGATGAAATATTTTGGTTTTTGGTCAAAGACTGAATATTTGTGTTGTTTTGAGCGTTCACTGTTCAGATTGAACAATGAAATTTTCAGTCAAAAGTCACATGACAGAACATTTTTCATCAGCCCTGCATATAATACAAAATTTACTTCCTTCAGCTCATTCTAAAACAAAGCAGGACCTTAGATGCTCTTATTATACTGCTTAGAGATACACCATCTGCATCAACAAGGAAACAGTATTTATGGAAGACAGTGGGTAAAGCAGAAGGAAAGCAATGTTAATGAGTTGCCAATCTGTGTGCTGTTTGCTCTTTATCAGGTACATGGTCATTCTCTCATGCAGTTCCATGGGACAGAAGGAGAACTAGGGTAGTTTTCATAACCCACCCCCCAAGATCTTTCGCATTTTCTCTGCTTTTCTTGGAAATCCCAATTTCCAGATATCTCATGCTAAATAAAAAGCAGTTTACTTTTCCTGGGGGACACAGGGTGAAAAGTAAACATTTGTACCTTTTGATACGCAGGTGATTTTAATGCATCGTGTGTAAATAGTTGGAGCCAAGTGAAGTAACTGACAGATATGCACATATAGCAGGGATGGTTCTCACATGTCACTTGGAGGTGTGCTGTAAAAATAACTTTTTATCAGAACAGGAAGGCCTACAGCAAGGAAGCAGCACTTAGCCCCCCCCCAGCTAATATCTGATATTATCATTATATTCCCAACACATTTGGCTGATCTGTCTGACTTATAGCTTTCTTTCATTATGTTGTCTCCAAGTTAGACTCTCCCAGATGCTGCAGTCCAGCAGTCATGCTAATCTAGTTTAACAGTCGAGCACAGTGGGATCCTGACTGCAGCCTTTCGGTGTCACCACCATGAAAATATTAAATAATAATCAAACAAAGCCAGTTCTCTGTGTATTGGCTATGGGAATAAGGCACTGACTAAAGGGTCACTCCACTTCCACTGATTCAGAAGACAGTAATGTAGGAAAAGCCTGTGGCTAGTAAAAATGAAGCTGCATTTTCTCCCAGGATGAGCCTTTCTGTAGCCAAGTGCTCCCAGATGAGATGAGTGTCAGCCAGGCGAGTGTCATGGACTGGGACGTAGGAGTTGGAAGTCAGGAGTCAAAATCAGGAGTCAAGTCAAAGGTCAGAGATGAAGTTAGTAGCCAGGGGTGTGGTGTAGAGATAGGAATCTGGAACAAGGCGGGAAAGCACGGTCCAAGGTAGCAGACAACCAGGAATTCACCTAGTTGCTCAGACAACTTCCTGTGCTGCCTCCTGGCTTAAATAGTGAGTCTGAATGAGAGAGGCTGGATGTCTCCTCTAGTCAGAAGCTTTGTGGGTGGTGTCTCTGGGTGCGATAGGGCCTACCAACCCAAACTCCTTGCTGGTACCAGAAAGCTGCTGAGTGGTAACTGAGGGCTGGGTTTGAGTCCCCAGTTCCTCACATTAGGGTGCAGTGATGAAAGATGGAGCCATGAGGGAGGGCTTTGTTGGGAAGTGGTTTTGCATGGACAGCCTTTGGTATACCAAGCTTCTGGCTGCACCTTTGCAGCAAAGTGTCTGCATTTATTACAAAACTACTTACTTTACAAAAATAAAATCTGTCCATTAACTACAGAACCTGTCCAAAACAGAGCTGAACATCTGCTGCATAAGTGATTTGGGCAGGAATATTCAGGATTGTGAGCTGGTATCTAGATGTGTGTTCACTAGAACAATTCACCATAGTGAATCACCATATCGGAGGAAAGTTTCTGTTGCACCATGCTGGTGTAATTGCACAAGAATTCCAATATTCTGGTAGCTAAACCTACCATTTCATAACTGAAGACAGGGTGCAAACTGCAAGTTTTGGATGAACAATCCAAGTTACAATGAGTTCCAATCAGAAATGTTGGCTCACTTATTTTCAGGGTCTGAGACCCATCCTCACAGTTCAGGAAGAGCAGATCCAAGGTTCTGGTTCAGATCCATCATTGTCCATTCCATATTCCACTGTTTTCATTAAGCAGATTTTTGTTTAAACAAAACAAAACAATCACCTTTAGGCTGGGTTTTACAAAGGACCTAATGAAGTTTTGCACCCAATTCCCTTGCAAACACTTACTTTCTGAATGCACCATATTATCTTTGCCACTGCCAGAGAAATTCCAATTTGTCATTGGCTTCAGCGGCACTCTTTGTGCTTTTAGCGTGAGCAGGATTTAGTTCAGTATCTATTTGTCGGTTGAATAGCTGAGGGAGCAGTACATGTTCCTTAACGATTTCAACATTTCCAGATGCTTGCCACAATTTTGTCCTGTGTCTTCCCAAGAGTAAACAAAGCCAAGTCCCTTCTTCTTTCTCAAAATTGTGACATCTTAGTCACTCACTTAGTTAGCATTTATTAGCTCTTTGTGGGAGAGAAGAGCACAGACTTGCAGATTTGGATGAGTTGTTAAGCTGACGCTCAGCCTGCAGGATGGCTATGAAGGATGCTTTTTACAAGGGTTTTCATTGGCACAGTTTGCCCAGCTAAATGCTAATGGTCTAATTTATTACTAAGGGAAAAGAGATGTTTGGAAAAACAAATGAAAAAAACCCGACATGGTGTATCTTTACAAATGGTTCAAACCAAGATTTGCTATTATGATCAGATAAATTAGGAGGATCAGGATACATATGTGTCCAAAAAAAAAATCTTCTGTCTTATATTATTTATTTTCTTTTCTGGACAAGCTACTAAGGGTGACTATACATCTGCTGGCATCCTTGGCATAAAATTAGAGCTAGTCAGAAAATGGAGGTTTTCTGTGGAAAATTTAAACTTTTTGTTGAAAAGTCAAAATCCTGATTTCTCCCCCACCCCCAAAAGGGCTCCAAGCCTGAGCCCGTCAGCTGATCTTAACTCCAGCAGTACAGCACTGGGAGAGAGGCAGTCTGTGAGTGCAAGACTGACTTTGCAAAATTACCAAAAATACAGACTCTTTGAAATTCAGTTTAACCAGAACCATCAGCTCATGGTGACCATATGGGCAACCCATCAGGTATGAGAACATCATTGTACTGAAAAAAATATGCAGCATGTTAGACACAAATAAAACCAGATGGGCAAACATCATCAGTTTTTATTTGGTTGTCTTAGCAAAACCCATACCAAAAGTGGTTTGGATCCAGATCCCATTTCTGAACCCATAAATGGCAGGGGTGTATCTGGTGGTCAAATAAATGGTTCAATTTAGACTTGCCTGTAGGAAAAATAGCAAAACCTATTATACATTACAAAATACTTCCACATTTTCTTAACTCTGGTAGCACTGACCATCAATATGAACATTGTTAATAGTCTGAAACTGAAACACGTGAATGAATATAGGAGTGATGTGCTTGACTGCAATGCTATTCAATGCAGAATCTTCCCTTCTGAGTTTTGAGTGGGGCCCTTTAGAAGATGCAACCATTTCTTAGCCAAAAAAAAAGTTAGCTACGTGACCATGGCTATGTCCCGTTCCACACTTACCTTCGGGATTCAGCGGCAGTTGGCAGGAAATACGCAAGTGACATAAATCACTTGTGTATCTCCCGTCGACTTCGCTGCATCTCCTCCGCGCCATCCACACTGTGCTGCATCGAAGGAACAGCGCTCCCTTCGATGCAGCGCTACGCCACTTACCGGGGTGGTTTTCTTGCATCGATTGCTGGATTGACTGACCGCTCAGTCAATCCAGAGCAATCGATCTGACGGCAGTGAATTTGCCGCCGTCAGTGTGGACCCAGCCTATGTCTATAAGGGAGAGTTTACAGCCACATGGCTGTACCGATGCAGCTGCACCGCTGTAAGATCTCTCGTGTAGTTGCTTTACGCTGATGGGAGAGAGCTCTTCTGTTGACATAATTAAACCTTCCTTGATGAGTAGCGGTAGCTATGTCGATGGGAGAAGCTCTCCTGCCGACATGGTGCTGTGCACACTACACTCATGCTGACAAAACTTATGTCGCACAGGGGAGTGTTTTTTTCACACCCCAGAGCGACAAAAGTTTTGCCAACATAAGTGCTGGAGTAGACATGGCCTATGTATTGGAGTGGCATCTAAATGTGTTTGTGTGTTGAGGGTTTGTGCATGAACGTGTGGGCATAATTCTCTCACTGACACAAATACTGCTACAGAGTTCAATGTCATTCTCCAATTATATCCCTGTGAGTAGAGAATTACACGGGACCTTGGATTTCTAAGAGCCAGAGGAAATAAGATGTAGCTAATTAAGACAGAGTTCTGCTGAAGTGACCGGTTCTTACTCTTCTGGGATTCACATGATCTTGCATGGTACTAGGCAACCTGCCGTGAGTCAGCAAAACACCTAAGCACATGGTTCAATTCAAGCACCGAAGTAGACCCACTGACATCAGTGGTACTCTGGCCATACCAGCATGTCTCTTTGCAGAAGCAAGTCATTAGGTTATAGAACAAACTTGGGAGTTTTACCGTATTAACTTTAATGTCATTTAACCTCATGCCCCAACCGTAGCATTGTCTTTTCAACGTCAAGAAGTGGAATATATTAGTTCTTTGGTGCATTTACACAGACATTGTCACTGTAACATTCCCAGACCAGTAGCCATTTTGACAGGCACTCTGTTTACCAAGAAATGCACAGCCGGATTACAGGAAAGCTCTGGTTCTCAGTTATGAGCCTGTTCTTTTTAGCTGTGGACATTCTTCTTCCCCAACCAGTAGATTTAGTGCTCTTCAAAGGATGCTAGACAGAAGTCTGTAGAGATTGAAAATACAGTTACAGGACTGCAAGTAGCAGTGCAAACTTCCCTACATTATGCTATCACCAGCATGCCTCATCTCTGCTCTGCAGGGGCCATCTCTTGGTATGAGAAGGTAGTTCCGTCTCCGATGCTATTCAGTCCTTGATCTCTTCCACGGCCCTTCCATCAAGGGTGCCAAAGAGTGAGATTTGTGATTTGGCATCTGGTCTACAACACTGAGAACACCAAGCCATTTTGTATAGGCCACCGAACAGCTGCTAGATGATCACTTGTTTAGTTAAAGATGCAAGACACACAGTAAATTAAGTCTCATTTGCACAAAATGTTGCATGTGCTTGGACTTAGGAGGACCTATGGAGCTGACATTCCTTGTGAAGACCTTACAGTCAATTTATTTTTGCCTTGTTTTAATTACATTCTGGAAACGTGGTAAGTGACCTTCGCATGGCTAACAGGCTAGTGTAAAAAGCAGAGCTCCATTGATGTCAATGGAGCTGTGCTGATTTACAGTTCAGTTCCATTTAAATCAGAGCAATGCTGATTTACATCAGCTGCAAATCTGGCTCAATGCCTCCAGGGTAACATCTCTAAATTCTCTTGCATGTTAACCACAGCTAACGAGCCTGGGGTGGTGGTTTTGTCAGATTTCACAGGCTATGTCCATCTCACGTCCCCATAACGTTCAGGCCTGAATTCCAGCATGGCATTAGTGCACACAGTGATGTCAAAGGTGCCATATTCCAGACGTGGTCATGCCCAAGCCTGGCTTCAGTACAGGCTCAAAAAGAAGAGTGCCCCCTACTGAATTGCCGGCACCACTTCCTGCAGCTCTGGTGGTGTCCAGGTGGTACAAGCGGAGAGGTTTCTCTTCCTTTATATTTTTTGTTCACTTTGAGTGATTTTGCACTGTGCCAGGTGTCCTCAAATTTTGTCACTGGAGTGAGATGTTCAATGGGCTGACTGGTTTATTGTGTTCATGACATATCTGATAAACTGCAAAGATCGTTCATGAACAATATACAGGATGATCTCAACCGGTCAATACAGGCCCAATAAGGAGTGGATCTGCTCCTTCAAGGAGGATTATTCCATCTTCATCCCCACCACAGGCTATGGCAATACCTTTTAATATGCTGTTAAATGCACAAACCAATCATACTTGACTACAAAGTGGCAAGTGTGAGACTTTCCTCTCAGCTGTCTTCTCCTGCACACACAGCCTTGCTTTATCCCCTCTGTCATGTCTAAGATAAATGATAAAATATGTATTTCTTTTGGGGGTGAGGTTAGAATTGGGAAAAAAATCCCATATTTTAGTCAGTTGAGAGTATGGTGGGCTCTGAAAAATGTCTTCTTTGCAGCTTCCGTGAACTCCCTCTGTCTCTTTTCTTCTCTTCAATGTCAGGTTGGAACACCCAGCATAGCTGCAGCATGGCCAAAAAACACTGATATTTCAGAGGCCATCCATCCTGCAGACATGAAAAATCCTGCCAAAACCTTGAGTCTGGAACCAAAAGGCTGCAGCTAGTGACACAGGCTGCCAACCTTTGCCACTGTATTGAATGGGACAGATTCTCTGTGCTCAATCATTTTCACCATGTGTAACCAATGCCACCTCCAACTGTACAAAGGGAATGTTGGTACCTAACAGAGATGGGTCAGCCTCCAATGGTTCAGAGCTTTACTTGGCATCTAAACACTAGGGTGACTATCCAAACTACCAGGAACAAGGCCTATATGGACTGTTTCTCTAAAAAGGCCTGAGGTCCTGGATGGAGGCCCAATAACTAGTTACCCCTTCCCACTAACCTCAAGCATTGGCTGTTGTCTGTAAGACTGATTAGATAGATCGCTTGCCTTCCCGGGTGCAGCAGGACCCCGTGACACTGCTTCACACCAGGTTGCTTCCTCCCAGACTTTCTGCGAGAGTGGAGAAAGGACCCCATAAGAATGAAGGGAAGGCTTCCCCTGTGCATATGCAGCCGATTAGCCGTTCTTGTAGATATACAGGGAGATGAGGTTCCCTCCATCGCTACCTACTAATTCCCATCAGGTTTCAACTTGAGATGGACAGCTGGGCGGTTAAGCCGGCTTGCTAGGCAGCCCCATGAAAATACAGGCGTGAGATGCCTTTCCTTAGGAAAGAAGTAGAGAAGGTGTTAAGGAGGGAGATGGGTGGGGGGCTCAAATGGGCCATTTGGTAAGAGAGATGGAAAAGTCTCTGACCTGAACAATCCAGAACCCAGATAAAGATTCTAGGGAAGGGTCAAAGTTCTAAGGTTCAAAATCAGTTTGCCCATCCTGGATGCTTACTATTAAAATCCACAGTACATTGATTGTCTATTCCTTATCAGTGAAGACTCTGTGACGGTCAGCAAAGGAATGGTGCTGATGGGCTTAGGTGGGGGAGAGGAATTCCCTATTTATGGAAATCCAGACCTCCCAGGAGAGTTCATCCGCTGACTCAGAAGTGGTAGTTTTGTTCAGGAGAGAGGCTTTCAAATCTGACCCTGGTTAGCCTAAAAATACACATACTAGCAAACCTATTGCATTCCATAAACTGCCAAAAATACACATGGGAACGGAGTGAAATAATGCTGACATGGCTTTCATTAACGAGATCACGGTACTAGCTGCCATGCCAACATCTGGTAAGGCAGATGGTAGATGCGGCCTTTTGGCTGAGCTGAACCCAAGCTGGAGAGAACTATAAAACTGTGGCATATATAATCATAAAACCATTTTCCTTCCATGTGGTTTGCATCCTGTTTCTTACTGCTCTCACCAGCAGAGATACTGTGGCCAAATCTGGCAGGACTTCATTCTTGCTCAGTTCAAGGGGAGTTTTTCCTCAGTGAGGAGAAAGTCACAGATGTTAAGGTCAGAAGGGATCACTATGATCATCTAGTTTCACCTTCTCCACAACACAGGCTGCTGGATGATTCCTATGTGGGAAGGAATTCCTTTTCTTTGCTACCTGAGTGAACACTGAATTGAATGTCGGTGTATTTTCAGAAAGACACCCATGCTTGATTTGAGTGAGGAATGCAGGAGTTTGTATATATATTTGTATTTAAATGAATAAATTTCTCCTAACAGCCTATCTGCTCCTTTGATTTGATCAAGCAGAGAAGCAATGATGTTGAATGTATGGATGCCATAATTCTTCGGGAAACAGCCTATGATGTTATCAGTGCAGATCCTGATGTCACAAAATAGCACTAAGGAAAGCTATGTTACCAGAAAGAAGGTTTCTGCGTAAAATTTACAGAGGGTTCTGACCAAGGGCCACATTGTGATCTCCGTGCAAATGTTAATTGTTATTTTACTCGGCGAGTAAACCCACTGATTTCAAAGGGGCTATGCAAAGAGTAAGATACTTCTCAATGTGAATATGAGTATCAGAATCTGCCCCTTAGTAAGTTGCTTTTTGTACAGATGTTCTCTCTCCCACCCCACCCTCAGCTCTGCACCAGTGTAATAACCCTTCTTGGGGGCAGTGAGGAGTGTCTTCCAGCTGGCACACGTGAGGGAAAGGAGTCTGGAAAGGACATTTCTCCTAGAGGAATAGGTACTTGCTTGATCTTTTTTTGATCATAAACCCCTGATACTTCTTCCCATTTTCAAACACCAACAATGGTGCCAGAAGTGGTTTCCTACAACTTGATCAGTCGCTACAGCTTTCTAACACAATACAGATTCTGTCACAGGAAAGACAGCGGCAGCTCATGCAGTGTTTGGTGATTTTCAGTGCCTAGGAGTGTTGTTTGGAAAGACCCCCCAGGAGAAAAAGTGTGAAAATATTGCTGTACTCAAGAATTGAACTTCATAAACCTATATTTCTGGCAGCTACTGAACATACTGGTCCAACTTCTGATCTAACCTGTTGATCACATTACACCTATTTCCAGAGAAGGAGTCCAAGCTGTCAACCAATGCCTGTTAAATGGCCCATGACATTGAGATGGCTTCACTGATTTCAGCTTAATGCTACTATCCAGACAAACTCCCCCTCCGCTTCCTATGACTCTAAAGCATCTAAGTATACATCTATCAGTAAAGTAGAGAGGGAAATTAATAGAGCGCAGACATTGTATAAAATAGACATCAGAAAGCCAATAAACTCAACTTTAAAGTTACAATTGTAAAAACAAACAAGTTTACACTCTGAGGATCCAGGCCTAAGTGACTTGCCCAAGATCACACAGGAAATCTGTGACAAAGTCAATAACTGACCTGAGATCGCCTGAATTCCAGGCCAGTGTCTTGACCACAAGGCCATTCTTCACTTCTTGCTAGTTCATCTAAGAGCCCAAGCAGTTAGAGACTTTTAAACCCTATATACTTTAACGTTTTATCTCTGACAATCCAGAGAGCATTAGGAGAAGCTAAGGGAGCCTGGAGAGGTGAGGAGGTGGGTAGGAGATAGAGATCCAAGTAATTTAAGATTTGGTTCTTCAGCATATAAAGTTTTTGTGCTTTAAAATGGCTTACTGGTGTACTGGCTTAAAGCACGAAGGTCCTGATTCAAAGCCCACGCAAATCAATAGGAGACTTTCTATAGACCTCAGCGGGCCATGGATCAGTCTAGAAGATCCTGATCCTGCAAAACTGATATCAGTATGAACATGATGGGGGCCTAAGCCACTTCTTCTCCCTCTGAGGCTACCCTTCTAAGGGCCCTAGCTCCCCTTTGTAAAAGTCTGAATGCATGATGTGACTATACTACAAAAACTTATGCAATGTGACTACTCACAGGTATAAAATTAAATACAAGCACATGTATGCAGGATTAGGGCCTCTGATGTCAAATAGAGTAACCCAAAAATGCTATACACGGTTTAAAAAAAGATGCCAAAGCTATTGATTTATTATATTCCATTGTACCTAAAAATGACTCCTGGAGGACAGGAGAGGTCCCCAGGAAAAGGGCAAACATAGTGTCTATCTTTAAAAGGGGGAACAAGGAAAATCCAGGGAATTATAGACTAGTCAACTTAACTTCAATACTTGGAAAGATACTGGACCAAATTATTAAACAATCAATTTTTAAACACCTGAAAGATAATAGGGTTACAAGGAATAGTCAGCATGGATTTGCCAAGAACAAATCATGCCAAACCAACTTAAGTTCCTTTTTGATAGGATTACTAACCTATTGGGTAGGGAGGAAACCATAGATGTGCTATATCTTGATTTTAATAAGACTTTTGCCACAGTTTTGCATGAAATTCTCATGAACAAACTTGGGAAATGTGGTCTAGATGACTTTACTATAAGGTTGACGCATAACTGGTTAAAGATTGTAGTCAAAGGGTAATTATCAATGGTTTGCTGTCAAATTGAGAGGGTATCTAGTGGGGACACGCAGGGTCAGTCCTGGGTCCAGTGCTATTCAATATTTTCATTAACGACTGGGATAATGGAGTTGAGAGTATGCTTATAAAATCTGCAGTTGACACCAAGCTGACAGGGGTTGGAATCACTTCGGAGGATAGGCTTAAAATCCAAAATGATCTTGACAAATTGGAGAATTGGTCTGAATTCAACAAGATGAAATTAAATAAAGACAAGTGCAAAGTACTTCACTTTGGAAGAAAAAAATCAAATGCACAGCTACAAACTGGAGAATAACTGGCTAGGTGGTAGTAGTGCTGGAAAGAATCTGGAGAGTATAGTGGATCACAAACTGAATATGAGTCATCAGGGTGATGCAGCTGCAAAAAAAGACTAATACAATTGTGGGGTGTATTAACGGGAGCACTGGTGAGGCCCTCGCTGGAGTATTGTGCACTACAATTTAGGAAGGATGTGGACAAGTTGCAAAGAGTCCACAGCAAAACAACAAAAAAGATAAAAGGTTTAGAATACCTGACCTCTGAGGAAAGGTTGAAAAATCTGGGCATGTTTAGTCTTGAGAAAAGAAGACTGAGGGAGGACCTGAAAACAGTCTTCCAATATGTTTAGGGCTGTTATAAAGAGAATGGTGAGCAATTGTTCTCCATCTCCACTGAAGGTAGGGCAAGAAGTAATTAGTTTAATCTGCAGCAGGGGAGATTTAGGATAGGTCTTAGAAAAGATTTTCTAACTGTAAATTCTGGAACAGGCTTCCAAGGGAGGTCGTGGAGTCCCCATCATTGGAAGGACTTAAAAACAAGTTGGACAAACACCTGTCAGGGATGGTTTAGGTTTACTTAGTCCTGCCACAGTGCAGGGGGTTGATGACTTCTTGGGGTCCTTCCAGCCCTCTCTTTCTATGGTTCTATGCGCGAAACCTCTAAACTCACAACCAGACACATTTTATGCATCTATTCAGACCCTTCTTGAATGCTTACATTGGGAACAGGAGCAACTAAACTACATGTAAATAGTTAATTGTGTGCAGAGTTTGAGTACTCCATGTGCTACAGAGCTTTGCAGACAATTTTGGAGGCCACTTTTGAAAACATGGCTCATAAGCCACACAGGGTTTTGGGTTTTCTTTACTGCCTCAGAACATCACATTGAAATTGCCTGGTTTTTTTGCCTTCCACCAACTGCCCCCGTCCGTTAGACAGAATATTTTATACACACACACACACACAAAATAAAAAATAGAAAGTTAGAAATTCATCTGTCAGCTGTGGTTCTGTTGCTTGAATGTAACTAGCTGCTTAAGGAATTATATAATAATTAAAAATCTATGATTCTGAATAAAGATCCCCCCCACTCCATAAAACTCTCATAAAACTCTTTCCTTTAGTTTGGACTAGTGGAAACTCATTTAAATTTGATTTATCGTGCCTTGGAATTTAAGGCTTCAGATGAGATTAATGGGCTGTTTTCTGGTTACATCATCTTCATGGATTGTGAAGACAAGCCTACACTGAAATCACAGAGGGCAGTTTAGTTTAAGTCCCTTGTTAAAATAATGGAATGATTGCTGTTTCCAAGTAACTCAATAGGATAACATAACAGATAGGCTGTATAAGGAATAAATCTGAAATTTCCACTTTATAATAAGGCCAGTTGCAGCAATGTCCACAACAAATGCTTTACATTACAGTGACAGGCTATATATCATTAAATACATCAGACATGACTCATTTCCAGGTCCGTCTTCTGATTGGCCAAAGAAAACGTCTCTTTTGGTGTGCCCCTCGACCATATTTTTGTGAACTTCAGTGCAATCCTCAGACAGCTTTCATTCAGCACATTTCAACTGGACAGGGATACGAAAATGAATGTGATTTGATCTTCACATGAACACAGCACCAAAACATTTAGAGGGAGATTTTCAAAGGTAACAAGGACAACTAGGCATCCCACTCCCATTGAAAGTCAAAATATGAGCACTGTTTTTCAAGACCTCATCCTTATTAGTATTAATTATTTGTATCACAGTGCTGAGTAAAGGCATCACTGCGCAAGGTGCATAATAAAGTGGAACACATTTGAAGAGTCAAAGGGCAAAATCTGCAATTTATACTCAGGCAGACCCCTCCTGCCACCCTCTGATTGAAGTTAACTGGTCTAAGCATCATGGTGACTTCCAAAATCCTGGACCCAAAAATACCGATGATTCAATCCGCAGATGTTAAACACCAGGCAGCAATAAATCACCGATCCAATCCTGCAACTTGAATAACGTGAAACTCCTGGGCTAGGCTTCCCAAAGATTTTGCAATAACACTTGCAAATTCCATGAACTCTAGAACGGAAAAAATAAAGTTCCAGAGGTGGAAATTTTACCAGATTTCTTCCAGTTTCTCAGACAGACCACAGGCTTGTGACTATCATTAATTATTCAAGAGAAGGTTTTGTTTCTTGCTACCTCTTAGTACAGTTAGGTTTGGGTTTTCTTGGCAGCACGGAAAATAGTTGTCTCTGACAAAGCCGCATTTTGCTTAGGATACTTTCTTCCACAGTCGCCATTCGGAAAAATGGTGATTTATTTCATTGGCCCAAAATTTTTTCTAAAAGGCAAAATTGGCCCATTTCAGTGGGAGTGCTTTTTTGTACAGCCCTTTGAGGCTAGGAGCGATTTGAACTACATGTCTGCACAGGGCGACAAGAACTTCTTTTGTGTCCGTACATGGGCTACCGAGGCCTGGACCAGATGCAGGAAGCTAAGCAGGTGCTATGCATCTGTCTAGTGCCCCTCCTAGAGCAAGTGAGCATGAAATTGGCAGGAGGATGGATGGAACCATAGCTCCTCCCGCAAACATGAGCCAGAGAAAATATACCATGGCGTGAGGGGGGGGGGAAAATAAATTTGCTTCTGGTATAAGCTAAGCAAGCAGCAAATTACTGACACACAGCCACGCACCCCCAACTCTAGAGCCAAGGGGAAGCAGTGAGGAAACAGTGCCTCTGAAGGGTGTCTTTAAGGCACAGCAACTTCCAGAGCTTCTCCTGTATGTTGCTTACAAACAGTTCCTTGCTCTGGGCTGTGCCTACTCAAACAGATCAGTTTGTCCATTGGTGGAAAAGGGCACAGATCCACTGATTCCCATGGAACTGCATCTGTTTACACCATCTGAGAATCTCATCCTTAGAGTTTTAGCAGACAATGCACTTCTGGAGTTTGATGGGCTTCCAGTGATAGTTGCCAGGACCAATAAATGCATAAATAAAAAGACGCAGAGGACAACAGTGTTTGCTAATCCACATCCAGCCAAACCCCTAAGATATCCAGCACTTGGATTTGGATGGGTTCCCGCTCAGTTTCAGTCCCTGGGGTGATCTAGTTTAGAAAGCAAATTTCTTTACAGTGAACTGTATTTGGCAGCCCTGCAAATGAAGTTCATCTTTAGGGCGCACACACACACAAAAGACAGCAAAGCAGTTGCTGTGTAATTAAGTCAAATTATTGGTTGCTAGGAGGAAGAAATCCAGGTTTGCCCACATTTACCACATGAAAGGGACTATGCATCTTTCATTCAGACCATCAGAAGCATTATCAGAGCCATTATTTATTCTGCCAAGTGTGAGAGGTTCTTTGTTCCTGATTTTTTTTTTTAATTATTATTGAAAAACACAGCCTTGTTTAAACTAAGAATGTCAAGGACTGTAATGCTGAGTTCTTGCCGGACCAATAAAAGCTGGGGTGTTTGAGGGTATAAACATCTTGGATTTTTAATTCCCCCCAGGAGAGAAGGTGAGAGAAAACACAATAAAACCAGAAAAGGAGTTATTGCTAAAAAACCCAAACCAAACAGCAAAAATGAAAACAGCTTTTTAAACAAGCAGTCCCCTAAAATGTGTTAAGTTTTTACAAGGCAGTTTTTTTTGGTTCATGATCCTCCAGCTCCATTCCCCATCTTGTGGTGGGCAGCTTGTCTTGATCTAAGTGGGTGTCCGTAATAGTCAGTCATTCAGTCAGTGCTTTGTCCCCTGCCCACAAGGAAAGAGTTCCAGTTGCCTGCATTCAGTTTGATTTGAGAGGATCATGGAACAGTACACAACACCGCAAATGCCAAAACGCTTCAGTCACAATGTTCAGAACCGAGGGTAGTTCAAAGAAAATGTCCGGGAGATGAACTTTGCATTGTGTGGGCAACTTATTTCCAGAGCCGATCCTCTGCCTTGTTTGTTTGTTTATTTAGCATCTGCACTAACCACATGAGAAGGCAGTATACAAAGCCATTAGCTCCCAACTAGAAGGCCAGTGCATTTTTCTGGGGTGTGCATGGGACCTACCACGAGTGTATGGGTGATTTTTGTTGTTGCTGTTGTTTTTAAACTGAGGCTGTTCAGTTTCTCTGCTTTTATAGACTGTATTTTCTTAATTTAGGAAAATGTAGGTAAAACTAACATAGTGCAGTGTAGAATTCTGCAGCTCCAGTTGAGAAAGAAGTGCCATGAATGCAAAACTGAATTTAGATCCCTGGCAACCAAATGGTTCCCAAATTGCAGCCCATGGACTACAGATGGTCTGTACAGCACTGGCTTGCGGTCCATAGACAGATGACGGGGGACATGGTTCTCACAGTCCTCCTTTATTTCCACCTGATAAATTTCATTACAATGTACGGTATCTTGACGTAAATGCTAATGTACATTTCCCACACTGGTCACTGCTGTAGTTGCCACAGGAAATTCACATGCTCACAAATGGGAGAGGAGGTGGTCCATTGCACTGTGAGTGGGTAGAGAGGCTGTCTGTGCAACTGTGAGTGAACTCGGAGGTGGCTCATAGAATTGTGAATGGAGGAGAGGTGTCTGCAAGACAATCTCTCTAACATGAGGTGCATCTTGGCTCTGATGAAGATATTAATTGCCCCCATTTGCTCACTCTCTCTTTCTCTGCTCCCTTCTTCCCACTATCTCTCCCCGAGTGCACTGAAACCCATCTCATCTCCTATTTGCCCCATTTCTTCTCCCAGCAGCCTGGCCCTCTTTCTGCTTTCAGTCATCTGCAATAGGTGCCTTCATTTCTCTAAATTTGTCACAGGACCCTCTGCACTAGCTGCATTAATGCTTCGACATAAGGCCATTAACCTCCATAGCTCTACAGAGGACACAAAGTGCGGTGACTTGCCAAGGTATATACTGCAAGGAACAGAGCGGAACCAGATACACCTTTTGTGAAAGGGGGACGGATGGGCAGAAGATTCACAGCCAAAGACTGCTCAGAGAGCGAGTCAAGCAATGATCTTAGCATGGATCAAGCAGCCTAACACCATAAGGCGTAGCACCTTGGGCACCTGCCTAGGTATTCTCTGCATGAGAGGTGACATGCCTTCCACTAGGAATGAAAGACTGGGGCACATTCCATGTGTTAGTTCAAGGTTAACCTTAGCTTTTGTGTAATAATGAACAGTTACTCTGCAGACAAAAGACACAAAACCACAGGGGAAAACCCAGTAACTAGAAATCAGTTACACCTACCAGCACACCCCTTTGTTGCAGAGCCTGGCATTGCAGTCCCCCCGCTGACAGCCCTTCCAGTCCCGTGGCGGTCTGTTTCTTTCCGTTTCTTCCTGCGGCCGGGTCACATAGAGTCCCACCTCTTTCAGGGTAAACCAATCATCCAGCCACTATTAGTCCTTTAACCTCATGCTGGACCTGCAAGTCCAAGTCCAGATTCACTAGTCCTTACACCAGGTATCAGGGGGGTTCAGTACACCTTGTCAGCATATTCCTGCTTCACCTTCCTTGGAGGGCTGGGAGGGGAGCCAGGCCCTCCCTCTCCACTGGGCTCTGGAACAGGGTCCATTCACAGGCTGCCACGCCTGACTACACAGGCCTCTTGTGGCCTCCCTGGACCCCTTCCTACCTGGCCCGGGCCTTGGACCTTTGCCTCGACCTTTTCCCAAGTCCCCAGTAGCTCAGGTCCGCTCTCGTTAAGTCTCTCCCCAGGACTCACGGCACAGCTTCTCAGCACTTCCGGCCACCCGGCTAGTCCTGCCGCAGGAGAGTTTTCTCCGAGCCCCTGGCAGGGCAGTCACTGACCCAGCTGGAGTCTTCCCGCTTCCTGAGCTCCTCCACCAGTGCACAGAATCCCAGGTTGCTGCTACTTTCTCTCCCAACTGCCTTGGGCTCCCGTTGCAGCCCCACATTCCTTCCGAGAGGCTCTGTCTGCCAGCAGTCCCACTCAGTGCTGATTCCAGCCAGGCTTCTCTCCCTGAGTGACAGCCAGGGACCTGCTCTGCTTCCTGGTCAGGCCCCACCTGAGCCAGGTTCAGCCCTTTTAATTCCTCCCTCGAGGCTTGACATTTATTGCAAGTGATGGAGCTGATTACACCCAAAGGTTCTCTAGAGCCCCTTCAGGCCCAGCATGGAGCTGGGACACGTAAGGTTTTAATAGACAAACTTTATTGAGGTTTTCTCCTGGCTTGGGATCTTTCCTTGGAAATACAGAACATTTCCTACTCATATGATTCTCAATATTATTATTTGACTCCCAAGGATTTACTCCTGGAGAACTCAGCTCTAACACCACAAAGGGTTACCTCCACCTTCCTTGTCTTTTTATGGATATTTTCTGCCGGGTTAATCTTGGTAATTCACCTGTGCCTCACCTCAGGAGTTTGGGGATGATATAGTGAGAGTATGTTCTAGAGAAATAGCAGTCTACACTGATCACTGGACCAGAAAACAAGAACTCCAGAGTCCTATTCCTGGCTCGGTCATCATGTCCCTTTGGACAAGTCATTTAGGCCCTGATTCAGCAAAGCACTTGCATAATTTTAAGCACATCTTCTATTTGATTCATCACCAAAGAATCTGGAAGCCAGATCCTCAAGTGTATCTAGGCACCCAACTGCCATTGAAATCAATGGGAGTTGGGCACCTAAACGTGTTTGAGGCTCTTGGCCTGTGTGCCTTCCAGTAGTGCATTAAGCAAGGTGACTAACACCTGTCACATATATGTCTTAAGTGTTTTGTGAACAGTGATCTTTAACTGTCTGCTTCAGTGTATCCATCGATGAAAGAGAGAGAACAATCCTTCCTGGCCTACCTCACCCGAGTGTTTTGAAGATTCATCAGTTAATGTGTGCGAAGGACTTTGAAGTTGCGATTCACTCATTAGCGCTAAGCATAATTGTGATATCCACTCTTTTGGAAAACCTTGGAAGCATCTAGCAAATCTCTGCAGTCAAACTGGCTGCGCAGCCAACGGAATCTCAACACCTGACTTTAAATCCCATCTCCTCTACTCAGCACCCAGTCAAGTAGTCCTTATATAGGTAAAACTCCCAGTGAAGTCAAAGGGGGGTTTGATTCAATGAGAGGCTTACAGCCTCAATCCTTTGGAAGCAATCCATTAATACCATAATGAAAGTCAAAAGACATACCAGACATTTATATGCTTCATGAAAGTGAATCACTGTGAAAACTGATAAAATATGGAAATACTGTTTTCTGCACTAGTAGCCTTACTTTGCCAGAAAAGAAAGTGAACCACAAGCTTATGGAGCTGTGAGACACCAGTGATGAGCATGGTGTACAAAGATAGACACAGGCACATGGGGTGGGAAGGGAGGTCAAAAGAGAAAAAACACAGCCATAAGTATCATTAAACAAACGAGCAACGTGATTACAGATTGAGGATGTGAAATCTGGCCTATTCAACAGGAAATTGTCTCTAATTGTAACGCAGAAATGTCATATCCAAAAATATTTGGTGAATTGCATGTGTGTGTAAAGGTGTCTGAGGGCAGATGAAAATTCCAAAGTTAGGCCCCTTTTTAAAAATCTGACCCATTCATGTCATAGAATGAAAAGCCAGATCTCGCACTAGTGTAAGTCAGCATAGCTCTGTTAAAGTCTGGCCTTATATAAGATCATAAGAACTCCCATGCTGGCTCAGACCAATGGTCTAACTAGCCCAGTATCCGGTCTCTGATGGCGGTGAGTACCAGAACTTCAGGGGAAGTGGACAGAACAGGGAAGTTGGAGTGATTCACTCCAGTTTTCCCCTCCCACATTCTGGCACGGAGTTGCATCCCTGACCATCTTGGCTAATAGCCATTGGTGGAATTTATCTAATTCAATTTTTGAATTAAATAAATTTTTGGCCATCACAACATCCCATGGCAATGAGTTCCACAAGTTAAATGGGTGTTGTGTGAAAATTACTTTTTCTTGTCTGTATTAATCCTGCTGACTATTCATTTCATCAAGTGACCCTGGGTTTGTGTGAAAGGGCAAATAACACCTCACTATTCACTTGTTCTGCACCATTTATGAATTTATAGCCCTCTATGGACCCCTTAGTTGTCTTTTTTCGAAGATGAACAACCCTAAACTTTTTTAGTCTCTCCTCATACTGAAGCCTATCCCTACCATTGATCAACTTTGTTGCCCTTCTCTGAAACTTCTCCATTTCCACTATATCCTTTTTAAGATGGGGGACCAGAACTGGTCAACGTTTGGGTGCACCATGGATTTATATTGTGACCATGATATTTTCTATCCCTTTCCAGTGTGATAAAGTCAGGCCGGAGGGCTATGAAAGGGTACTTGAGGGCTGGTATGTAAGGCCTAGGATGCTAAAGGCCCTTTTCCCTGCAGTCTGGGGAGAGATTATTGCAGGTTAATTAGAAACACATGAACCAAATCAAAGGCTACTCCGGGCCTATTAAAACAGGTGAATGACACCAGCTGCCATTGAGCTGAAGTTTTCAAAAAGCTATCCATGGTGACTCCGAGATCTTTTTCTTCAGTGGAAACAGCTAATTTAGAACCCATCATTACATAGGTGTAGTTGGGATTATTTTTCCAATGAGCATTACTTTGCACTTATGTTGAGTTTCATGTGCCATTTTGTTGCCCAATCACCCACTTTCGTGAGATCCCCCAATCACCCTTTGCAGTCAGCTCCCCGCTTAATATCTTGAATACATTCTGCACGATCTGCAAACGTTGCCACTTCACCATTCACTGCCTTTTCCAGATTATTAATGAATATGTTGAACAACACTGGTCCCAATACAGATCCTTGGGGGGACCCGCTCCTGACCTCTGCATTGTGAAATCTGACCATTCACTCCTATCTTTTTGTTTCCTATCTTTTAACCAGTTATTGATCCATGAGAGGACCTTCCTTGTTGTCCCATGACTACTTAGCTTTCTTAGGAGCCTTTGATGATGGACCTTGTCAAAGGTTTCTGAAAATCCACAGACATATCAGCTGGATCACCCTTGGACACATTCTTGTTGACACCCAAGTAGATAAACAGGACCGACTAAGCCTCTCACCTAAGAGATGAGCACCAGAGCACGGGAAAGTTACTGTAAGGAATACATTTAACCGCGCTGTTAGTGCCTGTTTTACCAAATGAACCAGGCATTTTAATTTATTACTATTTATTACTCTAGCCTATTGAAATTTATTCAGATTTGATGATGTAAAGTTAAATGGCGAAATAGACCAATGTCTTTATGTTCTAACTATTAAACAAAATCTAGACAGAAAGTTGATATGAATTGTTGGTGCATGACTAATGTTTTATCTTTTATAAATGAATCTTGTAATAATAGTGAAATGATAAATGCAATGAAAAAGCTGTTGAAAAAACTTCATGCTGACCATCCATAACCATTTTAAGACCCATCAGATTTAACCAATTTTGTCATGCCCTATATTTGGAATGTATCCCGCAGTAACCATGTGAATTGTTTCTGCTTAAACACATCATGTAGGTTCATGCTAGCTCAGCAGGAAAGGGAAATGCCAGCATAAGCTGCTGAGGCAATTTATCTCAAACAGTTCTTTATAAAACTAACCCCCTCCCCGTCCCCCCAAAGGAATCCTGTGAATCCCTGTCACTGCAAAAAAACACTTTTCTTCAAGCTGCCTCTGAAATAGCGATACTGAAAATACAAATTTAGCCTTGGTGTAATTCAGTGGGAATTTAAAGTTACACCCTGGATAAATAGCCCCTGTATATCTTTGTTTAAGGCTTCCAGGGTGGGATTCCCCTTTCCTCCATTTACTCAACCTCTGGGACCTCAGTTCCGAGTTAGGAATGCAGCACATCAAACCAAAACTGAAAGGAACTCTTGGGGTTTCTGCTTTCTAACTGACTTTTCAGCTGTTCTCTTGCTTTACTGTGCTCTGTTGCTCATCTGGTATCTGTTTAGCGAGCAGCTTAGTCAGCCCTGTCTATCGACTTATGTGGCCCCATTACTGTAGACTCTGAGACCCACAAAATATTAATAAATTTGTTCTCACAATACCTCCGTGGGGTACGGAATTATTATCCTCATGGGGAACTAAGGCACACGGAGATAAAGCCCAATGGGGTCCAAGGCATTGCATAGGCTTTGAAATCATGCTCTTACTGATTTGCTTAAGGTCACAGGAAGTCTGTAATAGGACCAAGAACTGAGCCATGAAGCCCAGACTAGCTAGTGCCTTAACCACCAGTTCATCTTTCCTTTCCATGTTGGTGCCCCTGCAACTCCATAACCAGTGGATGAGGGAAAAACATGTTTGCTGTTTTTGCCAGGTGTGTTATTTCTGCAGAGCTCACAGTCTAATTTTCAGATATCAGCACCTTGACAGCACATCCAAATCCCTCCTTTGGGTGTTCCTATTGATAGAAATGCCCATTTTTTATACCCCAATGTGCCATTCTGAGTCCCAGAGGGGAAACACAGCACTGGGCCATCCTAGCAAGGCATTGCAAAGAGTTGTCTATGCACTGGATCATCCCCAAACCTCTCTCTGCTCTCTGGCAACTACCACCTGCATGATTAGCTCAATGGGAAAGTTTTATTTGAAAGGGGGATTAACAACAGTGCTGTGGGGTCAGGAAGATGGAAAAAATAATGACCAAAAAATTTTACAGACATGGCATATTTGCCATTATTTACTGCTTGGCCGAAGACATGGAAGTCACAGTTCTCATCAGGGCCTTGCTCTGAACCCGCACATCCCCCTCCATCCGCTCCCAATCCACGGCCCGATGTGTTCCCTTTAAGGGAACACGTCAGCATTCCACACCACCTCTGAGCACCCACGTATCGAACAGGCTAGTGCGTATGTCTGTTACTGCTCCCGTCTGGAGTTAGTGCTCTAACTTCATGGCCTATACAGTTACCACTGACTGCAGCTTTTTCTCTGGCTCTGCGGATTTGAAATGCAAACAAACCTGCACCTCCCTCCCACTAGGCAAGCCCGTCACAAACACCGCAACCTCAAACGCCCAACCCCGAGGCAACCTCCACCCCCTCTTCCAACGGCCACGGCTAGTGACTCAAACTGTCTCTTACACACAGGCAGAGTGCGCTGCATGTCAGCGGGCAGGCGGCTGCTGTGTTTTCAGCAGTTATGATCAGTTATCGCTTCAACTGTGGAAATGGGAACACGGCAGCATCTTTAGCTGGACACAGAAACTTTTCACATTAGATTCCGCATGTACTGGGATAACAATGCACATCTTTAGGCCCAGGCTAAAAAAAAAAAAACAACCTGGCAAATTAAATGATTTTTTTTGGTGTCTGGTAAATTTGTAAAAAAAAAAAAAAACCAGCCAGGCTGGTCAAATACTGGCTAGGTGGTAACCCTACAAGCTACCACTCTTTGGTTCTGAGGAACCAGGTCAGCATGCGGCGCATTGACCACAACCATGAAATCCTAGGTAGCGATGCATTTTTCACACTCCTCTATAGCAGTAACAACTAAGGATTGTCCTATGTTGCACAGTAATGATCACAAAGCAAGGAGCTCTGGTGCTTCAGGGAGCACAGCGCTTGCTCTGCTACCTCCGTCTGCCTGCTCACCTGCCCTCTGTGCCCTCCTGCTACCTTCCTTCCCTTCAATGTCCCCTCTGCTTCTGTGTATTTTCATTTAGCTAACTCGGTCCTAACTACACCCCACTCCGTTACAAAAGAATCACGACGCTGACGTACCCTTTGCTGCCATTGCTTATATGTTCTGTCCCTTCCCCGTGTCTGTAGCATTATGTCTCTCGCTTCATGTCTGTACAATGTAGAGCACAATGGATAATTCTCTAAGCACCACTGTAATAGGCATGTTACATAATAAATACCGTATATATCACACTGTGTTCTTGGCGGTTTCTCTCTCATCATTTTCAGCTAAGGAGCAATGCTGTAAATTCCCATTTTTTACCTTAATTCTTGCAGCTGTATCAGCCACAGGTGAAAGACAGCCTCACTGACACTCAGTGTGGCATGCTGGGAGGGAGGGAAGAAATGTGATTCCCTGATTTACCTTTCATTAACAGCGCTGAACTCTCAGCAGAGTCAGGCTTTAAGAGATCTTCTTCTAGGCCATATGTTAATACAGTATGTTTAACATGCTATGCACACAATGGGTTCCATTCATAAACCTAATTACATTCTGTTAGCGTTACGGGGCAGGCTTTGGATGTGGTATAAGCATCTGCAACCGGACTCATGTCAAATCAAGCTGTGCTCATTTACACCCAGTCTGAGTTTAGCCCCTAATGTGGCAAGTCCTAAAAATTAGACACAGTGAATAATAGAAATACTTCCTCTCGCTCCTTCCACTTTCAGCAGGCTGACTTTTTTTTTTTTTTCCATTTATGACCAAAGACTCTTTAAATAAAAATGATGAATAAGACTGGCTAACCCCAAAGTTTGAATGTGCACCTTATGGTTTACAAGCCCGCATGACAACAGTCAAAATAGAACTCAGCCGGTCAGTACATAAAGTCAGAAGGGTGTCTGTAGTGTTAAGCATCAGACAGATGAGTCACTAGAAAGCTTGAGACAAGCAGACCTAAAGTCACCTCGAGCCTCTAAAAGACTTCCTGGCTTTAGTCAAAGGTAGAGAGAGTTCCCTCAATAAAGTGAAGTGACTGACAAACAAAGGAGTGAGAGAGGAGCAAACCCCACTCCCTTTTCATGTGGGAAACAGCCTACCCCCTACCAGGCTTGGGAGGGTAGGAGCTGGACCAGAGGAAATGTGCTTTGCACTGAGGGAATCTAAAGATGGCCTTCAAAGTGGGGTGGGAGGGGAAGAATTGGCCGGAGAAAGAGGAGGAGGAAGAGGGCTAGGGCTAATTTTTGTTGCATTCTTGCCAATTTTTGTTTTATAGAGAAGGCCTGAAAAGTTGGGTTTTTTCCCTTGCAACCCCTGATGCCCCTAAAGTTTTGTTTCTGCATATTTTAAACCTTAGATATTCATAAAAGGCAATGCAGGGTTTCCTTGGTTTTGCTGGAGCGTTGCTGGGAGACTCAAATGTGCTGTCAGAGCTTTCTGCGCCCTTAACTGAAGGGTCAGGGATATCTTTAGGCTTTAACACAGACACAACCCCCCGTCCCCCTCCGATTTGTGGTCTTTAAATATGGGGCTAATGAACACAAGCAAAAGACAAAGGGCCCCACTTTTCAGGTCCAATGTGGCCCCTTTGGACCTTGCCAGTTGTGTGAGCCAGCACTGGGGAATTCCCCACGTCGGGGAGATCTCAGGTAGATAGCTCTACACCACACCATTCCCCCGGCAGCCCCTAACTAAGGCAGCAGGTTTGCACTGTGCAGGAGGACACTCCGGTGATCCCCTGCTGCCAGAACAGCCCTTTGTGGTTCTGGGCAGCTGGGTGCCATGTAAAGCATCTCTGAGCCATTGTCCCCTTTCCCACTGCTCGGCCAGACCCGTGAATCAGCCCAAAGAGTCTGAATAAAAATCCCTTTCCCCTCAATAAGGTTTATTTACATGGCAGCTCTGATGCCAATCTAAGTTGTTCTCTAGTCATCCACAGGGTCTTTCAGAAAAGACGGGGGAGACATGAACTGAATTTTTAGTGCACAAAATAAGCAACCAACAAACAAAACCCCTTTCCAAGCTGCATATAAGCCATAAAGGAACGAAAAGGCACCTATTTAGTTTTATCCCTTCCCTTTCAGGTTCTGCCCCCCTCTCAGTCAATCTGTCAGCTATGCTCTGTCATTTTCCTCCCCAGGTCTGATCCGAAGCAACGGGCCTATACTGAGCAGCGAGGTCAGATATGGTCAGGGTGGAGCAGCTAGGGCACAGCTCCCAGCTGATGGAAAAACATCTCCTGTAAGCAAGTTGGCTTGCTCGTTCGCCAATGGATCCACACCCACTGGAAAACAGTACTTCCAGGCAACCAAGCACTTGGAGGATGGGTGGGTGGGAGCGAAATTAGTTTCATTTAAAGCAAAGAAACCTGCTTATGCTTATTTCCACCACAGAGAGGAATGGCCAGGTTAGTGTTGGATCAGAGAGCTCGGGCTGCTGGACATTAGCCTGGATAAAGACTTGGAGTTCGACACCCTTCCTGCAAAGCTGCAGCTCTGACAATATTCCTCTCCTCCTGACTTCCTTTCAGCATGACTCACATTTAAATTACCTGCTATTTCAAAGCTGACCATCCCAGTTTCTCTTGCAGCTTCTTTTCCATGAAAAATAAGACGTGCGTAATGCATGGGGAAAAAACCAAATAAACCCAACTCTCCAGCCAGGTGAGCCACTTAGAAAGCCGAAGTACCTACTTGGATGTCTCTCCCAGACTGGCAGACGTGGCTGAGGTTTCAATTTTAACTTCCGTAGAGAGTTGGACTGGAAATCTGTTTCACCTGGGCACCTTGCTAGGGTCGGGAACAATACTTACTGTCCTTAGCTATTAGGTCAACAGGACAAGGAGCACCCTAGAGGTGACAGTGGCAGCCAAAGAGGGATGTTGACTAAGAGATAGGCTAAGGTCCATCCTATGTGCTGGAGATTGCCCGTCTTGTTGACTGGCATAAGATAGAATATTGAGACCAGAATGGGAGAAAGGAATTCATCTCAGCAAGGTCTGGCTCTCCGTTAATCTCATTAGTGTAAAGGAGAGCAATAATAATGAGCTGCCTTACTCAATTACCTGGGCCCAGAAAAGAGTAAGATCTACTGAAGAAAATGTAAGGAAGGGAAGGAAGAAATGTAATTCAATGACTTGAACTCTGGCCAGTAAAATATTGTGTATCAAGTATAAAACACTGGGACCATTTGAATGTATCCCTTTTTCTGCCAGCTATTCATCTGATCCTGAATCGAAAACTCAGATCTGAGCACCACATTGAGATGTGAATTTAGAATCCAAACCTGGAGACAGACCCACACTGGTCTAGCCCAGGGGACTGGACTGGATCTTGTCCATTTAAAAATTAGGTCAGCATAGCTACTGTCACTTGGGGAGGTGGAATTCCTATATTGATGGAGAACCCCCTTTGGTCACTGTAGGAAGAGTCTACACTGCGCCACTATAGCAGCATATCTACAGCACCATCGTTGTGCTGCTCTGCTGCCTGCAGCATAGACATGAGCTGGGACTCAGCGGATGATGGCTCCAACACACACGCTCAAAGTCATGGAAGGTAAGTGTAAATGTTCCCTGGCAAGGTGGGGGTGGGGCCCGCCCTTGCCATCAATCTCCGTGGGACCATCCCCGCCCCTGTGCCCTGTGGGGAGTTCTAGCAAAAAGAGAGAGGAAGTTAGCCATTCTGGGCCTCTTCGGCCCTGCTGGGAATTCCCACCGTCCTGGGCACCCCACCAAGCCTCAGGTGGGGCGACCCTGTAGGTTGGGGTCTGAACCCTCAGTCGGGGCCAGGTGGAAGAGGGATGCAGGTCCACCCAATTCCACTGTATCCCAGCCCAGGGCCCTGGCAGTGAGGGGGTGTTCTGTCACGGAGTCAGGGGGGCTCCGGCCGAAACTCAATGCTGTTCATTGCTGTTTGGCCTCCAGTCCATCCCCAGCCAAAAGTGCATCTCGGGAGATGTAGGCGAGCAAGGGAGTCCAACCCAAAGCACAGAATAGGGACATGAGATGACTCCCATGAGGCACCACAGCAGCTTCTTCCTATTAGAAATATTTCCATTTTTGGATGTTCCATTTTCCAACAACAAAAAGACAGACTTTTTCAAGGGAAGAATAAACTTTTACAGTTTTTTTTTGGTTAGAAAACAGATTTTGACAGAAAAATTTTAACCGGCCCCAGCAGTCCCTGGGCTGGCCCTTCTGCAGAGGCACATAGGTGAGAGGATTCCATGGGTCCACCCCATCCTTCATAGAGCAGCATCAGGGACAGCCAGAGCCTGTGCATTACAAATGTTGCCCTTTCCAATATTATCTTCTGCACCCACTTTCTAGTAGCCTCCTTCAGATGCAAACACCTTGACAGCTGGAACTGTCACAGTTTTAAAGGCGTTTAAGGTAAAATGGAGTGGAGGACAAGCAACAGAGGTGGTTAATGGAGAGTGTAATTTAAGCAAGGATCACAGTGTTATTAAGCCAAATGCTCTTGAGCTGATAGAATTATTCCAGCAAAGAATTTGGCTTCCTGTGTGCAAATGGCTATTTAATCAGCTATCTCAAGCTTTATTCCATTCCTCATTTCACAATACTATGCTTAACTAGTTGAAGACTGAGGCCTTTCTAAAGATATATTCAAAGTAACATCATCAGATTTTAAAAGGTTCACACTCCGGCCCCGATCCAGCAAAGCACATAAGCATACGTTTGACTTTAAATAAAATGGGATTGCAATGAACCTAAAGTTAAATATGTGCTTCAGTGTTTGTGAGGATCAGGGCCAGGATGCTCAGTGTCTTGCATGAATAAGCCTTTAAATGAGTGACATCAAAAAACAGCGTGAACATACTGACAGACAGCGAATCCAGCATTCACCTGGCCCCACTTCTGAATACAGAATACTTTATTAGTTTCTTTCTTTCTGGCTATTATTCTGTGTGTTTTTAAGACAGTGATTTCCTCTCTTTGTATATTGCCATCAAATGATTAACTAGACTGGCTGTAGTATATATTTAAAACATCTTCAAAGGAACACACTGTAAACAGGAGCAAACCAATATGATTGTCTGAGTTATTTTATGCAATACACATGCCTATTTAAGGAATTGCAAAGCAAACCTGCAGTTTTATGTGCCTTCCAGAGTTTAAATCTGTGTAGAAAAATAAGGTACTGATTGCTTAATTATTCCTTCTTTGAACTTGCTGCAAGATAATAACGATGACAAATATCTCTACAGAACTTCCTAGTTAAAAATGAAAAGGTTGTTTATACTGGTGTCTGCCCCAGATTGGTGAAGGTAGACCTGTTCCTCCATATTGCCCCGCAATGTATCAACTAAGACACAATGACACATGCAAACACAAACAGAGCATTTGTATTTCAAAACTGAGCCAAAATATTTCACATATGCAAGGTGCTGGATTAGAGAAAGAACAGCACAGCCATATAAAGAAGTGGTATCTATTAAAAACAAAGCAGCCAGGTTAGGGTAAATTCAGTCATTTGACCCAACGGCCAAGTTTAACAAGACACAATTAAAGCTAATTGAGCTCCCATCCTATAGGGTTCATAAACACACATATGGGAGCGCTCAGCTGGGAAGGAGGACAAAGTTAGCTATAAATCCATAGATTTTCATATGTTTCCTATTAACATTTGTACTTACCAGCAAAGATGCCATATTCTGTTGGAACAAGAACTTTTCCCGTTTGCAACTCATCAGAACTTTAGACATGATGCTGGAGTGAAGGACTAATGCTGCATCTGTGAAATCACATATACCCTTTACGTGCGTCTTTGATACCAAAACTTGGTAGGTTCTCCCGAATTTTCTTCCTCTTTGCTGTTGCCATTCTTTGCGTTTCGTATTCACCATAGAAGTAACAATTTCAAAGGCAAAATTTCAAGAGACCTGCAGAAAGAAATACATCAGCATCAGAATGATTACCCCTGCACCAGGAGATTCTACTGTGTATGTGCTACTCTGTGTATGTGCTAGGTGCTGTCTTTTTCTGCTGTGTTTGTACAGCACCTAGCACAACGAGAGCCTGAGCCATGATTAGAGCATGATTTGATTGATTGATTGTTTGATTAAGGCATGATTAGGTGCTATGATAATAGAAATAATAAAATAATAAATGAATGCAGACCTGATGCCTCTCAAACATGATTGAGACCTGACTCCAGGAAATATGAACAGCATATGTTTAGGTCTCTCTTGTGCTATCATCTTCCCTCATCCAAAGGAACTGAGAGCCAGAATTTTAAGGGTATTTAGGTATTTATCTCCCATTGGGTATTAGGTGCCTTAATATCTTTTAAAATCTGAACCTGAGTTCCTAGAATTTATTGCCTTGTGTAATCCCACTAATTTTCAGCTGGAAAAATCTCTTGTAGCTTCTTCTCTGTGTTGCTTAGCTGAGTAATTTATATTTAACTTTTAATCTTTCCTTCTGATAAGTCATTCACCTCAGCCCACTAATGGTTGTTGTTACTTTTCTCTGAAATCCCTCCCATTTGTCAATATCTTTCTGGCAATGAGGTGCTCAGACCTGAATGTATGTTGCCAAGAGTCATAAAGAAGAGGGATGATGAATGAAACAATGCCACAGGGCACACAGCCCAAATTTAATTGGGGGTTATCGTTGTTATCAATTGTGTATTATGGTAGCAGCTAGGAAAGCTAGTGAAAGATCAGGGTCTGTGCAGACAAATATCACACAAAGGAACCCTGTCCTCAGAGCATTTACTGTAAAGGGGTATGTTTGGACTAGAGCCTGTGCTCCTGCTTTAACTAATACAGTTATAAATGCAAGCCTAGTTACTCCACACATTTGTTCCACAACACAAATATTTGTGGTTTACCCTATGCTTCAGCTTTGGGTAAACTAAAACAGTTTGTATCCTGGAGCAAATGTTTGTGGAGTGTCCAGACTAACATTTACAATCCAGGTGAGTGAATGCAAGCCAACTGTCCACTGATCAAATCAAGATCACAAAACTCTAATCTGGACACACACTCCATATCAGACAGGATACAGCTGCTGGACAAAATAGAGGAATGAGGAGACCCAGGGTGCGAGCAATAGATAACAAAAGGAACAGAGTTTAACAGAGAAATGGGTGTCTCAGTTTGCCTAGCCAAGACTAGACAGTCTGGTGTTTTTTCCCATAGACAGTCATTTTCATTCATTTTCTTTGCTCCCACATCCCGTTATAAACTTGCGTCTCATTTGTGGTTCACTATCATGTTTAAATCTCTTCCAGCATGAGTGCTCTGCAGCTTTCTGTTGACTGGGATTATTTTTATGTGCTAGCTTTTTTCCAAATTATTATTTTCTGCCTATCTTGCTAACCTCTCTGGGTCCCTTTGTGCTATTTCTCTGCCATCCCTGGTGTTCTCAGCTTCTCCCATTTTAGTAGCACCTGCACATTTCATTATTCCCTCTTCTAGATCAACATTAAATGAAAACACATTCCTGCTCTAAGACACGAGACAATGCTCCAAACCTCTATTTTACCACGTATCATAATCCTCTGATTACAGTCCCTTGGCTAGCTCCCAGCACACAGGACAAAGTTCCTATCCAAGCTGATTTAATTTACTTTCAAAAGTCAGACTCCATGGGAACCTGTATGATCTAACTCCACAGATGATAGAAAAACAGAGACATGGGAAAGTAACTGGGCTGCAGTGCAAAGGAGTCCACTCATTCCAGTGTATTGTGTCAGGGCAAACATCTCCACCGAAGAGAAAGCATGTCAATAATATTGGCCCCAGTTCAGCAAAGCATGTGCTTATATTGGCTTAAAGTTAAGTGCATGCTTAACTTGCTGGATCAGAAGATCTTAATGACCCAGCTGACCCGAATGGAGCCTTGTTGAGCAGAGTTCCAGGTATCAGACTTATCAGGCCCTGTTCCTTAAAACCATGGTAGCAAAGACATTGGCAGTGAGCTTGCTCAGTTTCTCCAGCACAGAGAGAGATGGCTTCTGGAGGAGGAGGACAGTGGCAGGTGCTATCATCTAGCGCTCTGACAGAGTTTTTCAAAGCACTGACGGCAGAATAGGAACAGCCACGAAAGATCGGCACGGCGTATTGCTTTCATGTGCTGTGATTTGTTCAGATGTGACCCTGTGACTGCTTGTCTTTTTCACCAGTACTGGGACGCACACACTGGGCTAAGTTCACCCCTGGTGTAAATCCATTATAGCCAATGGAATTGCATTAGGCCTGTTATCAGTCAAAGCTGGAGGTGTTGCTGCTAATTCTTGTTTAGCAGCATCATGATGTCCTGCCTTACAGTCCCATGACTGCCAGTGCACAGGTCCGGATTGAGCGGGGATGCAACTAGTTTAAGGAATGGATCCGGAGGTCTGTGCAAGCCTGCGGCTTCTGCATAATTAGCTGTGTGTCCAGGAGAAGTGCCCCTTACAGACCCCTCAGAGAGAGATGCAGTTCAATATCCATATCAATGTGGAGCCCAGAGGCTCTCTGCCCAATCAGATCAGGGCCCCATTGTGCTGGGTGCATATAGTAAGGGGCAGGCCATGCCTCACACACCCATGCCCCACAGAGGCAGACACTGCCTGAACACTGACACCAATTGCAGTCAATGGCATTACACTCAGGTAATGGGGTCCACCCACCTGGAACAGGTTGCAGGCTTGGGCCTAGGGTAAGTCAAGGCACAACAGGCCAGATCTTCAGCTGCTATAAATCGGCTTAGCTCCATTGGAGTCAAAAGCCCCAAAGCGAGTAGCCTGGAGACAAACGTTCAGGTGGGGATTTTTTTTTATTGGCAAAGGCAGGAATTGTCAGGAATCAGGACTCACACCCTAAAAAGCGCCCCTGGCCTGTAGTAGGCCGCCTGATTGGATAGAAGAGACAGCAGACCAGTCCTTACATGTAGCAGCGCCCTCAGTTCAGCAGCTGCACTTTTTTGCCCACAAGCTGTGACAGCTCCTGCGCCTGCTTGTTCTCAGCCCTGCTCTTCCCTTAGCCCTTGCTTTGTCTCACTCCAGCCTTCTTCTCACCCTGGCCTCTGCTTTCTAACTCTGGCTGTGACCTTGGCTCTGACCCTGGACGCCAATTCCTGGTTAGCAACTCCTGTTGTAACCCCTAAGCATGACTGCTGTTCCAACCACCAGCCAACTCCCACATCCCAGTCCCATGGCAGAAACAATGGATATTAAAAATATCAATTAGCCCTGTTGGACATCTGCCCAGACCATAAAGTCGTTGAAGCAACATGACTGGAGAAATAAATACCCCAGATATCTCACTTCTTAACCTTTCTAACAAAGTTCCTGAAAATCTGGAGTCTCCAAAGTGCTTTAAAAATAATATCCATGCACCGAAATGTTAAAATGATGCAATGATTCTTTGGGTACTGTGTCCATGATCGAGGAAACGTCAGCACTCTCCACATTTAAAAAGCAATTATATAGGGTTTTTTTAAAACTTCAAACGTTCTTTCGCCAATGGTTACATAACTTAAATAAATAAATACAATCAAATTATTTAAAGAGAAACTGCTTTTTAATAATTGCTTTATAAAAATGAGCTGGGAATAAACACCAATTAAAAATCAGATACAGAATTCAATATGAAAAAAAAAAAAAAAAAAAAAAAGGCACTCAACAGATTTCACCCAGAAAACTTTCACTTGAATGTTCCTGGAACCTGGAGGTCTGCCCACTAGGCCAACTATGTCATTTTCTTCAAAGTTTGCCTAAAAATTCCCTGCCCCTCCAAAACCAACTGGGAACACACCCAGAAATGGATGCGCTAGATCCTCAGCTGATGTTTAATCAATGGAGCTATGCCAATTTCCCTGAGGATCTGGGCCACTGTTTACTAGCTTTTGTATCTTCTTTCTCCCCTGCCTCGCTTGATTGCTCTAGTTTCTTTGCAGGGAAGGTGTCTGATACCAAACAGCACATGGATATTGGAACAAACCACAGTGACATTTCACAAACAAAACACTACTCAGCACACACAAGTCTCTTAAACTGAATTGAACTGATAACACTTAAAAAAAGATTGCAGAAGTAACAATTTTTTTCACAAAGAAGAAAATATTTTCACAAAGTCAACTGACGGGCTGGGACCCCATAGAGGCACGATCTCTGTTGGAACTCCCCCTGGAAGAGGGCAGTTCTGCACCACTCCAAGCTAGGCTAGTGTCTTATAAGGAGCAGCATGAGAGATGACACAACCTAGTGGGCAGGGCACTGGACTACAACTCCGAAGACTGGGAGGCTGTTACTAGCTCTGACACTGACTTGCTTGGTGGCCTTGGGAGAGTCACTTGCCCTGTTTCTCTTCTTGGTTTGATTAGACTTTAAATATGACAGGTGACATTCCAGTCCTGCTGAACCCAATCACAAAATATCCCTTGAAGTCAAGGTAGAACATATTCTACCCTCTGTGTTTGTACAGTGCCTAGAACACTGCGATTCTGGCCTTAGCTGGGACTTCTGGTTGCTACTGTAATGTTAATACTAACCTGACTTATGATTGTACCCTACATATTCATTGACTGTCGTTTTTACTGAGCCCATCACTGTGCTGTCTAGGCACCAAATAGACTTCCAAGAATTGCAATGTAGATCATAAGAATTCCCAGCTCTCATGTTGTAGCCCTGGTACCTAGTTATAAAATGCATAAAGCCCAACAAAGCAATATATATGTAGCCAGAATATAATGGAACTTAATAAAAGCAGTCACTATTCTGCTGTATTCTATTGCACATAGGAATCTGAAAAGGTTAAAGAAAGTGAATAATATTTTAAATGTCGAATTGTAGTTAGTGTTAATTATTACATGAAGCATATTGTGCTCAGAGTCTCTGTCACAGAAAGAAAAAGCTTCCTAGGAGGAGAGTGCAAACCAGTCATTGCTTCAAGGACCAAGCCTTACAGCATGTGTCAAAGACCTAATAGTTTCCCTACAGTATTTGCTACAACTAGAGTTTCCATCTGGGTGGCTCTTTTAGAGCTTGTCTACACAGGGTCATCCAGGAAAGTAATCCGAATTAACTAAAAGAATGCATTTGAAGTGGATTAGTTAAACTGCATTAAATCTCTGTGTAAACAACTTCATTCAGAATTAGCCCTGGTGTACACTACAGACTTTCTTCAGTATAACTACATCACTCAGAGCTCTGAAAAACCTTCACCCCTCAGCAAAGTAGTTATACCGACCTAAGCACAGGTGTAGACAGCTTTTCTCAGACATGGATTAACTAAAACGATAGAGGAAGCTCTCTTCTGTGGTCTTAGAGGGTCTTCATTAAAGCACTACGGAGACGCAGTATAGCTGGCCCTTAAAAGTTACTTTAATTTGGTTTATCTTAATTCACTGCCAAAGTGAATTAAACGAAACCAAATTAAGGCCTCTTTCATTCAGAATAACAGCATCTACACAGGGGTTGAATGCACTAATCCACACTACATTCACACCGTTAGTTAATTTCCTGGATGTTCCCATGTAGGCAAGCCCTTAGTGAGCTGTTAGCTATACATCTGAGAAATCTCAAGAGTGTGAATTATTTCAGCTAAATTCATCCATAATGTGAGCTCAGTAAATTGGCTCCATGTTTGTCTGCGATGATAACACATAGGAAGAACGTAAGGATCTTGATAAGCCCATCCCTGTTGGCTCAGATTACAGACCCCTTTTGGAGACCAGCCATGGCAAACACAGATCTGGAGAGCTGCCCTCTTAGCAGATATGTGGATCTGGAAAGCCACTCTCTTTCCAGAATGGCATGGTACTAATGGGTCAAAAGCCAAGACAGAGAAACTGCTGGTGGTCTCTTAAATGCAGTTTATTGCCAGCTCTGCAGATGCAGGGCTACATCCAGGTTTTGATAGCAACAGCCATATTAATGACAAGCCACAGGCTGCAGAGACAGTGGTGAGTGTGCCAGGGGAATACATGGCCAGAGAAGTAGTTGCTACACTCTTTGAAAAGATTCAGCATGCATTGGAGCCAGTGCAGATCCAGGACGGGCTATAACTTCACCCAGGTTCTGCCCCTTTTGGGAAGCCTCACATTGCTGATTGTACTGGGAACCCGCCCGTCTTTGTTCTGGGAACACAAGGACTGGGAATAAAGGCGAGGAAGGAAAATCCCTTTTGCCTTCTGCCCACAGTCAGGCCCTTGCTTAAAAATGCTCTATGGGTGGTTTGTTCCTCTCGCTGTGTATCTGATGGCAAAACTAGCCAGTGACAGTGATTCTTGCCTGGCTCCTCTACACAGATAACTCTTTCACTCACTGACAAAATTAGAAAACAAACATACATTAAGGCCTCAATCCTGCTTGGTGCAGTATGGGAGAGGGGAGCAGCAGGCCGTGTGAAGGCCACCCAATGCAGAATCAGGGCCTTGAAGATCAGCATCAGCAATTATAACTTTTCTTGGTTCAGGGCTGAGAATTACTGGCCCCGAATCTATGACAACAGGGTTTATTTTAGAACAAAGCTTGGCACTAAAGTATTTTAAAAACTAATTTGGAAAGAATCTGAAAAATGGGGTCTGAGTATAATTGGCTAGTTTAGAAACAGAATGTTCCTCCTCCAGAATACTGGGGACATGGAAGAAATGATGAAAAAACAACAGTATTAATATTAACTTTTACTTAGATTACAACAGTGCATGAAGATGCTACCCATTGTGCTAGATGCTGCGCATACACATAGCAAGAGCCAGCCACTTCCCCAAAGGACTTACAATAGAGAAGGCCCTGCTCCTGGGCGACCCATGGAGGCTGTACAGAACCCACTAAAACCAGCGGGATTCCACGCGACTGCAGGAATTAGTTTGTATGGATCTAATGTCGGATCGGAGCCGGACTAGACAAGACAGCTGAAGGACAAACAACTCTCCGGTCCATGGACAAAGCAGTTAAAAGTTTATTCTGGCTGATGTGGTAGACGGGGCTTCGGATCCTCTTAGACACTGACATCATGCCCTACTCGGGCATCTCATCCCTGTCAGTACTGTACATCAGGCTGCTTTAACGTGTTTTGCACATAAAGTGAAACTGGCAAATTTTGGCAGGTCACCTTCTGTATTTCACGAAGACGTCTGACTTTAAAGGGTTTGACTTTTGCCAAGAACATTTCACCATCTCAGAGCTTGGCACTGGGCCAGCCTCCAGCTGTTCCAGCATCGGACCGTTTGCAGAGGCTGGGTTACTCAGTCCTAAAAATGTGCTCCAGACGCAGACTCGGCACAGAGGGCAGAAGAAAAAGGCTTGATCCACCCTCCCCCCAAGTAAACTGAGAGCCGTTATATGGTCTTTAATGGGCATCAGATCAGGCCCTTGGTTTGTTTGTAGATTTTTATTTTCCCCACTTCTGCCACAGCTCTGCACAGGAAGCTTCTAACCCCCAATGATCCTTTTTTCTCCCTCCACTTCAGCTGAGACCCCGTATCAAAGCTCTGCCGTGTAGCTATCTTCCCAAGTGGAGACATGCTGTCTCCTCCTCACTGCATGTTTTATTGATGAACATTGCAGGGCACAAGGGGTTAAATATTCCGGGGCAGCTTTGTCCTCTGCCCATAGGCAGTGCCTGTACAGGTGCCACAAGTGATCAGGGGAGAATTTTCCTAGCACAGGCCCAGCACGTGGCTGTGATAAGCTTCCCTGCACTGCCTTTCTTGAAGAGTAGGGGGATTGGACTGGGAGTGGGAGAAGACATGAAGGGGGTCTGTAGTGCACTGTAGGAATTTGGGGCTTTGCCGTAGCCCAGAGGCAGCCTGGTGAGCTGCCAAAGCTTAGAGCTGCTGAGGATTGCTTTAAATTATGCTGGGTGCTCTTTTGGCCTCTGATGTATCCAGAGAGGGCACAAGTGCTTTCCATCCCTCGTTCTCTGGGCTGTGCTTCATCCTCTGTGTCTCCTGGAGGCAGAGCGGAGAACCAGATCCTCTGCCTTAATGGCACTTCTAACTGGTGGTGGCCAAGGAAGCTAGGGCCAGATGCTAATGTTCTGCTGCAGTTTTCACTCAGATACATTTCCACTGACATCAGTAGGAGGTTGTCTGAGCAGGGACTTCCAGAGGTAGCCTTGGGGAATGGAGAAGGGAACAAATTCCTGTGTTCACAACAGAATGTCACTGGCTTGTGCTATGCACCGTCAGGTGCTGCCGGAGGGCTTTTAATGTCCGTGAAGGCCTGGACCTTCAACTGACTTAAAGCAGTTGGCTGCCGAGTTTCACCCAGAACCTCACTGATTTCAGCTGGAATCCGTGTGGGCGCACAGCGTCGGATGCAGGTTGGCACTTCAATCGGAACATTTCCTGCCTTGCATATAAGCAGCAGTTTTTTCTGGATCATCCTGCCTATGTTTCAGACCACACAGTGTAATTATAACCGAAAACAATGTTCTAAGACAACTGCAACACCTAGGCCCAACAGCTCAGATGTAAGTGGTGCATTTAGCTTAAATCTTCAGTCCTTCATTGCTTTAAATCAAATCCGTTTCCATTACGTTGGTAAGATTTATTTTTTAATTATGCAAAACTGCATTAGGCCCATCCAAATAGGTATTTACATATTCTTTTCATTGTCTGATGTCATGAAAAAGTGACATCAGAAAAGGATACACTAAAAATCTTCAATATTGTTTGTACCTTTTGTAATGTCAAGAAGCTTACAGTGTAAAGACCCCATCCTGCATGCCTTCCTCAGGCAGAAATCTTTCGCTGACTTCAGTCGCAGGACTCAGCCCTAAATCACCATTGTGGTGGCAAGATATGAGAGAAGGACCAGAGGACTGTAGGCTGTTTTAGGAAAGGAAGATTGAAGGCACAAGAGGGAGGATCAGGTACAGGAGGAAAAAGAGAGGGGGAAAACTGTGATAGAAGATTTGTTACACCTACACTGGAGTGAAGTAACGTAGCTCCATTGACTTCAACCATCAGACTGAGGTTGAAGAACCATGAAAATGGGATTATAAATGTAATGGGGCAGATCCTCAGTTGGTGCAAATTGTTCCAGTTCCAATCTTAGTCTGGTCATCAATGGGGTATGCTAATTTATGCCTTCTTAAATACTGGCCTGGTCAATTTATAAACCCGTTTGGGTAGTTCAACCTCAATCATGGTTAATAATGTCACCAGACCCCACTGCCTCCATCCAATTCAAGAGGCACATTAGGCCTTAATCCTGCAGCAGTAAAGCCGATAAACTCCCATTGAATTCAATAGAATTTCTGCTGGTTGAGTATTGCAGGAAAAGTCTTTAATTATTACGCATACTGAGGGTACTTTATTTCCTCGGCTACTGATGCTATATTCTGCAGTTTTACAGCAGTTCACACATACACAGCAATAAATAAATAAAAAATAAAGCCCTGTTTGTGATTCTTGGAAGCCTAGTAAAGTCTAAACACTTCATAATAGCACAATATAAAAACAAATTAAAGCCTATTCAATCAATCAGTCTATGGCATTTATTAATATTAGCTCACCCAAATACACTGGCTGCTTTCCTCTTTTGAGAGGCCATCAGCAGAGACATATTTCCTACCAAATGATTTCTCCTTCCTTCAGTCAGAAGAGACCTGGGTGATAGTCATCATTTAGAAAAATAAAGTTAGAAAAAGCCCTTCTGTCCTCAAATTGCTAAACTGCCCCTTTTCAACACAATTTGAATTACAGTCACTTTTACCAGAGCAGCAGACTAGCTTGACATACAAGGCTTCCATTCTGTTGCAAAAGAGGGAAAAAACAGACTGCTGAAGTTTAATGCTTACATCCTTTACTGGCTGTTTTTCTCCGCTAACCAAAATATGTATCCCTGGCCCAACTCCAGTGCCCAGTGGTGGTGTTGTCATACTCTACTTTGCTCTGGCTTCCCAAACCATCGCTTTTCCTAACATAGCAAACTAGACGCTGTATTTCGCCAAGTCCACCATTTGAACAGTCAATGTTTATCCTTACAAAGCTTGGCAGATGGAAATGCCAGAATCGGAGTACTCATCGCTAGCATTTTTCTGTCTTTTGATGGTTTGCAATGTGTCTTTGGAAATAAAATTGCTCCAGATGGGGTCTTCAAGAGCTTTAACTCCAAAGTCAACAAGGCAGACGGTGCAAATCGCCTGTTTAGAAGTTTCCCAATAATATCCTGTTTAACTCAGGGCAAAGAACATCACTGACAAAGGGCTCTAGCCAACTTGAAGTCAGCAGGAGTCTATCCGTTGACTTCAGTGGGAGCTGGAGCAGGCCTAAAATGACTATAATGTAATCTTTCTTTGCCTCAAACAAGATTTGTTGACTTCTGTGCATGGAATTTTGCACTTCTCAGTCCAAGCTCACCAGACCTGTGATGTGACTATGTCTGGAAGCTTTCAAGAAAAAAACATTCCAGGGAGTGCCTTTGACTTGTATTCATGGATGGTATCTTCACTCCTAATTAGCAAAGAAATGAAGTTTAAAAAAAGAATCTAACTGCAATTATGCTGTACTTCCCTAAATGGAGAGACTTCAGGGCTGGCTTTTATTAGGTTGACTGAGCCATTTTCAAAGGATGTCGCCTTCCTTACTCAGTGCTGAAGTCTGACGGCACGTGGGTTTTGCTTGCATTCACTCTAAATACCATCTTCTGCCCCTTTTTTTCCTTAAAGACAATGGGCCTGACCCTATGCCTACTGAAATGAATGGGAGTCTTTCCTGTGACTTCAATAAGCTATGGATCAAGGACTAAAAGCATATAGTAGCATTCAATTGGTAAATTTAGAATAGATTAAAATCTCCCTGGTCCTTAATACTAATTACATAGAATATGTCAACTCTGCTCATGCCATCTGCAGTTTTTAAGCCCTGGTCTACAATTACCTGGAAATTTGGCAGCAGTCGACGGGAGTTATGCAAACTACGCAGAGTAGCTTGCGTAATTCCCGCCAACTGCTGTGCTTCCCTTCTGCGCACTGTCTTCACTGCACTGCGCCGATGAGAGTGGCATTCCCGTCGATGCAGCGCTACGCCCCTTGAGGGGGTGGATTTACTGTGTCGGCTTCCTAATCGATTGAGCGGGACTACACTGACCGCTCAATCAATCCAGAAAGATCGATCTGATGGTGGCGACTTTGCCGCCGTCAGTATAGACATATCCTAAGTTAGTGTGAAGGAAAATGATGCCCGGACTCTGGGGAAAGTTGGAACTATAAGTCCCAAGAAAAGAAAATCAGCCAGAACACCTATAAGTTGGGGGAAAGGGATGGGTGTAGGGGCAAGTGCTATGCAGACCATTCCCAAGCATCCTGAAAGGAAACCTGGCGTTAGTGGTGTGAGTCATTTTCTCTAGATCTAAACGGGCAGAAGCTAAGCAGTCAGCTGCCTCACAAAGAATGTGTTGGAGAGTCCCGCCACTGCAAGGTAACATCTGCTACAGGAAGACATTTGGGAAATAACCATGCAAACATGTGGGGAAAACATCTGCTTAGCATGCATTAGACCACCAGCAGTGCAACCAGGGAGAGGAATGAGAAGAGGCAAGGAGCCAGACAGAAAATAGGAATGGATCAAGGACATACACAGATGCCTTGGTGAGTTATAGAAACACAATTTGCATAAAGGATAAAAAGAGAGGGAAGCAATCACCTATTTATGTAACCACCATCATCCCTTTCCTTGTGCTTACACTTCAGCAATAGGGTAGAAAAAGCAGCAAGACTTAGAAGTCAGTGCTGCAGGTGTGAAAAAACAACCCCTTTGACTGAGTCATCTGCAGGGACTGAAACTGGGTAACCTCTTCATCACAAAGCCAGAACCTCTGCTGCATGAGCTAAAGGACCTGCCCTGTTAGACTGGTGACAATAGCAGCCACATAAATCTAGGTATCAGAAGGGGACAAACAGCCATGGTAGATTATGCAGGCAAGATGGAATGGCCACAAGATTCAGCAGAAGTCAGTGACAGCCTTATATTATATGACAAACTGGGGCAAAATGTTTGCATCTCTTTGATATTCTCAAAGCTGATAATTATGGAAGAACAGAAGCTAATCAAGACCACAGCCTTCACACTCCCTCCTGAGAGGGACTTGTCACCATGCTTTTGGGGCCCGAAGATAATGGCTCAATTCGTTATTATCTTATGGCTTTGCAAAGGTCCTAGCTCTTTTGAAGAGCCCTAACACAGCTCACACCATATCTGTGTCAAATGTACTGGGGTCCAAAGGTAGGGACTCCCCAACTCATTGTCCCACAGGAGATGCCCAACGCTTTGTGGGGTTATGTCCCAGGAGGCCCAACATAAGAGAAGATCCAGGTGAGATCTACCTACCTTGCTGGCTTTTTTAGACGCAAACTGAATGCACATGGAAGGCTCCTAGATTGACAGCACTAATATATCCACAAAGCAATGGAAATGCTTGCTTCCCTGGACCACTCTGTAGATGCACCTTAACTTTGTTTTGGATGAACTCCCATTACAAGTGAGAGGGTATTGACTGTCCTTGGATTCTCTGCTTGGACCACCAGCTAGCAAGCTAAAGGAAAATGTGTCAATGTTTTTTGTTTTTTTTCTAAATAGAGTCTACTTAGAATTAGATTTTGAAGACCTATTGCTGCACAAATCGTTTGTGTAGAATCAAGAGCCCACCCCAACTCTGGCTTCTGTTGTGTCCTGGAACATCAGCATATCTTCACAAATGACTTGTGAGCAGAGAGAACATTTGTACTCCCCTCCTTGCTCCACATCAATCCTGCTCCTCTTCCCCAAACATGCACTCCATTTTTCCTTTCATTGCCTCTAAGGGATTCTTAGTTGCCTACCCTCTTTCCTATTAGGTGGCTGTTGCCAGTTGGCTTTTTCTCTCCAGGGGATTCTGGGTAGTCACTTTTCCTCAGTAGGACCTATGAAGGCACTGCTCAGTATGAATCACCGCCTACCCCAATTTTCGCAAGGGCATGTGAAAGAAAGGGCTGGATGCATATGTAAAAAAAATCCCCTTTGTGGATCTTCTGCAGCCAGGGTTGCACTCAGGACCTTCAGATCATGAGTTCAGAGCAATCATGAGTTCAGAGCAGCTCATAAACATCTTTATGTGGCCCCAGCTACCAGATGGGGACAAAGCCTCACAGCACTGGTAACACACATTCACACAAGCTCGTACACAGATGCTCAGTGGGCCACAGATGATGTGTTGCCTTGATAACCAGTTAACAAGGACTCTCTACACTTATTTTTTACTTGTTGATTCACAGACCTGCAGGCAAAGCAGGTCTCCAGTTCCATAAAAAGGATAATCTTGAAAATCTTGCATGTCATTGATAAGCAGGAGGAAATATTTTCAGGCAGCAGTCATAATTCTTTCTTGACTGCTAACATCTGTTTGCTGAAGCCTAAAAACTTCCCTGGAGTTTTGAGGTTTGTAAACATTATTTGAAGATGACATACTAAATGTTACGAAAATGTGCCTCATAATCTACACCCAACCTCCCCCCTCCTCCAAGAACACTTCATGTTTTCAGACTTGGCCCAACAGAGCTGGTGCGGATGGTTTTTAGTTCCTTAAATTATGGGTTTCAATACGTTCTTGATTAAAAATGAGTCCAGGCAGTAGTGCTTGGAGGAAACAAGACAGCTGGAAAGCCACAAGGCCAACTTTGAACTAGTCTATGATGGGAAGAGAGTGGTTATTTCATCATCTTCTTCTGGGAATTGGGATTCTTTGTAATACTCACTTGAGCCACAATGTGCGGGTCAACAGGTATTTCCCTTCCATAGATGCTTAAAAGGTTAAAGTAATTTCTAAAAGGATGTGGCATACTCCAGTCAAGGATCAGTGTTTACAAGGATGCCTAAATCCTTCTTTCAACAATACTGAATATATCCTCTCCTGGGCTGACTGCGAACCAGAAGCTGAGGTGTGAAATTATTAACCTCCTGAACCAGCCAGATCCCTTGCTAGGGTTGAGAAAAGACTGAAGCAGGTCTTTTCCCCACTCTCTGCTCCTTCGGCTCTAGATTTACACAGCTCCATCTTGCTCTTCCAAAACGCCCTGTGCTCCAACAGTGTGTGCAGCAATAGGATTCAAATCCAGTTCTAAGTAGACACTACAAGAAAAAAAAAACAAACAATTGTCCAGGTGGCTCATGAGACTCATGAAGACTTTACTCCCTTTCCCTTTTCTTTATTTAACCTATTCCTTTCTCTAAGCTATATTGAGACTTGGACTTGTGAGTAAGATGCCCCCTTGAACTGCCATGTGGATTACCCAGACGTTGGGTTTGCGCAGGAAGGAATAAACGGGTTAGGTACCTGCTAGCTCTCACCCCAGATCAGGTGGGAAGGCAGTGGCAGGGGAACAGATGGCATCTTGGCACTGATTCTGGTGCTGAGTAGCTGAAACATCTCACAGGGTGAGATGGATAGTAACTTACTGAGTAACAGGTTGGGAATTTCAAAGAAGCCTAAAGGAAGTAGGCACTGAAATCCCATTGAAATTTGATGAATCTTGAAAATCCTGACCCGAACTACTGTCCCTAAGGAGCGAGGAGGAAGCAGGCTCCTGGGTCTTTTCCTGCAACTGTGCACCTTATGCCTCACGGTTTGTTCCAGGCTACCCCTAAAGTCAGAATCTAACCCTCTGGAGTCAACCCTTTGAATCACTGCAATAGTTACCCAGCTTTTTCCCTAGAGAGCTATGAGGGACACCATCAACACATTCCCAGCCACTGGGTCCAGCCCTGGCCTCTCAATCTCCAAACACAGATCTTCCAACCTCTGTAGGGGCGTGGTCCAAAGAATATTGGACAACCACATCTGTGCCATTTCCTGTTCCACTGTGCACAGCCAATGGGTCTTCACCTTTCAGCCTGTCATTGGGAGAACATGGGCTTGGCTGTAAAATATATGTAAAGGAAAGAAGTTGAAGTACAAATTTAAAGTGGACATTTTTTAGCCCAGCAGAAGGACACATATGAGAGGCCAGTTCTTCAGCAAAAATCCAGCTGTGCAAATTTTCAGCAGCTGGAATGCTAATGAGCCCAGTTTTGCTGTAAATGAGCTCATTACTCTTTAGTTTATGCCAATTCCCCTTTCTCTCTCCCCAAAACAACAGCCATACAATTATGACAAGCAAAGATAGTAAGACAATTCAAATCCAAGTTAACTCTTTCCCAGAGATAAATCTGGGAAAATCGGAGGGTCTGATCCACTTCCCACTTGCACCTATTTTGAGGCTGGTGTAACTTTATTGACATCAGCGGAGTTTGCCAGGATTTACACCAAATCAGAATCAGGCCTTCAAGCTAGCCACTCTCTCTCTTTTGGGGCTCAAGCCGGCATTTATCTACAGCACTTGTACGTCATCGCCATCACTGCAGTATCACAGCACCTCACAATCTGTAACGCATTTATCCTCCTAATACGGGCCCAGTACTCCCGTTGTACAGCTGGGGAACTGAGGCTCAGAGAGGTGAAGTGACTTGCCTAGGGTCACAGAGGACGTCTGTGACAGAGCAGAGAACTGAATGCCGGTCTCCTGTATCCCAGGCAAGCAGACTTGTTTTACCTTGAAGCCAGTGGAAGTGGTGAGTTCTCAGAGCCTTAGACAACGGCGTCCTTAGTATCAGTCCCTGGAACTATGCAAATATCAAGAAGGATCATCTTGTGAAGGTATTAGACTGGGACTCCAGTTCAGCTCCTTGCTGTAGGGCAGACATCTTACGTGGCCAGGGGTGAATTACAATCTCTCCATGCCTCAGCTGCCCCTCTGTGAAACGGGGATAATGCTACTTCACTGTCTATTTGTGTAGCTTGTAAATTCCCGGCAGAGATTGTCTCACACTATGTGTCCATGCAGGGCCTAGCACAGTAGGGCCCCAATCTTGGTTGGAATGCAAATAAATCAATAATTGTTTCTATTACTAAATAACAACCCCACGAAAGTGAAAGACTCACAAGAAAAGGAAAATTTAGCACAAATCACACCTTTCTCAGCTTCACTGATGAAAAATTAAGCTCTTTTTTAACCACTTTCTTTTCCTCTTTGTATACTTTACTAAAGGAAGAAATCCTAATGCTTCTTACGAGTTGGTGGCACACAGCCCAGTCAGGAACACAAATGGTATTGAGTCTAATTAGTTTAATCTTTGTCTTTTCTATTTTCTTTCTTGAGCCAATATTCCTAGAAGACAAAGTCTCAAGAGCGAGTGAGCTAGTTTCCCAGGATCTGTTAAATCCTGTCAGTGTTGAAGACAGAGAAATACTGCCATTGACTTCAGTGGAACCAGTTTTTGGTCTTTAGAAATGATTCAGGTTCAGACAAAATAACCAGGGTGCTCAGTGGGGGGTCAATCAAACTATGGCACTCCCCTTAGGAAATCCATCCCTGAGACCAAACGTTCTTACTACTTTGATACATGCAGAATCAAAGGGATTAACTTGGAGACAGAACTAAGAGTCACTCAAACATCTGAACTGAGGCAAATGAGTTTAAACAATCCCCCAAAAATTCAGGAAGACTAAAGTGATTATGTAAAATTTACATTGTAAATGAAAGCCCTAATTATAATTGGCATTAAGTCACACTGAATTCTAAGAATCTTATTTGCCTCTCACTTTTACCCAGAGTAAATCAGAAGTAGCCCCAAAGAAGGCAGTGGTGTTATAACAGTGTAAAACTAGAATATGTGAGAAAAGATTCAGGCCCTATTTTATTAACTTCTGAAAATGGTGGCTATTAATCAATCAGGCCATCAGATAATGTTCTGATACCATGGTGATAGGTGACAGTATAAAACACTAAAATATATAGTCCATAACCAGGTATTTACAGCAAGTATCCATGATCCTTCCCTCATGCCCTATTAAAAAACTATGCAACTCCTCACTGATAACATTAACTGTCAGATCCTAGCATCAGTGTTTTCTACCAATGCAATATCCCTCTTCAAGTACCAGTTTGGTGGATAATGTCATCACAACCAGTTGTATGCCTCTGCCCACCTCTAAAATCTGAAGGCAAGGCCCTGAACTTCTCCAAGCAGCTAGATAAAAGAGGGAAAAAATCTCAACGGTTTTGCTGAAAATGTTTTCCATTTGCTTCATTGGCATTTGAAATTCCAAGGAAAACTTTCAGATTTCAGAATGCTTAACATTTTAACAAGCTCTATGATATGAATTATGATTATATATATATATATTATAATTTTAATGAATCTGTAAACTCAGGCTGTACCGTATGACCAGAGAATTGCTAACATAGTTCCTATTTTTAAGAAAGGGAAAAAAGTGATCCGGGTAACTACAGGCCTGTTAGTTTGACCTCTGTAACATGCAAGGTCTTGGAAAAAATTTTGAAAGAGAAAGTAATTAAGGAATTGGAGGTTAACGGTAATTGGGACAAAATACAACATGGTTTTACAAAAAGATAGATTGTGCCAGACCAACCTGATCTCCTTTTTTGAGAAGATAACAGATATTTTAGACAAAGGGAATGCAGTAGATCTCATTTACCTAGATTTCAGTAAGGCGTTTGATATGGTTCCACATGGGAAATTACTAGTTAAATTGGAAAAGACAGAGATTAATCTGAAAATTGGAAGGTGGATAAGGAATTGGTTAAAGGGGAGACTACAATGGGTGATACTGAAAGGTGAACTGTCAGGCTGGAGGGAGGATACTAGTGGAGTTCCTCAGGGATTGGTCTTGGGATCAGTCTTATTTAACCTTTTTGTTACTGACCTAGGCACAAAAAGAGGGAATGTGCTAATAAAGTTTGCAGATGACACAGAGTTGGGAGGTATCGCTAATACAGAGAAGGATCGGGATATCATAGAAGAAGATCTGAATGACCTTGTAAACTGGAGCAATAGAAACAGGATGAAATTTAATAGTGGAAAGTTCAAGGTCATGCATTTAGGGACTATTAAGAATTTTTGCTGCAAGCCGGGGAATCATCAGTTGGAAGTGACAGAGGAGGAGAAGGACCTGGGCGTATTTGTTGATCATAGGATAACTATGAGCCACTAATGTGATGTGGCCGTGAAAAAGCTAATGCGGTCCTCGGATGCATCAAGTGAAGTATTTCCAGTAGAGATAGGGAGGTGTTAGTACCATTATACAAGGCACTGGTGAGACTCATCTGGAATACTGTGTGCAGTTCTGGTCCCCCATGTTTAAGAAAGATGAATTCAAACTGGAACAGGTGCAGAGAAGAGCTACTAGGATGATCTGAGGAATGGAAAACCTGCCTTATGAGAGAAGACTCAAAGAACCAAAAAAAGGTTGAGGGGAGATATGATTGCTCTCTATAAATACATCAGAAGGATAAATACCAAGGAGGGAGAGGAATTATTTAAATTCATTGTCAATGTGGACACAAGAACTAATGGATATAAACTGGCCATCAGGAAGTTTAGACTTGAAATAAGACGCAAGTTTCTAACCATCAGAGGAGTGAAGTTCTGGAATAGCGTTCCAAGGTGAGCAGTAGGGGCAAAAAACCTACCTTCAAAACTGAGCTTGATAAATTTATGCAGGGGATGATGTGATGGAACAGCCTACTTTGGCAACTGACTGATCTTTGACCGCTGGTGGTAGATAAGCCAATGGCCTGTGAAGGGATGTTAGATCGGGTGGGTTCTGAGTTATTACAGAGAATTCTTTCTTGGGTGTCTGGCTGGTGAGTCTTGCCCACATGCTCAAGGTTTAACTGAACACCATATTTGGGGTCAGGAAGGAATTTTCCCCCAAGACAGATTGGCAAAGGCTCAGAGAGACAACTATAATTAGTTGAAAATTAGTTGAAAAAATGAGAAGGGAGGGTGTCACAAATATTTAGTTAATTCCCTCCCCCACTTTTTTCCCCTCTCATCAGAATTTAAAATTTTGACAAAAACTTCCAACCAGCTCTGCTGGAAGGGAATAAAATCCCTTTCCCACCCTGGAGTTTTTCCTATAATCTACTAGAATCCACCAGAATGTGTTGGACTGTTTTTGACACAACTTTCTGGCTCTGTGGACCTATAGTCAGGAGACACAAAATGATCTGACCAATTGCTGAGTGCGCCCCTTGAAAGATTGCAGACATTATGCTTGGATTCATTTCCCTCCAGCAGAGAGATCCCTCTCTCTGATCAGCCAGAATAGCAGCAAAAAGAGGAAAATAAATCAATCCTTTGACTTGCCTAAGCATGTATTGACTAACTGGACAGTTTTCCCACCAGATTCCAGTACAGTGCCGGAGGCACAGGTTACACAGGTCACACACTGCTTAGACATGCTATCATATCCCAAAGCCCTAAAAGTCCTCCAGGTACAAATAAATGCTCTTCTCATTTTCCCTTATTTCTGTTCCCTTTCTAAACTCTGCTTTTGCCCAGGTTTACATCAACAAGCCAAGGGGTTCTGTGCTTCTTGCTCAGCCTAAATGGCTCAGGCAATAAAAGCAAGATTTTCCACAGTGACTAGTGACCTTGGGTGAGTCCATGTTTTGGATCTCAATTTGAGACATCTGAAAGGGGCCTAGTTTTCAACAAATGCTGATTTAGTTGGGGTTGGGTCCTGCTTTGAGCAGGGGGTTGGACTAACTGACCTCCTGAGGTCCCTTCCACTAATCTTCTCCGATTCCATGAGCACCCATCCCCTGAAAATCAGGCCCGGTCTACACTTACCTTTGCAATTCGGCGGCAGTCGATGGGAGATATGCAAGTGACGTAAATCACTTGCGTATCTCCCGCCGATTTTGCAGCATCTCCTCTGCGCAGCGTCCATACTGCACTCCCTTCGACGCAGCGCTACACCACTTACCGGGGTGGTTTTCCTGCGTCGCTTCCTGGATCGACTGAGCGCGTCTATACAGACCGCTCGGTCGATCCAGAGCAATCGATGTGATGGCGGCGAATTTGCTGCCGTCAGTGTAGACCCAGCCTCAGGCTCCTCTAAGGAGTTTCTAGATGGGTACTCTCATCACTTTTGAAAATGTTGGCCTTAATCTCCAGGTTCTTCAGTGGCTTTCAAAATAGCCATCCATGAAAAAGCAGACATGGGCATTTAGCTAGATCGCCGAGAACCGATACTGTGCTTCTGTAACATCCTGGGTACATTACAGGTCCCTCTCTATGTCCTTTCCACAGAGGATACAAGGCTGTTACCACCCCAGCTAGGGAGTCTAGGCTCTTTAACCATAAGGACCTGAAAGACCTTCATGCTCTCAATAAATCAAATTAGACACCAAGCCCCCTGCGATGCTGCCATTTGCATAATTTTAAGGACCTCATGCTGCATTTCTACCACATCCAAAACTTCAAGTCAGTGGGAGCTTGCCAGTGAGAGACATGGAGAATCAAACCCCTGGGGCATGGAGAGGAGGAATCTGTGGCTATTGTCACCAGATACCCATCTGTGCAGAGGAGATGTGGAGTACTGTATAGCTGAGATAGGAATTCACTCTGCCTGTGTACATGGGGTAAAGGCCTTGGTCCATTAGAACAAAGAAGTGCAGTAGCTAGACCCCTCTATCCGAGCACCCGTTGGAGCTCTGGGTCACCCACAACTCTGCATGGGTCCTGTGAGGTTGCATTGGAGGTAGGGTGAGGAAAAGGCTCCTGACACCATCGGCTCCCAGCACAGGACAAGCCAGAAAGTACTCCCTAGACTGGGTGCACATACTCAGTTTCAACCCAGCCCTTCCATAACACGCCTAGAATAGGTCAAGTGTACTCACTGTATTGAAAGCTACGTTGCTTTGGCTAAGTGTTTAATTACAGAGCTCAAAACAGGCCACCCTCACAATCGCTCGCCCTTTTCTTCCTAGGGGGAAGCTGGAGTCAGGTCCCCTCCACATACACAAAAGAACAGGTTTCTTCTGCTGCTCAAAATGTGACAAAGTTACCTTAAGGCTAGGATATTTTAATGATAGGATACAAAGCCCCATTCCTGGGCACACTGATGTCAATTATAAACCTGCACCAAGACTGAGAAATCAAACACCAAATGTGATCAATATGCACTCCTCCACCCCCTTTAAGAAATCTACAAAATAGGATCCGTCTAGACAGGAAGGGGTGAGTAATTAAATGCACCAACTACTCCGGCTGCACAGCTTTGTAAGGATATTTGTTACAGCAAAGGTTTCTCTTTTCATTGGAAGGATCTTTTTTTTTAAATCTTTTTTATCCTACGCTCTCCCTGCCTTCTAGCCCCTGCATTTATATGGAAAAGTGGAGAAGAGGCTCTGATAACTGCGCCTACAAATTTACTCTCTTATGACTCAGATTCCCCATGCATCTAGAGAGTGAGATCCCTTCACATCCAACTAGTAAACAATTCCATGTCTTGTACAGCCTCTGTTTCTCCCCAGGTGGAGTTCATGCAGATTAAAGCCCTGAATGAGCAAGGCTCTTAAACCTTTAAACCCACGATTCACATATTTAAAGTTAGGTGTTTGTTTAAATGCTTTGCTGAACTAGGGCCTTGCAGATCATTTCTATTTTCATGTTTAGTCGCCTAACTACCACATTTCCACACTAGAGCAGTGTGGGGTGCAGACCAGCTGCTAGGATAAATAACAGCCCTTGGTGTCTTTCAGCTGTAGGCTGTTGGTTCAACTCCATTTCAGTAGTAGAGATCAAAAGTCATTCTCCGGTGACCTGTCGATTACATGAAATGAGCTGGTGGCTGAGGCGTCTATTCCACAGCAGAGAACTTCCACAACATCTTGCACTAATTGCACAGTGGTTGGTAGGTGCAGCACAAGTGCCATGGTCTGAGCAGACGAATGAATGAAATTCTTGCCCACACCACTCCAGGTCAGGACTATGGCATCCTAGCTGGGCATTACCGGGAAGCTTGCACTGACCTGCTTTTGTGCCATTCCTTTCCTGTAGACTCAGATTTCAGCCTCAAAGGCTCTCAAGCGGACACCTTTACAAACATAAGAGAGAAAAAGGAGGGGAAACTGAGTCTTTGGGACAAATCCAGCCCTGGTAGGCAAGAGCAATAGCCTTTGCTTTGCATGGCAACAGACAAATTTGGTTAGTCACTGCATTTTGGGGGCCAAATTCACTAGTGTTGTAAGTCAATGGAATTCCCACCTGTTTCACCAATGGTAAATTTGCCCATTGATTTTACAATAATTTGCTGACTATGCTTAGGAGTCCCAAAGAGCGAAAAGTCAATTTGCCCAGATTAGTGCACTGGGTCCCTTTCTGGAAGTGTTCATGGTTTTCAAAGACTGGTTCTACTCTTGGTAATTTTTTCAAAACTAAGCCCAAAGCCTCCACAGTGACATGGAAACCCCGACATTGTGCAAGTTGCTTAATTGGAGATTCATCACGTTCTTGTGGGGTCTGAGTGATAATGAGTATGACAACCTTCCCTTATCTTTAGATAACCAATGGGGTGAGGTAATGGGGAGACCAGTTGAACAGATTGTGAAATATGTTCTCAGAGGCTACAGTTCTCAGCATTACGAAAGCTGCTTTGCAGTTTCTGCAGCCCAAAGATGCCCTAAAGCCACTGACAGATCCCTAGTCTTACATCGTCCCCTTTCTAGCTCCTGAATTTGCATGGTAAAGTGGGGAAGAGGCTCTGCTGTGCTAGCTGGGCCTGCAAATTTACCCTAATTGTGAGCTCCACTGGAAAAAGAAGGTGAAAATTTATAGGATGGCACAATAAACAACAACAATAAATGCTGACTGGAAAAGGTATGCAAAGGACATAGAAAAATGAAGTAAGTCCAAACAAAAAGTCCTACTGATATGGTTCAAGAACTATGTTAAAATCATGCTTGGTAAAAACAGAAGATGTGGAAGCAGAAATTAATTAACCAAAGTTAGTGTATCTGATATTAAGCCTAATTGGTGGACAAAATAATGAGGTAATGGGCTTTGGACGCATCACTCCCTTGTTGGTTCCTTAAAGAAAGAGGCTTTGCAGGAAAAAATAGAAAAGAAATGAAGGTTACTGAACCAAGCTTCACCATCATGGCTGCTACCCCCACCATTTCCTGGGACCACACGCCTTCGTCACCCTGATCCCGAGAGATGTCCTTATCAGACGGGGCCAGAGAGATGGATCTAGATGATGTCACCAGCTTTACTAGCTCCTGCTGAATCCCAACCACCACCTGGATGAAACCAGAGCGGACTTGAACAGCAGCAGTGACGACAGCTCCAACTTCTTCTCCTTTCAACAACTGGACAAGTTATTATCATCTTTGAGAGACAGTCAAACAAGGGGGAGTTTACCTTCTAAATCTCTCCAGCTAAAAGGGAACAAAGGATGTTGCTAAAATGAAAGCTTTATTTCATATTTTACATTTCAAACACCTCACTGTTTTTCCTTCTTTTCTGTACTTTGAATAAAAAGTTCAGAGGATTTTTAATGGTATGTTTGCCATGATACTAAGCAGGCTGGGTTCTCTGTATACCAAGCCAGGAACCAGCCAGGAGAGTAAAGAGACTGACTGTCACTTTACCTGAACCTCACTTTTCTCAAACCTGTGGGAGACATAGCTCTGTTTTGGATAGCGGGTTTGCAACCAAGGGAGCTAGGTGCTGTATAAACAAAATAAATGACAGTCCCTGCCACAAAGAGCTGATCGCAGGTGGATGAGACAGGCAGGTTAGAGTGATGGAGGGAAGTTCAAGTAACAAAAATCACAGGAAGTGTGTAATTCTTAGCCCGCTGGGAGCAGTAATCACAACTCACCACATTCCTAGCTGTTACCATATTGCAGTGTCCTGCACGTATCCTGGCAGAGGTGAGCTCTGAGCAGGGAGAAGGCATACATGTTACATACACACACATCTAAAGCAAATAGTACCTGTAACACTCAATTTTAGTGGACCATACATTAATCTTTACTATCTTTGTTATGAGTCAAATACTAATTTTATTTCCAACTGCATGTGGTGGATATTTTACAGTTCTTTCATTTCGAAGTATCTCAGCATGATCCAAAATGGATCGATCATTATCAGTGACTTGTATGACAATCCTTTATTATTAATTCAGAACTCTACAGTCTTGTCGCAATGGGACCCATTCAGGATGTGCACTCTTTGGATTTAATTTTTTTTGCCAAGACAGACCCTTCGCTGTTACAGTCTCACAGCCAAATTTTCATTCCTCAACTCACTTTGAATAGGACCTTAGTCTGTGATCAGTCCCATTGATTGCACAGGTTTCAGAACCAGGGCCTAAATACTTGGGGCTATCTTTGGCTCTTAAAGCCATTATTGAATGTGTCACGGGAGGAAAACACCAGTGCTGAAGTACCCTCCGGACGTGGACCTAGAGAGTATCCAGTGTTGACCTCAGAATGACAGCTTAGCTGCACCAGTTGACCTCCTCTGGGTGTTCCCATGTGCCTGACTGGGATTCTGGCTGCCCCCTACACAGGAAGGTCAGATAAGGAGTGTGGGGAAGGAGTTCTCGACAACCCACGAGAGCGCAGACAGGTTATGGTCCACAGAGTAGAAGAGGAAATGACTGGAGTTCCGCTATTGAGAAATAAAGTGTTTCTGATTGAGTAGACATAAGTAGCACACTCATAGGATTCAATTACTCAGCCTGGGTATTTAAAGGCTCAGTAAATAACCGATTCCCAGACACATTCATGATATTTTGGTCAAAGATCCTTTTCACAGAAATAGACAGAGGAGAAAAAAACATTTATTCAGAGAGTTTCTATGCGAGCCTGGCTGGCTGCTGTTTCACGGTGAATGGTAGAGGTGTTCTAGGGCCAAACACTGCCCTGGCTTACAGCCCAAGTCGATCCTATAGATTTCAGTATACTGTATGGGCCAAATTTATCCCTGCCGTACTGCAGGTGCATAAGAGACCACTGTCACCTCCTCTATTCAGGGTCTGCTACCCAGTTTAGAACAGCCAGATTCAGGCCATTGCGAGGTGCAGAAACACAGGTATAAGACCGCCTTAGTCTCATCCCTACCCCACCATGGAACATCCCCTGTGCTGGGAGCTCCTACAGTAGCAGTAGCACAGGATCCCCAGAGGGAGGGTCACCCACTTGCGCTGCTTCAATTAGCATCGATGCGCTTCTGCTCAAACTGGAGAATTTGTTCCATCTCTACCGGGAAAGCACTCTGGCATTCGAGGAAGTCGCAGCAGACAGGCCTCTTGTCATGTATGTGGGACCCTCAACTCCACTGGAAGCAGTTGTTACTTGTGTGGGACTGGGGGAAAAAACCTCCAAGAAAAGAAAAAGAGGGATGTCTGAGAATGGTTTGAGCAGTGGTGGGGCATTAGCCTCCTGCCAGCCAGTATTTGGATCCACAGATCAATTTTTCTGTGCTTAATCTGCCTCTCTTTGGATTATATGGGGGAAAGGGGCTTCTAGTTGGGGGATCATGAAGGAAATTTGCTCTGCACCAAATCCAGTTGTGCGGTTGATTGCAATTAAGGGATGTCCTAAAACAAGAGTGCATGTGGTGAGCAATGGGAAACAACAAAACGGGGCTGGGCCAGTGGGTCTGATGCTCAGATTAGCTATTCCTCCCATGATCTTTCTCACGCCCATCCAGTTTATTTGGAAAATAATCATTAATGACTCATATCATGGCATATCATCAGTAAGGATATGGCCTTTTGTACAGAGCTGCACGTCCTTGTGTCTTTGTCCAAAGGTCAGATGCGACAGCAACTGTTCTACTTCTGATAAATAAAGCTATCTGCCAACTGTGTTGAAAAGGAGAATAACATTTGACTCTGCTCTCAGGAAGAAACATGCTAGAACTGTGTGAGATATGTGCAATGGATTCTGAAGCCATGTGGGTTTTGATTTGCTACCAAATTGAAACCCAGAGCCGGTTTGTCCAAAAAGCTTCCCTGCGGTTCAGAAACCTTTCAAGCAAGTGTTGACCACATTTCCATTGAATCTAGGCTGAGTGATAGTTTGGTGCTGAAACCATGTAAAATCTGAAGCAAAACTCGTTGAAACTTGGTGGTTTTGACTGAGTTTTGGATTTGAATTTTTAGGTCCATTTTAACCTGGGATAGAAGAGGAGTGTGACCCCCGATGGAGATTGAAATCAAGGAAAACTGACACAAACCCTTGCTGAACCAAACCAACAAATTACTCACAGCCATGGCTGCTAGAGAAACAAAACAGACTCTCTCACTTTTCTAGCATGGGCTTGGACAAAACACCATTTCCTTTCTTCCCTTTTCCTCTATGTCTCACTGGAAGCAAATTCCCCAACAAGATATCTGGCAAGCCCAGCTCAAAAGTAGATTCAAATGAATGTCTGTGCACTCTGGGTGATGGCTGGACTGAGGGTTCGCCCCAGTTACAGCCATCAATGGTCCAAAGCCGAGCATAAAAAGGCAAAGCCACCATGCTGTGATTTACACTGGTGCAGTTTACCCCAAATTCAAGCAGAGGCAAGATGCACTGGGGCACAACGTGTCTCATTGCAGTTTTGCCAGTCTCCATACCCAAGTCCTGATAGTCCTCCAGTGCCTTCCCACAGTTCCCCCGGTGTGCCCAGGAGGACCGATGAGTTCTCCCACAATCCACTGGGAAAGACTGAGTGACTCAGCTTACCGAAGCTCAAAGAACCATAGGAGATGCCCTCCAGAGTCCTAGTGACACACATGGGTAAGTGCAGCAACAGAAAGGACCCAATAGCTTGGGTAGGAATTTGCCATGTTGCTGCTTACACCTATGCAAGGTGAGCCCTTGTGCTCAGACACAGGTGCCCATCACCCGGGCTATTTGGTCAGTGAAGACACACCCTAGTGTTTAGTACACTGATGTGCCAGTGTCTGCCATGGATGGCTGGACTCTCCAGTGCAACAAGGTCTCATTCTTCTTTTCCCACAGTCTATCCAACAGCAACACAAGAGGTTGGCAGAAACAGCTGGATTTACAGGGCACAAGGTGATAGTGACACTGACATAAGGCTAATCAGCACCTCTGTTTGACTTCAAGTGCTTTGTTGGTTGCATATACCTCTTTGAATACTGGGTCCCATGCTGTTATTATCACTTGCCTTTATCGTGTCTCATTAACCCCAATTTTATCCTGCAGTGTAAGCTGCTCTCATCTGAATATCATTACCCAGAAAACTAGCAAAACAGGTGCCAGCAGTTTGTCCATAACAAATGGGAAAGTGTTATTTTCCAGAGGGGTATTTTCCAATGTCCTTAACGTAATTATACTTTGAAGTCAACTACACTAGGGACCACAAAAATACAGAAAGACAGGAGCTAGTGGGTGTTATAGTCCATCCCTCTTCTAATATAGGATTATCTCTACAAGATATTTGGGCGTTTTGCCTTGTTGGTGAAAATGTTTCATAAGAGAAACTATTTCACAGGCAATATGTGTTTATTTCTTCTTCTTGTTCAATGGGCATCTTTCTACCAGCTTTATTGGCTTTGGACCAGACCCCGTATTGGGTAGTGTGATAAAGTCAGGCTGGATGGCTTTAAAAAGGTGTGCCAGGGTGGGTATGAGGGCCTGAAAGGGTTAAAAACCCTCTGCCCTGCAGGCAGAAGAGAAAGCACAGCAGGGCAATTAAAGGCAGCTGGACCCAAAGAAGGGCCAGGCCAAGGGTATTTAAACCCTGACTTCCCTAAAGGAGGGGGAGGGAACAAACACAGGGGAAGCTGCTAGAAGGCTTGGAGAAGCTGGAGGAGAAGGTTCCCTCTCAGGCCAGGAGACAGAGCTCCTCTACAGCCAGGGGAGATGAGGTGGCTGGGGGCACAATGGCCCACAAACAGAAGGTAAAGCGTGAGACCCACCAAGGGGAGGCTGGCAGTTTGCCACAGTAGATTCATAGATTCCACTGCCAGAAGAGACCATTGTGATCATCTAGTCCAAGTTTTGTCCAACTTCTTGTGTAACACCCCTAAAATAGTTCCTTTTGACTAGAGCATATCTTTTTAAAAAATCCAGTCTTGATTATAAGATTGCCTGTGATGAAGAATCCACCACAGCCCTTGGTAAATTGTTCCAAGAGTTAATTACTGTCACTGTTAAAAATGTACAACTTATTTCTCATCTGAATTTATCTAGCTTCCACTTCTAGCCATTGGCTCTTATACCTTTGTCTGCTAGATTGAAGAGACCATTATTAAATATTTATTCCCCATGTAGGTACTTACAGACTGTTGAGCTCCTTGAGTCTATCACTATAAGGCATGTTTTCTAATCCTTTAATCATCCTCGTGGCTCTTCTCTGAACACATTCCATTTTATCAACCTCCTTCTTGAACTGTAGCCCACAGAACTGGACCCATTATTCCAGCAGTGGTTGCACCAGTGCCAAATAAGAGGTAAAAAACCTCTTTACTTCTACTCAAGATTCTTGTATTTATGCATCCAATGATCAAATTAGCCCTTTTGGCCACAGCATCACACTGGGAGTTTGAGTTCAGCTGATTATCCATCAGGACCCTCTATCCTGGGAAGCAGTGGCTTTGAAAAAGATTGAAGTCTGCCATCAAGTATGGCCTAAGCTCTTTGTTTCTAGCTGTATACTTTTACATTTAGCCATATTAAAATGCACATTGTTTGCAAGAGGATTGTGTAACTATATTTAAATGAAAGATATCAGAGGCTCACAGCCAAATGGATGTGAAACAAATACTCAACCAAAGAAGTGTGAGTTAAAGAACCACAAATGCACTGCATGCTGCACTATGAAATCTGACTACTGGATTGGGAAATTTACTGCTCTCCGTTCCCTATTACACCAGCAGTGCTACGCTTTCACTTAGAAGTAAATTGCCACTGCTCAGTTCACAAAGTGAAGTTAGCCCTGCTCCTGGAAGCGATGCATGTCTGCTCAGAAAAACATGTCCAAGAGACCATGTTCAATAATTTCAGAAAAACGATGGGCCAGACTTTCTGCTGGCCTAACTCCCCTGAAGTCAATAGAGTTCCACCAGAAGAGAATTTAGCTACACAGTCGTACAGCATTACTGCTGGAAAATGTCTCCCGGGGGCAAAATAAAAACAAAGGGAAATATTTTGATTGAGCAAGTTTCTTTAATTTATTGCTAAAAGAGCCCTGTAAGCCAGTGGCTCTCAAACAGCCTCTACTTCCACACACAGCTCCCAACTGACCAGCGTTCTGAACTCTGAAACTGCTGACCTTCGCAAACCCAGCAAATTCAACTCAGTGGAAAGGTGGGGGTGGGAGAGAAGTACAACTGGTTTTGTTTGGTCTCCCAAGAAATGACTAATTCTGAGGAGGGTGAATTTGTGATTGTTTTACTTAGCTCAAACACAGAGTGCAGGATCTACACAGAGGATTTGAAGTGAATAGCAAGGAAAATTCCACCAGAAGCTGTTCACAAGTTGAGATGGAATGTTTTGGAGTATGTATTCCAAGTATGTACTTTAAAGGAGTATGTATTCCACCCTTCTGAAGCTAAGATCTAGGAGATTTTCTGGGGAGAAGGTCCATGCACGTCTCACAGAGTGACATTCCCACACAAGGCCTATGCACTGCTCAAGCCCATTTACGTCCCCTGGAGCAATGTTCACCCCAGAGGGCGTATGGGGTAAGCAGTCCCTCCATAACCCCAAAGCACAGTGCAGCCTCTTGAGCGGGGCATGAAAAGAGGACAAGCTTCTTGTACCCTCCTCCCCCCCATCCCACTGATTCAAGGGCTTCTCCACTGTCTGGCCCAATTCTTGTTGAATTGCCAATGGATAGCAAGAATGTCTCATGCTCTGTGAAAACATATTCTCAGAGAAGGAACATGTGATTTATATCAGCCTACTGTTGTGGATGATCTGGCCAGCAGCAGCAAGAATTTCAGAACAGGATCAATCTGATCATTGTGGATGCATTAGTAATTTTGCAGAGGGTCAAGGGCATATTGAGACATACGGTGAATCCGAATACTTTTTAGGCTTGCTGTCTGACCATTTCCTAGAATACTTGCACCCTGGGGTGATCCATTAGATCTTCTTAAACTATTACCAATGACTGTGCAAGCACTCCCAGCTTTGATAGCATCACACCTGCAATTTGGTACATTCTTTGCAGAGGTAAATATCCAGCAGTAGATTTAGATGTCCTAAGGCACTCAGGTTTCTTATGTTGCACAATGACTTCCTGGCTGTAACAATCCTGTAAGTGTCAGGGTTTTGCTAGAGGAGCCAGGGAATATGACACCAAGTTTTTTTTTACATGAGCTCTTGATATACTTCAAAGGAAAGATTTCCTATTGCATCTGTGGGTCGGAGCCTAGAAGTCATCATAGCAGAGACATGTAGGCTGAGAATTTCAAAGGATTTGGATTACTGTAGAATCCATCCCCCTCAGCCCCACGTTTTTTAAAAAACTCATTGAGGACTGAAGAGTCCATAAAATCAAAAAGCTCATAAAATTGAGAATCTCAAAATTACAGTATGTTTGGTGCTTAAGCTCATGTGTTAATTGTTCAATGATAGTGTACATAACGAACAGCAACAATCTGTATGGTGTGCCTGATTTTTCTTCCTTTGAGAGAACTGCATCTCTTCTCTGCTGCCAAATCCCTCAGTCTTCTCAAATCTGTAAAGCCACATTGGCTGAGGGACTGAAGTCACACTCAGCATCAGAAAGATAACCACTGTGGCAAAAAAATGATTCACATAGCCAGTTATTCATAAAGGTGGGGTTCCATTGTGATTTTAATGGCAATTGGGTGTTCAGATCCTCTAGGTACCTTTGAAATTCCCAGTGGTACAATATAAATACTGGGCTACATTTTCAAAAGTGACTAGTGATGCGAGGTGCCTCAGTTTCCCTGTGCCCAACTTGAGATGCGCTACTGGGGCCTGACTGTCTAAAAGTGCTGAGGTTGAGATGAATGAAAATCAATTTCCTTTAAGATGTTTCAAGATCAGCATGCAAAAATTAAGGCAGTCAAAATCATTGTAGGCCAATGTACCAGCTTTAACCATAGCAAGACAAGCAAGACACTCAATGGAAGTTTGCTTCCCATTACTCAAGACAACAAATGCTACCCACACTAGAGAGTAGAGCACATTTTGTCTTCCTCTTTAGGAATGAGACAAAAAGTTTGCTTTTGTTTCCTATGGTGTCATTGCTTTAGAACTCAGACTCACCACCTCTATTAAGATTCTCATGCAAGGGGCATAACACAGAAGATTAAACATTTTCCAATAGGGCCCACTTCTCACTCGACTCTTCTTCTGGTGCAGTTTCTCCTTCAGTCTAATGCGTGTCTGTAATTATGACTGAACTCATTCAAACTCATAGACAGACATTCCTTTTTTCACCTTTTTGACATGGAAAAAAAATATCTATCCATCCATCATGTTTCTGTCCTAAACATTTTGTGGAATCTCTCTGCATCCATTTCAGATGAGTGCTAAGGAACCAATGATCTGTAATACTCCTTTACTTGCCAGACATGATTCACTCAATTTGCCTCAGAAATTCTGTTCTGAGCTTGATGCATTTGTTTTTCAGTCAAGTCACTCCACTGTATGTACCTGGAATAGGCGAGATGTTGTCTTATTCTGTTAGAAACCTGAAGCAAACAGTTTGGTTTGTTGAATTTAAGGGGATATTGGGGGGGAAGTATCACAAATAAACCAATGTTTTTGTTTGTCCTTCCCAGCATTTTGGCTCATTGTTAAATAAAATCTTATTCCTACTAGTGAGTAATGAATTTCCAGCAAGAGTAGCCCAAAGAGAAAGATGAATCCAACGTAGCTTTCCACTTTCAGTAACCAGGTTTGCTCCACACCACTTAGAATGGCCTTTTGATTCATGTCAGTATTCTACCATAAGCCCCTCTTACCTCAATGTAGGCCCAGTCAGACACCACCCTGTCAGAATGCTTCCTCTCCCCTTCCTAGATCTCAGCGAGGTTGGTATTTGATTTTGAATAAGTAGAGAGGCTAGGCAATACTAGATTAGCCCCTAGATTCAAAGCCAAGGTGATCAGCAAGTTATTTGATATACGTCTGTACTGCTGCAGAGAATTGGAGAAACATACACCTTATAAGCCCATCTTTCTGTAATAAACTTGCACTGTCCAGGACTGTGGCCTATATCCCTTACCAGCAGGGTAAAATTCAGCCTTAACTCATACCTGTGTGACCTCATTTACTCCCCTGGGGTGGCATGGGGTAGAAGTCTAGGCTGAATTTAGTGTATTAAATGGTTGTCCCACCAAAATTTGCATTGCTGAAATTTTCAGTGCTTGTGTTTTTCCAAATGAAATTGTGCTCTGAATCCTCCCTGCTGGAGCCTCCAGTGTCTGCCGTTAGAGGATGTCTACATAGCAGTCAGGAAGTGTGATTCCAGCATGGGTGGGCACATCTAAACTGAAAAGAGCAGTGAAACTGTGGTGGCATGGGGAGGCTGCCTGAACACAAGCCCATCTGAGACCCTGGTTATGAACTTGAGTACATAGCCCATGCTGCCACCCATGCTCTGCTTCACTGCTGTTTTTAATGGGCTAGTGCAATCAAAGCTAGCTCAGATATGCCTATATGTGCTGCAAGCACCTCTCCCAATTGCAGTGTAAACAGACATAGTGGCAGTTCTGATTCTCCACCAACCTGAGTTTTGGAATAGATGGGACTAGGAATGATGTTCAGATCTAGATCCAAATTAGATTTAAACTAATGTTAGATGTTTTAGTTTAATGCTGAATCAGGGCTAGGACTGGGTTTGCATTCAATGTCACTGAAATCTATCTAGTTGACTCTCAGATTTAGGCCATAGCTGACTACAATTGGAATCAAAACCATAGGGAAAAGTTTTGAACCATGGAACTGAAATATTAACTAAATATTTCTTTTCTGTATTAGGAGGAAAAAATAGAAGATAGTCTCATCATATGGAGAGGCTAACACTCTTTCCATTCCACCAGTATCTCTGGAGGATGTTAAGAGAAGCTACTAAAACGAGACATTTAAAAATAAGCAGATCCAGATAACTTTCATCCAAGAGTTTTAAAAGAGCTGGCTGAGATGCTTGCTGGACTATTAAGGTTGATTTTCAATAAGTCTTGGAGCACTAGGGTAATTCCAGAAGACTGGAAGAAAGCTAATGTTGTGCCAATTTTTTAGAAAGGGAACAGGATGACCTGGGTAATTATAGGTCTGTCAGATTGACATTGATTTTGAGTAACATAATGGATATGGGACTCCTTTAATAAAGAATTAAAGGAGGGTAATGTAATAAATGCAAATTAACATGTTTATGGAAAATAGATCCTATCAAACTAACAATATCTTTGTGAGATTACATGTTTGGTTGCTAAAGGTAATAGAGTTGATGTAAATATATAGACTTCTATAAAGCATTTGATCTGGTACACTGCATGACATTTTGATTAAAAAACTAGAACAATTAACATGGCACACAGTAAATGGATTACAAACTGGCTGATATGTCTCTAAATGTAATTGTAAATGAAAATTATTCATCACCAAGGGAGTGTGTTACCAGTGGGGTCCTGCAGCGATCATTCTTAGCCTCATCCTGTTTAATTTTATCAGTGACCTTAAAGAAAATATAGCATCATCACTGATAAAGTTTGCAGATGACACAAACATGGGGGAGTGGTAAACAAGATAGGTCACTGATTCACAGAGATCTGGATCACTTGGTAAATTGGGCACAAGCACACAACATCCATTTTAATATGACTCAATGTAAATGTGTATATCAAGGAACATAGGCTATCCTTACAAAAGGGGGAAGCAGTGACATGGAAAAAAATTTGGGGGTCATGGTAGATAATCAGCTGAACATGAGTTCCCCACTTGATGCTTTGGCCAAAAGAGCTAATGTGATCCTGGAATACATAAACAGGGGAATCTTGAGTAGTAGAGAGGTTATTTTACCTTTTATTTGGCACTGGTCACTAATGCCACTATAATTCACTACTGATGGAATGCTGTGTCCAGTTTTAGTGCCCACAATTTAAGAAGGAAGTAGATAAACTGGAGAGGGTTCAAAGAGCCACGAGAATGATTAAAGTATTGGAACACATGCTTGACAGTGATAGATTCAAAGAGCTCAATCTTTTTAATTAACAAAGAGAAGGCTAAAGGGTGACTTGATTACGTACAGAACAAATATTTAATAATGGGCTCATCAACCTAGCAGAGAAAAGTATAACAAAGATCCAATGGCTGGAAATAAAACCTAAACAAATTCAGGCTGGAAATAAGGCATACATTTTTGACAGCGAGGAAGATCAACCACTGGAACAATTTACCAAGGATCATGGTGGATTCTCTATCACTGACAAATTTTAATTCAGGTTTGAATGTTTTTCTAAAAGATACGCTCTAGGAATTATTTTGGGGAAAGCTCTGTGTCCTGTGTTCTACAGTAGGTTGGACTAGAAGATCACAGTGATCCTTTCTGGCCTTGTAATGTATGAATCTACTAAAAAGGTTTTGGATTGGAGGTCCCAGTTTGGGCCCATCTCCATTTTGTAGTGATTTATTTCCCATCAAACTCTGCTCTTTTCTCATAACATGAGGCCAAAACTCTTCTGAGCACATCCTGCCATTTGATATAAACATTCTCCAAATATTTTCTAACTAGATATTCTTGGGAGAGATTCCCACCCAGGACCCACATGAGCACATCCTATATCATCTGTGTGCTATGGCATCCCCAGAGAAAACACATTTTAAACAGTTAGAAGGCACTGCTGGTGCCTTTCAGTCTCTGAATGTATCCTAGTATAGTGACTCTGTTTCCTAGCTGGAGACACTTCTTCCTAAAGAGCCAGGAATCTGGAGCTCCAGTCTAAAAATAGAACGTTTAAATGATTAAATGTGTGGGGGAAGGAGGGGAGCGGTGCTGGGCTCAGCTTCTCATTGCCAGGTGACAGCTGCCTATCTGCAATTTCCCCTGCCATGCCATGCATGCAGAGCCATAGCTGGGCAGCCTCTCAGTTGAAGGGAGCTTGAGCCAAGCCCAGCTGCGGCTCCCACTCTGCACATGCCGGGGGGAGCTGTGCTGGGCTCCCTGCCTCTCCCGGAGCAAGAGCTGCCCAGCTGCTCTTGCGCATGGGGAGCCGAACCCAGCTGCCGCTTCTCTCCTCTCTCCCACCTCTCCCCCCCACCCCCCGTTTAAACGGTAATCAGCTGTTTAAAACGTTTAAACAGCTGATTACCATTTAGGTGTTTAAACGTTTAGGCTTTTACATCCCTAGAGAACATTTTGCCACTTCTGGGAACAGCCATTTAGGCCACCTACTGCTAAAATTGTCCTTGCAAAAAACATAGCTATAAAGCCACATGGCTAAGTTTGCAGTAAAGAGCCTATAATTTTTCCTCAGCAATTGACTGTAGAGAGTTTCAAAAAATAAAAGTCACTATACACTATCCTTGGGATATGACAAGAGATATTGTATGTAATATACCAAAGGCTGGCTCCTGCTACAAATGAAATGGCTGAGGGTCATGTGACATGCTTTAAAAAGTGAAGCATCATGAAGCGGGATGGCTGGTCAGTGTTGTCTGACAGTCAGGGTCCTTTAAAAAGTCTCAAGTTGGGCACACAATTCATAGGCATTTTTGCAAATCTCAATCGCTTTCCATTTTAACATTTTCATCAGCGTCCTATTGGAAGCCCAGATTCTCCAAGGTATTTAGGTGCCTCACTCATATTGAAATCAAGGGGAGTTAGGCACCTAAATACATTGGAGGATCTGGGTCTAAGTGCCTACAGATCATATACTGTATTCACCCCACAGGTACTGAGGATATCCAGCTCCAAGTTGTATTTAAGTGGTTGCCCAGGTACTGGTGACTGGTTATATATGATAGAATTGCATATTATAAGCAAGGCTAGAATTTTCAAAGGCGCTAAAGAAATTAGGTGCCCAAGTCCTCTTGAATTTCACTAGGATTTAGGCACCTAACCCATCAAATACCTGTGCAGCTGAGATCTGGGTAAAGAAGAAAAAGACAGTCAGTCAGAGTGGGAAGGACATTCTATTGCAGTGGGTATGTGGAGCAAAAGGGCCTTTCTACAGAAAATGAAAAATTAAATGAATCAGGTGAATGAAACTGAAATGAATCAAATGGCATCATTGACCAGTGGGAAGCAAAACTGATTCCTGGAAGAAGTTAACTGCACTCAATTTGCCCATCTCTTAGGTACACATCTCTCTGCTGGAAATTCATTGCTCACTTGTGGGAACAAGGGGTTTTTTGACTGTGCTTGGATATGGATGAAAATCTCAGGAACAGAAATTCTAACAAACAAGACCCTTGTTTACTTGAGACACCCTCTTCCTTCCCCCTTTCACTACCTACGTAATAATAGTGTCCAAGTGGGAGACTCTGACCCCACTGTATATATGGGCAAGTGGCTTGTTAAAGCATGGTCTAGTCTTTCAATCCCTAGAGCACCAAAAGTATTACGGTGCCAACCAAGGGCACTCCTAATTAGACCTGAGTTGTGAACGTCCTAAAGGCACAGGGTGAAGAAGACAGCTGTGCAAAATGTATCCAACAAAACCAAAAAGCCACATCATGTTCACCTACTTTGGCACAGAGCTACCATTCAGAAACTCAGGCCAGGTTCATCCAAATGTTTATTAACAAGGGAGGATTAGATTGCGTTACCCTTAAAGGGTTGGATCACCAGTTGTGTCATTTTTCCACCCTGTCCCCATTTCTGATGGATATCAAGGTCCAAACTAGCTCCTTAGTGCAAATTAGAGCAGCCTCAGGAACCCCAAGAAGCTGCTTTTCCTCCAGGAGCATCCCTCTCTCTCCAACATGGCTGGGAACTATGTCAGTGGGGTGGGAGTAGTGGATGGCCTTGAGGCAACTTTCCAAGTCCCCTGTGCATCACTGTTCCAGAGCACATGGGGACTGAGGAGCAGCTGAAGATCTTGTCCAATGGGTGCTATCAGCAGTCGTATAGGGGAACAACATGCTTCCTTATGTTTGGGGGGGAAAAAAGTGCTTTGGGAATTTATTCTTGTTCTTTTCTTTAGTGTTAAATAACAAAACATCCATGCACAAAGCACATGGCTCCCTACCAATTCATTAGACTTGCAATTGCCGGTGATGTCCATCCAAAAGCAAAATAATCCCCTACAAATGAGTTAATTCAGCCAATAAATTATAGTAGCAACACAGTGCCTTTAGCTATTCCTTGAATGTACATGTAAGAACATAAGAACGGCTATACTGTGTCAGACCAATGGCTCATCTAGCCCTGTATCCTGTCTTCCAACAATGGCCAATGCAAGATGCTTCAGAGGAAATTAACAGAAGGTAATCCTCAAGTGATCCATCCCATCAGCCATTCCCAGCCTCTGGCAGACAGACATCCCTGCCTATCCTGGCTAATAGCCATTGATGGACCTGTCCTCCATGAATTTCTCTAGTTCTTTTTCGAATCCTGGGATAGCCTTCACCTTGACAACATCCTCTGGCAAGGAGTTCCACAGGTTGTGCGTTGTGTGCATACCCTCAACCTTCCCCCAAAACCTTGGTTAAATTAACATAGAGAATTAGGAATATTTGAAAAATACCCATTCTGAGGCTGAGTAATAAGAAATTCCCATGATCTCTAAAGTGTACAATTGCAGTTCGATGGAGGGCATTTGGACAAAGAAGGCTATGGCCATGTTGGAACAGATGAACTTTTTCAAAACTTCCTTTTCTGGCAGGAAATTTCATATTTTCAGTTTGAATCCAAGGTGAATCCATATGGCTTTTTTTTAGTTATTCCTTTGCAAAAATAGGTTTTATAACTGACTTAAAAGCAAACTGGCTGAAATTTCGAAATTCTAATTGGACATGTGTTTAGTTGTAAATATGGGCTGTCCATGGTGACAAGTTTGGAGAAGAAAAGAAGAAACTCTTAGTGACAGATCATTCATTTATTTTGTGCATGCGCATTCTGAAACTGCTGCTAAATTTAATTTGCACCATTCCCTGTAATACCATAGGGATGCCTGAAACTCTGTTGTACAAACACATATTTTCTGTGACACTATAGGACTAGATTTTGCCATGCTTTCTGATACTGGTTAATACCTTACTCCTTGAGTAGTCCCACAATCAAAAATGTACTCCTCATGGGCAGGGAAGCATTGTCTAATCTATAGGAATTGGGGCAGCTCCATTGCACAGACTGATGTAATTCCTCCATCACCATACACACAGACTACAGCTGTTCATTAACCACATTCTGACCTCTGCCTCACATCTGTATACACTGCCACACCTACACAAACAGTGGTCTGTGTAAGTAAATATATGTGCAGATAACACTGGTTCCAGGTATGCAGAACGTGAGCACTGCTGGATGCGGTGCGATGTGATAAGGAATCCGGATGCATATGCACATTCGCCTGCCTGTCAGGACTGTACACATCGCATACACACACCACGGCAACCATGAACTGAATCACATGTATCTGCAGTCTCTTCTGTCTGGAATATATGCCCCAAAACACCATTGCCACTCAAAACCACACATGCTCTGAAGAGAGGTGGTGTAGAAACCCTTCCCCAGCTGAAACATGCCAATATTCTCACTTGCATGTACTGCCTCAAACACAGGGTGGAATTCTGACCCCACTGAAGTCGACAGCAAAAGTCCCCTGGCTTCAATGGCGCTAGGATTTCATCACACAGTCTCCCCCATGCAGACACCCTGTACGGTCCATGCCTCAGAGAGCCGTCATTCAAACCCATCCTCTTCCTGCAGACATACCGTGAGTCCATATCAAATCACACACCCGCACAGAGGTGCTCACGTTCCGCATATATGGACTCAATGTTATCTGCATCTATATTTACACACACAGACACACTTACCATATACATGAGAGGGCCACATCATATACAGGGACCCTTTCTATAGGTTCTCTTTACTACAAATTCTCCATAATTTTCTTTTCCAGTATTGCCTATTTTATAGATTTCCTTCCTTTTTCTCTCTGTTTCTTACATTTTTAAAGAAATATTTCAAAACTCAAGGCAACTCTATGGAAAAAAAAACTACATTGTTTGTTAAGATTCTTAGGATCACACAGCTAAGTACACAAAAGCCAGATAACGCTAAATTACAGATCACTCAACATTAACTCTGCTCCGTCAGAACCTGTATTTGAAAAAAGTTATCTAATGTTGTAACTAGATACATTGTGATGCACAAGCACAAGGATGAAGAGTCTATATTGTGCATTTCAACTTAAAATGTCTGAACTTACATATGTTTATCACCACACATTTTATAAACGTAGTTTTTATGTAGAGAAGTACATTCTATTGTCACATTTGAGAAATCATAAGGGATCAAATATTAACTACAGTATTGCACTGCAAATACACAAGAACAGAACTAAGATTGTTCAGTGGTATCTCATCATTTCCTGAGTTGTGTAAGTGTGCAGGCCTACACACCCAAAATACCATTGATTTAAAATGTGCAATCTGAAACACCATTAACTTTAAAAAAAATCAGACTCTTGTCTGAAAATTTTACCTACTATTGGTACATGTACTTAAGGTTATTATAAATTCAAGAGATTAGAGAGAGAAAAAAGTTTCATTACTGCATTTGACTGTACTTTGTTGAGGGGGAACAGTGCAACTGACTACACACAGTCAGTTTGCTTTGTTGTGTGTGTGTGTTTTACATAACAACAGACAAGAGAAACACATTTTTGAAAAATAGGAAAACATCACTGTAAAACCATCAAAATTGGCAGATGATGTCAGGGGCATTTGAAACTGCTTTAAACTATTTTTTTTCAAATTGGCAAAGTTTCAAGTTGATGGTCCCTTTAACACTGAATTGATGTAGCTTTTGCCTGGCATAGAAATAAATATAACATATTTACATAGAAAACTTTCTGCCCAAAAGGGCTTTACAAATGGAACAGATGAAAAACTGTGCAAATACCTGAATATCTTTACACATGCAGTAGTCTCAACTCTATGGGTTTGCAGGACTGAGGCCTATCTGCAAAGATATTTCCCACATCCCTGAAATGAAGCCACCTCTAAGACAAGATATAGGAACTGTATAACAACAGTTTAGATCAAGCAATAAAAACAGCATATTTGATTGAAAGAACAGGGCAATCTGGGCAAATATAGGAAGGCAGGATGTAATTAATAAAGTTAGAATTTGGTCAGGTTCTTGATTTTACTTTCACCCAAAAGGCAGGCAGCCCTTCCTCCCCCTTTACCCCCCCCAACCATAATGTCACGTGGCGCCACTGCTGCAAGTCTCCCACTGAAATACTGATCCAACCTGACCCTTACTAGCACAGAAGAACTGGTGGATTACCTGGCCAATGACACAGCTGCGGAGGGATGTGTGCTGCCTAATTCCATAGCACAGGGGCTATGGAATGTGTCCATATTAACAAGCAAAACAGGTCTCTATAAGAAGCCCTTCCAAAGGGGCAATGCCAGCATCCCGGTGCTACACCTAAGGCAAAAGATAACCTGAGGGGCTGTTACCACCCTGTAGCTCTCAGGCTGTGTATAACTGTGGTAGCCACTACTGCCTTGCTGCCTTTGCCAGTTTCTCAACCACGATTTGCAGAGTGGTGAGATTTAACCTATCTATTTCCAACCCAGGATCCAACTCTGCCTCTGGCCTGTCTCCAAAGGAGAATTCCATTGTGGGTTTTCACTTTTGTTTCAAAAGCAAACTTCTTAGCTTCACACCTTTCTGCTCTTGCTACTGATTTGGCAGGTAATGACATGAGAGCTAGAAGCTATGGAAGATCTTTATCGGCTTGTCAATGGGTTGGGTAGATCTATGCAAAGCACAATTAGTTGTCCGCACATGGGACTGTCCAGAAAGTTGAACACTAAAGGAAATTCCTTCTCCGTAATCTCAGTCCCTTTATAATTTGCTGCTGTTAGCAGATTCTTCTGCCCGAGGAGGAAGCAGGCACTTCTCAATAGATGCAATTCAAGGCCAGCACAAGAGTTAGGTACTGAGTAAGCGTGGCTAAAGTGTTTTTCACCCTTATTTGGTGTATCACCTGTCTGCTAATATGGCTCTGAATTTTGCCCAGGGTTAGAAATCAGCAAAAAACAGGCACTGCAAGATTATGATCTTGGAACATTATAGGGAAAAACAGCAACTCTTTAGCTGAATGTTTGTTATGGGACAGTTTGACTCCAGTGGGATTAATCACATATTTAGAGCTAAGGTAGGGATTGCTGCTTTTCTGTGTTGGTACAGCACCTCGCACAATATTTCTCAAGCCCTTTATAAGGTATTGTGTGCACCCACCATGTAGTTATCTGTGTCTCTGAGTTTCTGTGTGGACAACCAATTGAAGATTCATTTTTCCAGGCCTGAAAATCAGCTGGCAATGTGGCTCAGATATATACATTTAACCATTTTCATGCTGCTTAACACATTGTCCCTGAAAAGCAGATGACACACAAGACGCATGCAGTCACGGCTCGTCATGGTGGTCTTTTCCTATCAAAATGCTTGCATTCCTGTGGGGTGGCAGTATTCCAAAGAGCCCCAACAAATGCAGGCCCTACACAAGGCTTGCAGCAACAGCCAGCAACAATACAGTTAACTATATTAACCATTCTGATATTCTGTTAGATCATTTTATCAAAGAGTCATGGTTAATTCTGGGGGGTTTTCCACAGCACCTGCCAGTATTGACAAGTACTGGTGACTGAACTATACCAGCAATCTTGGTGGCCCCAAATATTATTTTAGGAATATTGGTTTCATTTTGACAAGCTGAAACTTTGGTCAATTTCAAAATGGAATTATTCGCTTTCATTCGGATTTTTTTTTTTAATACCAGTGAGCTTTAATATGTAGGATTTGAGTTATACATGGTTTGAATTCTTATTGGAAATGGCAGGCTTTGAATGACTGGCATTACTCCAGGTTTATGAAACAGTTGTACTCATTGACTCACTTGGGGTCTTGTTACACTACTGGAGTTTCAAACTATTTATTAAATCTAGCCAACTTCTGCACCCCAAAATATGCTCACTCCATCTCTGGGCAAGTATATGGGCATGGACGGACAACTGAGCATTACAGGATTGGTAGAAGACAGAATCAGCCAGTTTAGAGTTTACCACATTTATGGATTCTGTGGGGGTATTAAACACAGTCACCATAATGCATCTCCTGTTTAAAGAAAATAAGGACCAAATCCCTCACTCCACTTTAACATACAGCCTGCAATGTGTCTCCTAGGGCCTGCTATGGCAGCAGGGGATTGCAGCCTTACATTTCAGCCATGCCCACTCTCTTCTCTGTCCAGTCCCCAGGACACGCTCCCTTCACTGTGGAATTCATGACGGGAAGGCATAGAACTGGGTATAGTGGCTATACAGCATCTGTATTTAGACTGTAATGTCTCTGAGGCACAGTGACTTTTTGTTCTGTTTGTACAGAACCTAGCACAAGGGGGCCCTGGTCCTCAAGTGGGGCTCTGAGGCACCATAATAATAGCAATATCATCATTATCTGGAGATTTCCCTACATTATGGGAATCCCCAGCTGGCCTCAGGATTCTCTGTGCTGCCAGAATGATGCACAGTAGATTCACTGGTGCTGCAGTCCTCACCCAATGGGAGTTTTGCCTGTGTAAAGACTGCAGGGTCCAAGTCTCCCAGATCTACAGGTCTCAAATGAAGGGCTAATTTTATGTGCTAACGCTGCAGCTTGCTTGATGAAAAGTTCTGGGCAGAATGAATTATGTTGGTCGGAGAAATAGAATATTACTGCATCTAACTCTCAGCTGGGTCAAAGTGGTTAAACCCTCCCGTCACAACAGAATGCAAACTGGCAGCATGTTAAGCAGGGGATACTTGAACCTTTACAAAATAAACATTGGCATAAGTATCTTTAGCTATCTGAAACAATTGGCAAGATGAATCCAATGTACTTTGAAAATGCTTCCAAGTTTCGCAGGTAGACAGGCTGACCACATTTAAGTTTCTGGAATGACTGTGCTGAAATCTTTGTGGGGAGGACGGGTGGTGAGGGGAAGGAAAAAAAACATTGTAAGAACATTTCAAAGAGAGAGTGCCCTATGAAGAAGTCGGTGGAGCTCATGGTGAAGCAACTTTGATTTGAAATACACTATCAGAAATGGCCTCATCCAACTCCCACTGGACCAGATTCTGATACCTTTGCTCACACTGAGTAGGACCTTGAAATCAGGAAGACTACTTGTGGTACAAAATGCTACTCCGAGTCAGTGATTCAGACTCTCGTCCATCAAAGCCAATGGCAGTCTTTCTGTTGGCTTTGGTGGGAATAGGGGGAGGTCCTGTTATAGCACCTCTTTATTCCAACTGATATTCCTAAAACCAAGAGCACAATAGAGCATGTGTGCTGGGGAAAGGGGAAAAGTGGAATCATTACGTGAAAACTATTGTTAACAGACACCAAAGATATAGGTTGGTTTTAATTTAAGCATTGGCATCAAATATATTCTGGCAGTATTACCAGAGCAAGGTTTTTTTTCTTCCTGCCAGTGGCTAGCTAGAAAAATGCTGCATAAGTACACTTGTGCAAATAAAAGGCCCAGCACATTAGTAGGGCATTTCTGGATGTAAAGAAATGTGTGGTAGATCGGCATGTCACAGGTGTACAACTTGTAGCCACAGGAGCTAATGTGGCCTTGGGATTCATGGAAACCAGTGATGACATTGGTTGCTTCTTGCTGTATGATAGGGCAAGATGGTCCAAAACATATTTTCTATTGCTGGTGAATTCAACTATACAATTGATCTACTCATCTTTTAAAGAAGAAAAATACAAACCAGTATTATGAGGGGGTGAATTGAGTGTCTGAGCTAAAAACCATTGATGCTAATGGAAAGATTCACCATTTTCTTAAACGGGCGATCAGCCCCCTAATCTATATTTAAAAACAAATCTAGACCCAAATTAAATGTGAGCCTCAAACTCCTGACAAATTGTCAGTGAAGCCTTTGGTGTTGCACCCCCACAGTACATTATTTCTTACTATCATTCTTTAAGCCACTTTGTCTGGCCATTGCTTGCCTGGAATTGACTTTCACTCGAGGGGTCATAGTGAAAGCATTCATTTTTTCCTCTTTCTAGTTCAGTGACCCAGATGAAGAGTCCTAAGCAGAATTTAATGGTGTTATGTAGTACACAGTAATTAGCTACTATGTTCCAACTCAGAAGTAGCTGCATTTAGGTGATGGATGGGTGAACTTGGTGGTCATACAACAGTAATAGATGTTTTTAGAAAAATGATAGCTAGCTAGTCTGGAAACTGTTCTGGCTTCCTTATCCCTGAGAGGGGCTGTAACAAATTATCATTCTATTACTAAATAGAAATATAATTTACTTATAATACACCCTCACCCCAAACTTTTAACCATTTCTAGAATAAAACTTGAACCAAGCTTTCTGAGGTTCTGAAATATTCCTCCAAATGTTTTTCTGTTTACCCTTTCTGGATGGGACCAGGTGCTTTTGGCCAAAATCCTATGAGAAAGTTTCTTAAAGTGTTTCCAGCTAAGATCAGAAGCAAATAGTATCTTCAGGCTCAAAATAAGGTGCTTCCAAGAGATTTACAGCTATGTTGTATTTTGCACAGGTTCTGATCATTGGATGAGTATCCAATGTATTGAACGCCCCCGTACAAGCAGAACCTAAACTCTCAACTTTCTAAAGCTGGCTCATCCCTTACTAGGAGTATTATCAGGGATGAGAGGAATTATTTGTCTGCCAGAGTATTTTACAGTTTAAATAATAACGGTCTGCACATGCTTTAAAAACAGTCTTGAAAGTTTCAAACGTAAAAGACAGTAGGGAAGAAGTGACTTTTACTATATTGACCCAGCAGACTGGCATAAATTGCCTGAATGTTAAGATAAACTACTATTACATCATTTAAAAATAATATTTATCTATTGAAGTTCTGTCTGGTGCAACAAAGCCATCAATTTTGTGCAGTTTGAAGCGTATTAACTTATACAGTGGAAGCCCTCAAACACACCACTTTATCTCTCAGGAATTCACATGACGGTGTTATTCTTTTATTAAGAATTAGCAAATGAGGGGTTTGCCTGTTTAGATTATCTTCTCACAAAGCAGTAAGTGGCAGATGTGTCCATTTAGGGCCTGCTCCAACTCCCACTGAGTTTTCCCAGACCCAGATTCAGCAACTCTTATGGTACATCTACAGTATGAGCTGGGGGGTGTAATTCCCTGCTCAAGGAGATACACCCGTGTTAGCTAGAGTGTAGCAGCAAGAGCGAGAGAGAGAGGGGGGCCTGGCTGCCCTGACTAAGAGCCTAGTGTCTCTGCCAGGTACAACTGTGAGGCAGCTAGTCCCTCCCAATAATTGTGCTGCCATGGCTATTTTAAGTGAGTAGCTTGATCAGAGCTAGCCCAGGTACATCTTCTCAAACTTCACCCCTAGCTCCAAATGTAGACTTACCCTTACACATGGTGAGCGGCACCTCCTCTGTGAGGGGCCTTGTGGAGCTCTGCCCCAACAAGGATGCTTTGCTCTACACCAGGGGAATTGCAAGTTTTAAGTCTACTGTGTGCCATCAGAGCAGCACAATCTTCAAATAGCATAGAACTGGTACAGCCAGCTCTACCCATCGTCTTCCCAGGGCCCAAAGTAGGGGACATAGCAGGAGTGTGTTAAAAGAATGAGGCTGAAGTGTGCTCCTGAGATCCCCTGCCTCTTAGAGAAGGCCATAGTTTCGGTTTTCTTTCCTAGGAACATGAGGGGCAGTGTGGGCTGGTAGATAGGACACTGAGCTGGGAGCCAAGAGTCCTGGGTTTTATCCCTGGATCTGTGGCTGTGCGATCTTGAACAAGTTGCTTGACCTCTCGGCACTCCTGTTCCTTTCCCAACCTTTGTCTGCCACCTCTATTTAGAGCAGAGACCGCTTCTTACAATGTGTCTGTACAGCACCTAACACAATGAGACCTGGCCTACACTTACCTGGAGATTCGGTGACAGTCAACGGGAGTTACGCAAGCAACAGAATAGCTTGAGTAACTCCCATCAACTGGTGTGCTTCCTTTCTGCACACCGTTGATACAGCGCTACGCCGCTTGAAGGGGTGGTTTTACCGTGTTGGCTTCTGGATTGATTGAGCAGATTGATTGAGCATGGACCGCTAAATCGATCCAGAAAGGTTGATCTGACGGTGGCGACTTTGCCGCCCAGTATAGACATACCCAGAGGCTCTGATCTCACTTGGCCCTTCTAGGCACTAATGTAATAAGATACCCCTAATTAGTGCTTGGGTGTGAACCAGCTCCTGTAGCCCCAACCACCCCTGCTATCTTGGCTTCAGGCAAGCATCAAGGGGGTAAGCATGAGTCCTTTAATAGATTATTTATTAATAACCCAGCTAATCACATTTCATCTCATGGGTTTTTGTTCTATCCAGATTATCACTATTAAGTGAATTATGGTGTCTGCAAGGTACCTTGAAAAAGACAGCCTGCATGCCTCCTATCTAAGCTGACTTTATCCCATGTAAAGGATCACTGAGATTCTTAGAATATGATGTGAGCAAGACATTTACTCTCTGGATGGTCTCAAATCCTGCGACAATCCCCTCGCCCACCTTAAAACAACACCCTGCTTTACATCAGATAAAGCTGTCTAAGGGAGACTGAACCCTCTCCATCAAAGAGGCAGATAAGGGGCAGATGGCTGGCGTAGGAGGCATGAATGTCTGCAGAATATTGTTTGAGACAGTCAGGGCATTCTCATTGCTGTAACGAGGGGTCTTACCCATGACACACAGGGTTGCTTGAGTGGAAGGGAGGGATGCGGCTGCACAAAGCAGGGCTTGCTTTGCTCATTTCAAATTTATGTGATCAGTTAGCACTTGCAGGTTATTTGTGAGCAAAGATGAGGCACTGGATTATTGCTGCCCCTTTGAAGGGAATGAAAAGTGACCGCTAATGGGTTGCAATAGTCATCCCTTTTGCCCTAGGGCTAGAGTAGAATACCAGCTCCAGAGCACCAACCCTCTGTTTAGGACAACATGGAGACCTCTTTTATACTCCTAAGTAGGGACCCGAGCCCTTGCACTACACATCTTTGCTCATATAAGAAAGCCTGACTCATTCACATAGGCATTGCTTATATGGATTTTTTTTAAATGAACATTTTAGGGGAAAGTGATACAAAATTGTTGAATGGGATAAGGATTTACCACCATTTATATATGACAGGAGTCCCTCGCTTCCCTTCTCCCCCACCCACATGAACTATCCTGTTTCAAATTACAGGAGTTTAACATTTTAGGAGAGGGAGACAAGTATTTGAGTATTTTAGCTACCAGTTCAGTTACTGGTGACCTTTCTCTATCCCTTTTCTCACACTTCTCTTGATCTCTATTTTGTCTCCATTATTTCCGTGCCTCTGTTTATTTGCATTCCTTTAGTTCTCCCTGTTCCTCATTATTTGTATTGCAGTAGCACCTACGATTGAAACCAAGTTTGGGGCTCCTTTGTGCGAGGGGCTGTGTATCCACATCATAAGAGAGAGTCCCTGCGATGAGGAGTTTGCAGTCCAATAGACCATACAAAGGAAGAGGTACAGAGAGGAAAAGTGACTTGCTCAAGTTCACACAGCTCATCAAACAGCAGAACTGGGAATAGAACTTGGTTTCCTTAGCCCCAGTGCAGTCACCTCTCCCCTTCAGTGTCCCTTATTTCTCTCTTAGCTTTATAACAGGAAAAGAATGGCAGCAGCTACCTATTCCTCTCCACCACACTAACAAATGTTTCCACAAGACAGATCCTTCAAGCGCAGGAGGCTCACACATGCTCTGAAAAGGAGATGAACAGTGTTGGTAACTTTCCAGTGAGTGGAATTTATGAGGTTTGTTCAAAAGTAGTGATCCTATGGAGAAAATAGGACATTGGTGTCTTAATGAAGTAACCAGCAAGTGAGCTGTAAAGCCCATCACAACCTAGTAACAGAATGCCTGCCAGGATGAAAAATTAAACAAATACAAAGTTATGTTCCAATAGCATTAAGATTCAGAGAGTCCAGATCTGAAGAATATTCTGAGTTAGATTATCCCGTCCGGTCCAGCTCCATGCTGCTCAGAGGGAGTGACAAAGACAGATTTCAGTTGTGGCTGGTGGGCAGAACATTGTCCTATGTGCCAGGGTAACGCTGATGGAGGCAACGGAGCTAGCCAGTCACCTTCCACCCACTGCCAGTGAAGGGAGAAGGAAGGGACATGGTGGAGCACGGCCCTCCTACTCGGCATAAAGTCACTTAGGGGCTGTCTTCACTGCAGAATTAAGACAGGTCCTTGCAGAAGTGCTGCCCCTAAACACAAAAAACCCTACT
>ML675620.1:9532575-9708061 GCA_007922155.1 Mesoclemmys tuberculata | reverse complement strand
CCTACTCACCTGGGTTTAGTGGTGCTTCCAAGCCAGGCCGGCTGGCACAGCTGGGGTGTAGGGATTAGAGTCCAGGTTCCTCTTTCACTCAGGCTGATAACCACCCCACTTTGTGGTGAGGATGCAGGGGGAGGAACTATTTGTCTGTCCTGCTGGGTATGTAGGGGAATTGTGACAATGCGCTAGAGGACAAGTTCTTCCAGAATTTTCTGGGACAGAATCCGAGTGACTCAGCTTATTGCAGCTGAAAGAGCCGCGGGAGCTGCCTGCCCACAAACACAAGGGAGCACAGCAGCAGCCGAGACACAGTCATGAGGGCTTTCAATCAGGCTGCTCACATCTAGGGCAGGCTAACCTGGGTGCTCAGACTTGGTGCTGGTCACCCAAGTTAACTTTGCAGTGAAGACATACCCTTAGGGACTTTGTTCAGGTGGCATTACTTAGACCCAGCCCTTGCCTACTCTACTGTCTGTAACATACCCAGAGTGCAATCCAAACCAATGAGCTGCTGGATCACCACTGCCCTCCAGCCTTGGATCCCTTTACACAGTTTTGCCGCTACAGCCTCTAGCTTGGACTGCTCACAAACAGCCTCCAGCATGCAAGTCATTCCCAGCTAGCTCTGTGTGGGTGGCTAGCTGGCTACAATATATACCTTGGCTCGTAGCAGCCTGAATTATAAAGCAGGATGGCCCCACCACACGCCCAGTCTGAGATTTCCCTCCAGAAATGCATGTCCTATACTGCCTAGCTCTCTCCTGGCCAATACAGATGTATACAGGTCTGTTGTTACAAAGGAAATATACACTCACATTTTGTTATCCTAAATGGAATTTCCCCACACACTTTAATTTAAACACACTGGATTAGATAAAACAATAAAACAAGTTTATTAACTGCAAAGAGACCTTAAGTGAATACAAGTCATGAGGCATAAAAGTCAGGAGCAGTTACAAGAAAAATGAGAGAGATCAGATGGAATAAATGCTTAAACTAAGAAATCCAAAGCAAAGTTTCTCACCACGTACTCTCAGTCTGACTGGCCAAACTTCTTAAGTCAGAACCCCTTCTTCTGTTTAATGGCAGCTTACTTTGTCCTTCTCATGAAGTAAATTGGGGGGGGAAGAGACGAGAAAGAAGTATGTCTGCCCCTTTTTATAATCACATCCCCCCCGAGAAGCTTTTCCAGCTGGGAGCAAGGCAAGAGGCAGTCTATTTCTTTGCCAAGATGTAGATGTTTCACGCACACCCCTTTTCCTGCCAAAAATGGCCACTTGCCATGTAATGGCCCATTGCATTTGTTTACACCTGGCTGAGCTGTCAGTTTGCCCTTTGAGGAACTGGTTTGGCCCTCCCCAGAGAGGCACATGTTAACAACATTAGATAGTGGTATTTTATAACTTTAGATACAATGCTGCCATGCATTTTACAGGACAATACTGACCAAATGATGAGTTTTCACATGATACCTCACAAGGCATACTTGGTACAAAGATCACTACCATAACGGACACAGCAGTATATTCTGTCATGTCTCCCATTGCGGTGGGTAGAACACCATTGCAGTTTCCTGCATGCCCCTCTGGCTTCATTCAGATGAAACTGAGAATCATGAAGTTAGCTCCTATGACTTCTTTAAAGTGAGACTATTAGCCATGCAGGCCAAGAAACTGAGCTGGGCTGACTGTAGACCAGGCTTTAACACAGAGGTTCTCAAACACTTTTTCCTGGGACCCTCTTTGAAAATATTTCAGGCTGTGATGACCCCCCCAAAAAGTGACGCTTTCCCCCCTCCATGCCAGACCACCCTTACTTCTGTGCTGCTGCTGCGGCTGGTACGGTCTGTAGAGAGCCCAAAGAGCAGCTGCTGTGGCTGCTCTCTGGCCACCCAGCTCTGAAGGGCTCAGGCTGTCAGCCATGTACAGGGCTGACAACCGCAACCACAACATGCATGGGGGCTGACAGCTCACAACCCTCCATAATAGCCTCGTGATCCCTTGAGGAGGCCTGACCCCCAGCCTGAGAACCCCTGCTTTAACAGAGCCCTCCAGGTGGATCTGTTAAGACACACTCAGGTTTCCATCAGCAGCAATCCAAGGCTGTATCCAACTCCCAGAAGCTATGTAACACTAGCACGCCAGAATACACTTGAAAAGAAAGACTATGTCCCATGTGGGATAGAAAGTACTCCCACTGCCATGGGGTAGAAAATGCCAATAAAGCCGAGAGTGAAGCCTATTTGCTTCCAGTGAATGATTTGGGCTATTGCGTTCCTCTATATTTTTATGCGGCCTTAAGAGTATTGACTCCACAATGAAGCTATCAGTGTAAGTTTAATGTGAACTGTGATTTGTCAGACTCCCATGGAAGCTTGTTAACAATCAGGCTAGCAATAAGGTGGAACAAAAAATGGTAAGAATGTGCATACCTACTCCAGCTTTTCTCCAAATGGAGTCTCATGGGCCGATGGGTGTGGCGGATGGGTGTGCAAGGGGAAGGGCAGCTGTGAAAGAATCTAACACTTAATTGCTTGCAGCTGTTAGCTGCTCGGCCAGTAAAGGTTTATAAACAGGATATACTTTGTAACATACAGGACAAAGAAGGAAAAATCTTGACTGGCCTAGTTAGATACCCCTAACTAGAGTTGTGTGGAAAATAGTAAGTGTTTTCTGTGAGGCGTCAAACATATCACCTATCTGATTTCCATTTCCTGTATCTGATGAAGTGGGTTAAAGCCCATGAAAGCTTATGCCTGCAAAAATTAAATTTGTTAGTCTTCAAACCGCTACAGGACTCCAATCGTTTTTGATGTTTGTTAACATTTTAGTTTTTTCCACAAACTTGTTACAGTAATGTTAAGATTGGGATATTCTGGAAAGACACAAAGTGAATATTCTGGGCCAGATTCTCATCTTTTGAATGTCCATGTTTTGGGAAAAAATAGCATTGTGCTTTGTTTAATTTTTCTAGGTTTTATCAAAAAATTAAGAAAAAGGCCATTTTTGGTCAAAAGTCAGCAAGTTTTCAACCAGTTCTAATGCTAGCCAGCTGAGTGGTGCAAAAAATGAAGCCACTGAGAATCTGGCTGTGGGGAGGGTAAGGAACACAGAGCATCACTGATGGATATTTATGGCCTTTTTTCCTTGAGATAGCACAGGTGAGTCAGTGAATTCCCTTCAAGGCACAGGAAATGAGGTCAGTGTTTGGTATTTTAGTCAATGAGGCATGTGAGATGGATTCTGTAAGTACCAAAAACTTCAGTATCAGTCCATTTGTTCATCAGCCTGGCGGCATTAGTGGAAGCTATTAAGCCTCTGTCTTTTAAATGCCTTTGATTTGTTTCTCCAGACAAAACACAGGGGCATTTCAAAATGCCTACAAATCCACACTTTGCTTCCTCTGTTATATCTGCTTCTCACTGACTCATTTGTCTATCAGTGCTGGGTATTAGTTGTCCTTCCCGTATAACTTTGAACTGGAAGGAAAAAAAAAATCTAACAGCTACAGCACTACCTGCTGCGCACATTACCACGTCTTCACACATTGAGTCATAGTGCTACAGACAACACCCTGCCAGGAAAAATAAGTGGTTTCATTTGGATAAACCCATTTATCATTAAAAACCAAAAAATACAAGCTCAGTGCAACTCCAAAGGGGAGTGCAAAAGTAGCTGTGAGCCAGCTCTGTGTTCCCCTTATCTTGAGGCTGTCTGACCTTTGAATCTGACAAAAGCTACAGGGCTGCTCTAATTTACACTTGCTGTCCATTGCTGCAAGGGCCAGTCCACAAGCCAAAGATCAATAGGAGGTAGAAACGCGCCAGCCATGCCCCATTTCCGCTGGCCACAACCCCTGTGCCGGGAGCTGCAAGAGTTTGGTGTTGGAGTTGCCATGCATCATCTATGGATTTCCCTATGCAGAGGGACTCTTCCAGGAGCCAGTTAAGCTAGCTCTAGGGCTGATTTGTGTCAGAGTAGTGGAAAGCAACTGGAGTGGGGCCAAGGATCTGTCCAAATAGATAAACATTACCACATTCATATGTGCATGCAGACAAGAACTTTAGTAGCTTATTTCATGCCCCTTTCCCATCAGGAAAGGCGAGTCCTGTATTGCCCAATCATACTCTCGGTCCTAGGAGAGGCTATGAGCAGGGAAAGATGCCAGGACAAACAGAGGAGCTATCTGGCATATTGCATCTTAGGGCAGGTGGAATGCCCCAGGGCTCACAGAGGGGAGTACTGAATAGCAACCATTAAGCTTGCTGCAGAAAGATACCGCCTTCTTTGTGCCCCTTGCCTACCTCCAGGCGCTAGCAGGTGCCCAAGAGGGCAGGCTCCTGACCTTATCTCCACCCCAGCAGAGCACATCTTGAAGAGCACAGCCAGAACAGCGTGTTGGTCAATCCGAGAGGGTACGAGTGGCAGCATCCTGCTCGCACACTGTGGATAAACCCCTTGTAATTCCTTCTTCCATTAGCATGTTTGCAGACAGGCAGCCGGAATCACTACGGAGTGAGCTTCACAGCCAAGGCTAACTAGCTGAGGACTGGTGCCTGTTACAGCCAAGCAATCATAACAGGAAAGGGCTCTCAGTTTGGAGTAATGCTTCTTTTGGCCTGTTCAAGGAGTATATTTTCCAAACTACCCTGTTATTTCTACCTAGCTCTTAAGAACCATCAGTGTTTCTCCTACTCACCCATCAGCATACATCAGCATGGGCTTGTTTTGATCTAATTTTAAATGTTTGTCCATGTGCAGGAAGGGTGTGACTAAATTAAGCGATTGTTTGGAAACTGGAGTCACTCACTTACCAAGGAGAATAAAAGTCCTGCTGCTGGCGTTTTCTTTTCTACTCTTAAGAACGCTGATGCGTGAGTTCCAGATGAAGAGGAAATTCCATAGGGAAAATATGACCAGAAAATGCATGGATTGATTAAAAGCATCCAGGAGAACCAGATTACTATCATGTTTGGCATATATTCTTATTGAAGTCAATGGCAAAACTTCCACCAGCTTGTGTCATCAAGTTTAAGTCCAGGAGGGACAGACAAATCACCTAATCTGACCTCCTGCACATCACAGGCAATTAACCCCCACATAATTACCCTTGTGTTGTGCTCAGTAACCTGGAGTCGGTTACACTATTACAGCCCTCAGGGGACTAAGCTATTGTGTGCCACAGTCAGAACAGGAGGGACCAAGGTGCACCAATGCCTGAGACCCCTGCAATGGCAGGGAATTTGGTGATCCAGATGAACCTGGAAAGTGGTGTAGAATGACGATCATATGGTTCACACTGAGGAAGGATGTTGCACTGGCTATGGCACTAACCTAGATTCAAATCCTTGTTCTGTTACAGACTTCCTCTGTGTCCTTGGGCAGGTCACTTAGCCACTCTCTGCCTCAGTTCCCCATCTGCAAAATGGGGATATAATAGCACTCCCCACCCTCACAGAGTTGTTCGAAGGGTAAATACATTACAAATGTTAAGGAACATTAATGTTAATAATGTTAATATGTTATTAATGTTAATTAATGTTCATAATGTTAATATGACCATAATGGGAGCCATAAGGACTGGGAGATAAATAATCCGAGTATGCATTGCAGTAGCACCTGGAGTCCCCAACCTGGAATCATGTTAGGCATTATATAAGGAAGTAAAACAGACCCTGCCACAAACTAGAATTATTACTAAATATGATGGGGGTAAACAAACAAATGGGCCCGGGAAATGGCAAATATGGCTCTATTTGCAAGGATCAGGCCTATAATCTGTTGCATCATGATGTTTTAATACAAAGAACTGGCTAGGCCAGGGCTGAATTTGACCTCAACTGTTTGCCTGCCTTCCAGCATCAGTGATCAGGGTGACTGAAGTGCTCAACATTGCATCTATAGCCAAAAGGAAACAATGGCATTCTAGGAATAGCCAGGCTGGGAGTGCACCCCGTTAGATAGCTGTGGGCTGCAGATCTATTACTTGCCAGAGCAGAGACAGAGTCTTTTTTGAAATGAAAGTATCTGAGGGACCACAGTATTGATTGCTTCTGAAAGAAACAAACCTTCACCAGAGGGAAAACAGACGGGGGCCAGAGACTCAGCTGGTGTAAACCAGCAGAGTTACTTTGCCTTCACTGAAGTCAGGCAGTTTACGTCAGCCATTGACTTGGCCCCACAAGGCAGCTGCATGAAAAATAGGTTTTTTCAAACCATTATTTTTCCCTCACAGCTACTCAAAGCTTGCACACAGGCCCCCCGGTAATGGTTTCTCTAAAACACCATGGATGAGATTAGAAAGTTTCTTAGAAAGAGACATTTACCATAGAGTTATAGTACAGTTAGCTACAATGAACAAAAATCACAGGTCCTGGGCTATGAAGAGCCTTTTCTGTAACACTTCTCACATCAAATGCACATGCTGCAATGATAGCTTTACCAACAGAGCACCATCTGCGGCAGAACGCCAGGGCTGCACAAAAACCTCACTATTTAATCAAATTTGCAAAATTTGGTGTTTTCCTTAAAGCTCCAGCTGTCAGAATGAGATTGTATGAGACTCTTGGCCTTTGTTTAAAAACAAAACGTAAGTCTCTAGTCCTCATGGTTGTTAGAGAAAAGCTTGAGAACATGAATCTAGCCCGTGCTAAAGGCCCAGAACCCAGAAAGAGCCCAGGGTTTATTATTTGTTCAAAACCAAAATCATGATTCTTAAGCCAATGCATGATTTTGAGGGTCCAACTCATGCATTTTGAAGGCTTGGTGTTGGCAATATTGCAAAAGTGCCTTTTTTATTTTGGATGCTGTCTATTCGGGTTCTGATTTTCCCTTACGTTCTGAATTTGTCAATGCCAGAATTCCTAAAAAAAGTACTCAGCCCAGGGACAGGGTTAATCCTCTACTTGCACATCTGCAATTGCAGCTGGTACCTCAGATTACCTTCCAGCAGTGCAGGGGCTCTTAGGTTATACTATTACAATACCCTCAGAGGGACATAAGGTTCTGCAAGTCTGCGTACACACTCAGTAAATAGTTTAGGTCAGATCACAGCAGGGAGGTGCCAAGATCTAACTTTTACTGTTGAGTTCCTCCATTGTCTCCTTTATACAAGTTTCATAGGAGCCCTTGGTGTCTTGAAATTAAAAATTTGTCTTGTGTTTTCCTGGAGGATAGGGGCTGTCCATCCTTGTACTGTAAATGTACACATCTGCAGGATACAGCAGATGGTGAGAATTTAAGAAGGCCAAGACACAGGAAATGACCCAAACAGGCGCCTCAATAAATGATTGCATGGATTTCTACTTCGGCGTCACAGGGGGATCGTTACCCTTGTAGAGGCAGCAGAGACAGGCTACCTGTGCCTCATCTACTGCCTACCATTTGGCCTTAGAAGAGGGTATCTGGGCCCTACAGAATGGAGAGACCTGGTGAAGGAGAGGCTTGGAGTGATGAGATGTGCAGGAGAGGAGAACGGTCGATCTGTATGTGGTTCCTGGGAGAAGGCTGAAGGCAGAAGAGCAGCAAGAGGCGTTTGCTGGCTGACTTCCACAAACTAGAGAGCCTTGGCTGGAAAGGGCTGTGGGTGGCTGACAGCAGGGGAGCAGCAGAGGGTCTAACCTGAAGGCATCTCCAGGACTGGAGAAGAGGACCCAGGAGGACAGTCAGAGGGCTGGAAGGCTGCGGAATGCGCCACTGGTAAAGATCCTCCAGGGAAGAGTCTGAAGGAGTGATGCTGGCAGGCCAGGGGCCAGCTCATTCCAAGGCCCCCCCCCCCATGTCTCACCCAGACACTGACATAGCTGGAATCTGTCTGGATCCCTGGTGGGTTAATGTGGATGCAATGGCTATTAGAAAAAAGTGTTTAGTATTTTCACCATCAAACGCTTGTGAGTTGCTGCCTGCTTTAATCTGACTTGTAATATCTGGTGTTCTGTATTGTACTGTAACATTTGAGAGCTTGTATTGTGAGCCTCTGTGACTATGAATCACCGTACAGGAGAGGGACCTTGGAGCAAAGATTTGCTCTCCTACAAAAGTGGTTATGCCTTTCCCAAAGGAGGAGACCCATCCATACCAGATGAGCTAGGGTTGGGTCTTACAACTGGAAACCCCCTACCTGTAGGCTGAAAAAAACAAGAGGACTAAAGACTTGATTGTTCTGTTCCCCTCCTCATGAAGTTCAGTCATGCAAATGGACTCCTCCCATCAACAGTTTACAGCTCAGAGCACATGGCAGGAGGGGAATTTAATCCCCCATCCAAAGTAAGGTTATCCATGCTAGTTGGACTGTGGGAAAGCAAGGGGTTTTTAGGCATAAACAAGAGATTCCCCAGCTGCTTTATCTATGTTAGCCATAAGGGACAAAGATCTTGCTGATTATAGAAGTCTGAATTATCTTTTGAAACCTAAGTCATTTGTGTGTCTACATTTGTGTGCTTTAACCTTGTAAATAACTCATTTCCTTTTTCTATTTAATAAATACCCATCCTGTTTACCATAGAATTGGCTGCAAGGGTGGTCTTTGGTGTGAGACCTAAAATGCAACTGAGTTGGGGTAAGCGACTACTCTTTCAAGATTATTAGTAACCTGAATATTGGTGTGATTCTTGGGCAAGCCCCATCTATCAAAAGAGAGTCACCTATTTGGCATGACAGACTACAGTACCCCAGGGGACTGTGTGACTGCACATTAAGGCTGTTAAAATGCCAGAGGAACTTGCACTTGGTGCAGCTGGTGAAATCCAAGTTCAGAATTCACAACTAATTTGGGGTTTGTGCCTGTTTTTAAACAATCTGCCTTCAGGTTGGTAGTCATGCTCTTCCATCACAGTTGAAAGTGTCACAGGGGGCTCCTGCTGGGAGAAGGAACCTCCAGCTTGTAGGGCTGGGGTAACTGTCTAGGATCAGAGGGACAGAAGAGGATGGAGAATCCAGCTGTGGCCTGAGGTGTCAGCACATGGTAATTGGGGCCTTAAGGAATGAGACGTCTTGAGATTTTAAATGACTACTTGCACTGGAGTGAGAAATGGACTGTATGGTTGGGATTTGTTACGGATTATTTTGCACTGTGTTTTGATAAGAGCTCATCCCCAAGCAGGGGCATGACTGAGGCAAGAGAGAACTGGAGTACCTGAGAGGAGCGGAACTGAGGCAGGGCACTGGAGAGGCACCACGCCTATGAGGGAGCACTCAGGAGGTGACTGCCCTATTACAGTAGGCTTGTGCTTGGCTGTTTGGATATTCTAAGATTACTGAATTTCAAATCTCCTTCCCAAAGCCCATCTATAAATTAGTGCCGCTCCATTGACGTCCCCCACCTTTATCTTTTTACTGCAGTGACACTATAGTGATCTACACTAGCAGAGGATCTGGCCCAGACAGAGTGAAAGCTAAATAAAGAACTAGAAAGTGCCCTGGGGGGGAAGAAGTCTGCATTAAGTAGGTCTAGGGAATAGACTGGACCTAATGGGCCCCTTCATCTCAGCACTGAGATTCTATTAGTACTCTAGCAAGTCATGTGCACAGGGGCCAGATTTCATTACTCAGACGAATTCTTCAGCTGTTGAGTATACGGCCTTATTTTTGTCCTTCTTTCAAACACATTGATGAAAACGAAAAAAGGAGCACCTTCAGTTCTGAAGCACACAGCAACACAAAAGGCTTTGCCACTAATATTCTGTATTCCCCTAGCTGACAATGCAGATTATTTGAGGTAGTTGCAGTGCACTGTAATGTATCAGCATCGTTGCATTAATCAAAGGGTCCAGTTTCAGATTGCAAGCCAGATCCTGGACCATGGCAGGGCTATTTGCACCACTGTGGTAGACAAAGACGGCAAAAGTTGCCCAAACAAACCACTAAGGATTTCCCTGGCAGGGAGGATTTCTCAGCTGATGTATTACCAGTGAACTATGTGAAAGGGGTATTGCTTGAGCAAGCTGTGTGCCAGCAATCCCCAGCTACTAAAAACAGCCCCAGAACTCTTTTTTTGAGAATGGGCATTGATTCACAAAATGCTGTAGACTCATGCTCCTTTTATGCTATAGTAGTACTTAATACTTCTCTTATAAAGAATGTGAAAATCTACTAATGTATTTATCCTCAAAACTCTTGAAGTAGGAAAGTACTACTGCCCCCATTTTACAGAGAAGAAACTGAGCTACAGAAAGGCTAAATGACTTGCTAGGTCTCAGGCTTCTTGTGTGACCTCATGCAGGGAATTGAACCCGGATCTCCCTAGGCAAGGGCCCTAACCACTGGACTATCCCTAGTCTCATAACCTGAGAAACCCAAAGGACCATTGCTATGTGGAAACTCTTGCAATTTTTAATTGTATTTCATAATATTTGGGGTTTCTTAAATCCTCAGCTCTTGGAGTCATGGGGTTGCATGAGAGGCTCATCTTTCCTTAAGAAAAATGAGAGCTTCTAGCCCTCATTGTGAGAAAACTACAAAAAGGTCCTCAGAGCACACTAAAAATTCAAACAGCACAAATCAAAAGAACTCCAACCTAATATATTTAGAGTCTTACAGTTTTTAAGCCAGTCTCATGATGTTTGAATGATAGAGGTTGGCAATACTGCAATGTGGCATAGCTTAAGACAGGCCAGAGGTTGAGAGCAGATCTCTTCCCATACAAGACCTTAATCAGAGCCTCAAAGGTGAAATTTATCATGTTTCACAACATTGGAGTGCACTTTTAATCCACTCAAGCATGGGGAAGAGGGGAGGAGAGAGGTAGCACAAACATGGAAAAGATATAAAAAGGAAAAAGTATTTAATACATTAGATATAGTGAACACTGAAAAAGCAAATTCACCACCAGGTGATGCATTAATTGAAATGTCCCTTGCTTCATGAGCTATAAATTAGATTCCTCCTGCTACAAGGATATATTTTGTTACATTTTAAATTAAGATTCACAAGTTCACATCTAGTTCAGATTCACATTTCTTGAGTTCTGAAAGAATCTATTGTTCCACAGCTTTGCAATCTGTCTGACTCAGAATTTAAAGTCAGAAAGGACTACCAGATCATTTAGTCTGACCTCCTGTCTATCACAAGTCACTAACCACCACCCCAACAGCCAAAATTAGCCAAGATCTCAACTTCACTCCTAGTGTCAGAAACCAGAGTTATTCCTCACCCTGCAATCTTTTTCCTCCCACAATTTGTGAGGTCAGCAAGTTTTCCCATCCTCATCTCTGGAACATGGCCAGGCTTTGTCCTTATCTTGACCCTGTTTCTTTTGAAATGCTTACTCTGTTCAAGTCTCATCTTGTGTGATATGCACTTTTATAGGCTTTCCAAATCCTTTTTCTCTAAACCTCATGAGGTTTGCAAATCTACAGCCAGATGACTCCTACTAGTAGAGGAAGTGGGAACAAATTCCACCCATGTTTACTGACTTCATACTCCCCACAGTCTATCACTTAATCTAATTCAGTTACCCATCTGGTTTTGAAGCTACTCTAGGAACTCATCTTATCTTACCTTTGATCTCATTAACCTAAGCCCCCAGCCACTAATGTTTCTCTATTTCCTGCCACCCCTCTACCTGCTGCTCACTGCAGTTTGGGGGTTATTGTTTCAGTTGTGTGGTTCTGCCAATGGAATTCTTTCCTTCCCCGTTGTTCTTGAGTCACTTCATGTCTTCAGTCTCCCCCTCCAACACCCCTTTTTTAGGCAATGATTGGCTCTTGGTAAAGAAGCAGTTTTGATGCTGAATTAAAGGATCTATATAAAGAGAAATTCAATGGCAACATATTTCAGTATGCAACTTTGCCAGAGATTACCTTTGCAAGGTATCACTGAAGTCACATTTAAGCCCAATTGCAGTGTACCAGGAAAGGGATTCTCCCAGTTCCAACACAGCAGCTATTGAGAGTTTAAGAGGAAGTCTAGTGGCGAATACGTGTTGTGCTGGTTCTCTGCATGGGGTAAATTCCATCCCATGGCTACTGCTTGAAATGGGAAGTGCGCCATGTAAATGGTCACCAGAATTACTAAATTACATGGCTAATCATTTAGCAGAAACAATGCTGTCTCCTAGAAGCACAAAGTTTCCAAAATGCCCAGACAAGTGCCTCCTGGGGAAATCTGTAAGTATTTGTGATACTTCTCCTTTCTACGAAGGTTTTGATGAAAATGTACTTGCAAAAAATGTGGGGGGGGGGAACCATAAGTATCATGAAGTATCAACAAAGTTCCACATTTTAGTTGAACAAATGGTCAGAATAGAGCTAGTCAAAACTTCTAAGCATTTCCCATGGAGCAGAAATGCCTTTTCCAGAATGGTTTTGTTCCAAATAAGGCCAAAACCCAACCAACCATTAAAAAATGTTCTGCACAGGAGTGTTTTTTGAAATCAAAACTTTTCCATACAATTTTTCAAAAGTGAAATTGAGCAGGCAGCTGCCAAGAATGAGGGATGGCCCAGGCCACCCCTCACTCCAGGGGCTCTCCCAGAGCCCCAGATTCTAGAAACCAGGCTCCATAGCAGCCAGCCAGCTTTTTGCTAGTTTGTCAAACGTAAAATATTTCTGGAAAGTATTTCAGTTCTGGTGAGTCTGCATTTTTGGTTGGAAAAATCCCCATCAGCTGTAAACAAAAAGCTTATTTTTGCAATATTCATCTCTCCACCACTGAATCACAAATCCTGTTCATAGTACAGTGCCTTCTGAAAATTGAGCCAATTGAAGGCTAGCAAAAATAAGAGCACAAAGCCGCAGCACAGAAAAAGCATATATATGGAGAGCAAAGAGGAGAAAACCAGAATGTGATGCCAGAAGTGCCTCTGGAACAACGTTATTTTGAAAACACTAGATTTGAAATTCATTATCCAAATTAAATACATTGTTTGCATAAGGTCCTGTATTGCCAACTCTTATGAATCTGTGCAGCCAACATAATTTATTGGGCACTAATTTAGATACAGCATTCACACCTATTATGATTTTATGGTAGCACCAGGAGAGCCATTGTGCTAGGTGCTGTATAAAATTAATAAGAAACAGTTCCTGCTTCAAGGAACTTGCAACCTAAAGAGACAAGATATAGTGGGAGGGACAACAGGTGACAACATGCCCACAGCCACACAGCAGGTGAGTGGCAAAGCCAGGAAGAGACCCCAGCTCTGCTGCTACATTGCCTTATCCACTAGACCACACTGTTCTCTAAGGGTAGGACAATAACTACAGACTGCTTTCTTTGGCTGCATTTGTTTTAAAAGCAGCAACTGATGTAGTTTATTAAATAAAGAAACATTTAAAATGGTTTTAAACTTTTCCTTATAAACTCACCAGTTCAGTACAGTACCAGATGTTACATGGTAGGATAATATGACATGGTAGCAGGCAAGAATTGAGCAACTGGTGCAACAAGCAGCATGACCGGCTTCACACACCCATATTCCTGTAGCAGCAGGGAAATCAACTTCAAAAGCAGTCCGATCTGGGCATGGTTGCTGGCCATGCTGGTGTGCGTTTTAAAAATGGGGAGGGCAGATCAGACAGCAGTATCATAATGGGAGGGAGTTGGATGTTCGTAATACAACACTAAGGAGACATCTACACATGAAGCTGGGGGTCGGATTTCCAGCTCAAGTAGCTAGCAGGCTAAAAATAATCATGTTGCACCAGTAGCAAGGGCAGCAGTAAGAAACAGCATGGGTTATCTGCCCCAAGTACATGCCCACCTGGACCCTGTGGGTACACTCAGGACAGCTAGCCCATGCCACTATTCACGGCTACCATGGCCATGCTACTATTTCTAGCACACTAGCTCAATGAAAGCTAGCACTGGTACTTCTACGTGAGCTGGCAGTCACTGCCTTGCCACCAAGTGTAGATGTAGCCTAAGGGTGTGATTCCCCACTACCTTGCACCATCTTTTTCAGCTGGACAACTGAATCTAAAGCAGTAGCACATCAGAAATCTCTACTCTTACACAACTGGGAGCATTGGACACTCACTGCACAAGTGTAAATGACTATAGGCAGCCGCAGAAAATTAGGTCTCACGTCAATACAGGAGAACCCTGGAGGCTCAAAACAATACAGCAATCACAAACTGATGCAACCTGCAGATGTGAAGATTTAAACATAGCAATGTCATGACACTGTCTGAATGTTGTGATGAAAGGGGGTTCCTCAAACCCTAACTGCCTTTCCCCCAAAACCAAATCTTTCTAAACCCAAGCCTCCACATTTTAGAGCCAGCCTTTGTGGAGAAGGGCTGTGCCAAGGTCAGGAAAGAAGAGGAGTCCCTAGCTGGAATACCACATCTCAGTGCTCTAGTATTAGTCTGCAATGGTAAATATGGGCCAAATCCTCATCTGGGGTAAACCGGTGAATGGAGTTGTCAGTTTACACCACTTAAGGATCTAGGTTATTAAGTATGTGATCTTGAACAGATAGGGAAGTTGAAGGCAATTTTAGTAAGTGCTTGTGATGTAGTTAGGAAAAGGTCTCTCTGTACCTGTATTCAGTGTCCATGTCCCTCCATAACCATGGCGGCCAGACAGAGTTGTGTTGACATATGACTCTGAAGAGGAGGAAGAGGAGATGGAAGATAGGTCAAAGAAAGAAAGTGATGCTGGAAAAAAGCAAATAGAAACAGCCAAAATAAGCCATATGTGTTCTGGGGAGATGGGAGCAGGAAAAAGTGTGTGAGTAGGAAATAGGTTAGGTTAAAAGGGAATTTCCCCTTCTCTACTTCTTAACACTTATAACAAGTCAGCCTTACATTGAACACGGAGAAGGGAAATGCAAGACATACCTTGGGACAGTTAAAAACAACCAGGATGACCAAGAAATTTCCTTTCCCTAAATCCAACCCAGCCCACCAGCTAACACTACATCCTTATTTCTCAAGGAGTTGTCTAGAGTGCGTAGACTATGGAATTTAAGCTAGGCTGGGACTATTTATAAAATTAAACTACAAAATGCTACTAAGACACATATTGCAAAAGTACAGTGGTGGCTGGAATACCTTTTTGAAAAGAAGTGATTGTTTCTTATTGCATCACACATGCTGTATTCTTCATTAAGCAGGTCTGGTATTTCAGCAGGATGACTCCCTTTCCTAAAATTAATGGCCCCTCTTGACTGAGGAGCCTCCCTAATGAAATTATCTTCTGTAATTAAATCATCTGTAGCTCAGTGGCTCTGTATTTTTCTGTAATACCTTTTGGTCCTATCTTCTAATGCATACCACCTCAGGTATTATTAAATTTTCATCTCAAAGCCTAACCCCCCTTTTGTTAGGAAAGGGTGGAAGTTTGTGACAAACAAGTGCTGGACTGTTAATTAAGCAAAACCCAGCCGGTTAACACCTTCTTAGAAACATGTAGGTCTTTTCTCCTTGTTTTTGTTTGGCTTTCCTTTGTTCTCATGTAATTACCAAAACTGCTTTGAAAACACTGAATTTAAGAGTATGAAGAGGGAAGCAATCCTACACTAGCAAGTGCACTTCAAGCCTGAGAAATCATTCCAGGCACAGAACAGTCATCTCGCCCAGCTTTCTTCTAAGACTATGGATCCAAGCTCTTGGAGAAGCTGTCAGGTATTGAAACGACTGCTTCTTGCCTGCATTAGTGAGGAAAATTGCTTTTGCAGCTAATATATACACTGGACTTTTGGTTTGGGGGCTCATTTTATAAGTGTAGCAATTAAAGCTTTTCTGTCATTATCAAACGAGTGTTGTGTCAGATCCCCATTGGTCAGGTAACAAGTGCTTAGTGCTAATCTAGCAAGGGAACAAGGTAGGATTGTTAGTGAGTGACACACAAGTCCAGCCTTGCTTAAAATACACAGGCAAGAGAGGAAGCTCATAGATTCTGGATCCCCGAAGAATACACAAGTGGCCTGAAGGTTCCCACACTTCAGAACTTACTTTACCTAGCAGGGCATAGACATCTATAAGCCTCAGCGCTGTAGCTAAAGAATTGGTCGGAGGTCTCTAGCAGCCACACACTAGCTGAGACACCCTGTAATTTCTAGTTCCCAAAGGACACTCTGGTGCCCACAAAATGCTTTATTTTGAGAATGTTGAAATTTGTTTTGGTTTTGACTAATACTTTTTGTAATATAAAATTAAAACATGTTTAGAAACAAAAAGTCATTTTGGAAACACCCCAGAGTGCTTTCACAACTCTTGTTTTGATTTTGCCAATACAAAGTTGTCAGAAACCACCACATTCCCTTGGAAAGTTTCTGTATCAATGAAATGGCTCTTATCCATAGGAAAACATTGTGTTGGAAAGTTTTTGGATAGCTTTAATGACAACACAGACTGCAAAAACTTCAAAACAGCTGTCAAGTACAAACTGAACACAATCAGATTCAAAACAAACCACTTGGGTCTTTTCTGATGATTGAAAGTGGCAAGTCCTCCAGCATACATGACAATGATCAATGACATAGCATAAGGTCAATTGAAAAGCGTTAGTGAAAGCAGATCCATCTGCTTCTCAAAGAAGACATCATACTAAAGCCTTGACTTGTGGTCACTAAAGATCCCATTGCATTAGCCACAAGTGGAGGAGCGATAGCCCCAGAGTCCTGGCCCAGTTTCAATTTGGGTAATTATATTCCTTCTACCTATAATTTCTCTTGTGGTTTTAACCGAAGACGATATTCTTCACTTCCACTTGTAAATGCTGTTGTGCCAAGATGACATACAGAATGGCTCCTGCATTCCACCCCAGTCACAGCTGCCTTTGCATGCAGGGTGAGGAACTAAAACCATTAGTGGCTCTTTCAGGATGGAAGATGCTTTACAGTATTATTTTGCTCCTCCCCAACCCTAACTGCTGCATGGTTGTACTCTGAGCCTTCCAACCCAGGCCACTTCATTTCTCTCCCTCAACCTTGATTTTGAGCCTATTATTTTAGAGAAAGTAGACTGAGCTTTATGTTGCCAACAGATCAGTTTATAATGAATATTTATAACAAAGATTCTCCATGCAGGCACTTCTAAGGATTCTCACCTGAAGGCCCAGACCCTCAATTGATGTAAACTAGAATAGCTCCATTGAATCAATGGAGTGACAATGAATTACACTATCTGGTAATCTGGCCTACAATAGTCCCTCCCCATCCACCCCATGAACCAGGAGAGTTAGCCTCCTTCAAATATTCTCTGTGAAGCCTTTAATCGTTTTCCCTGTGTGTCCGCACAATGGTTAGTTTGCTGTGATATCACTGGTGTGTCTGCTACCAGGAAGTGCTGCTAGCTGAAAAAGGAAATTTTCATTTCCCTTTCAGCATAACAAGAACAATAACTTCTTAATAAAATGGCAACTCATATCATTCACTTTTAAATGTTAGCAGCCAAGAGAATTAACACAGAAACTAGGGGAACAGCAGCTTGATCATGGAATAAGATTGGTGGGTGTATTTCTGTAACCAGAGCAACACAAGCAGGGACCCTTGTGAACAGACAGTGTCTTCTTAAATTGAGAAGGATAATAAATTTCAGCAGGAAAAACAGAAAACCAAAATAGCTTTTGAATCTGACCTGTCATATGTATGACAGGCCACATTATCTGTTTATCTATCATCTTATACTGGTGTCCATCACCTGCTGAAGTCAATAAGGTTGCAAGAAGTAGAGCCCAAGAATTTTATAATCTAAAACAGGTTAGACTGCATTCTCTTCATGACCTTTGTTCTCCTATTGAAGAGGGTTAAGGTGCAAGATGGGATAAATATGTACTGACTTGTCCCTCTGGAGATTTGGATTCCATTTCAGTTGGGTTAGCCAGAAGAGAGTTACCACCTTTTGAAAATGCTATACAGGACAGTCAGCTTTTATATGCCTCAATCCCATAAACATTGTGATGTTTTATTTTAATCTCAGACCAGTTTTACATGGCTCTAACTCCATTGATTTCCAGAGTTCCTTCTCATTTACATTGGGGTAAGATGAGACTCAAGTCTAGTAGTTTGAGCTGCTCTGAGAAGTCACTTAAAGCGTCTAACTGAAATTTAACTACAAGATTATGTATACCCCACAAAACAGATCACATTCAAAATACTGTCTCAGTCACCTTAAGCTTTTCAAATCCTTCACTGACTGCAGACTAACAGATGTCCTGTTACAGTTTTCCAAAAATGAATATCACCTTTTGGGTACTCTCCAAAAATATCAGGACACAAATTTAAAAAGTCAGGATTGGAGGATCTGGATAACTCATGAGTGCAGTTGTGTAAATAACTGATTTTTCAGATCAGTGGCCTCGAAACCAAAAAACGGGGGGGGGGGGAAGTAAGTGTTTTTGAATTTTTCAGTGAACTTAAAAACCCCAGCTCTTCTGGTCTAGTGGCTAGAACGCTCTTCTGGGTTCCAATCCAGTGTTCTAGCCACTAGACTATCCTTCCCCCATCCCCTTCATTCTGGGATTTGGAGACATGGCAATAGGCAAAATTGCTGGATCTGACTTTAAGTGGCTGTTCCTGCAGAAGTAACTTCTCTCCTTGGTCCATTGATTGACAACAAAAAAACAAACAAACAAACAAAAGACACTACAAGCTAAAGAATTAGTTTAAAAAAGCCTTGGTGACTCATGAAAATCAAAAACAAGTCCCTTCTCTACCTGGCTGTCAGCAATGTATTTTTTGGTGTCAGACTCTGCTATTCTAGGATCTGCTAACAGTGTGTGTCTGGGAAGCTATTCCAATGTGATTCACTTGTCTTGAATTCATTTTCAACACACTCTTGAAGCAAGTAACTGCTATGTGGGTTAGGGACAGAACTGCTATTTTTAGATGATTCTGCCTGACAAAAAGCATTTTTTGTTGATGGCTGTTCCTGCTTACACAAGTTTGTGCATATTTCTTGGGATGATGAAAAATAACCCCCCATGTAGCTACATGATCAAGTTTCTCCATCTCGAACCACAGATCATCAATATGTATAACAAGACAGCTGGCAATCTCATAAAAGGACCATGAATAAGCAACTGATTAAGTCTCTTTCTTACTTTAGAAACAAAGAAAACGTTGGATAAGTTGGTTTAAACAAGATGAATTTTTAGCATTTTTTTTTAAGCTGACTGCCTTCATTTTCTTTTGGATTGATTGTACCAGCCAGAAGTGTCCACTTTACATGGATGTTGGTGTCCTGGCATAGATCCTGATCTCTAACTGAGGCAGTCTCGGGAAGGGACATTTTGATAGCTTTCAAAAATGGAAACTTTTTTAAATGAAGTCGGAGAGGCTGGCATTCAGCAGAGTCTATTCAAGTGCCTGTGAATATCACCAGAGGGGGAAGAACTAGAGGCATCTGTAAGGGCTGCCAAGGACCAGCAGAACTAGAAGGACCCCCAGCACTCTACTGCCATTTATATGCAGTTCTAGTCCTTGGAAACCTTTTTATAACAGCCAGGCTGTAAACTGCTTAGTCACAGAGGTGAGTAATTAGAGGCACTACTCAGGTAAGTAACTGCTCATTTATGTGAGCATGGGCTCACAATCAGACTCAAATGTCAGTGAGGTCCAGACTGTTACTATTTCCAGGAGTCAGTGAAAACCACTTTATAACATGGCTGGACCCCAGCTAGACACAGGGTCCACCCTCCTTACAGAAAGCTACAAGACCTGCTTACTACACAGTAGTGCCTGGTATGTTTAAAACATCAAATCAATCTTTCAGTGTACAATAGGAACAAACTATATTTTAGTTCAGTCTCATAAGGTCAATTTACCCCTACAGTAAATTGTCACTCAGTCACACACACACACTGCTGCCTCTCTTTCTCTCTCTCGGAAACTCAGGGTGCTCTCTTGTTGTGGCTTGCCCCTCTAGGTCACTATGTGTTTTCCCCCTTCCTCTACCATGGCTGCCTTTCCCTTCACTGCCCAAACCATACTTCTTTCACAGGACCTGGAAAGGTAGCCCACATCTATCCTCTACTCCAGCTGAAGGAGCCAAAGTCTGCACTCTCTTAAACCTTACTACTTTTTCCCCTGAGCCTTTCACATCACTTTCACCACCTAATTTCCCTTTTTTCCCCTCCAGAAAGAAAGCTACAAACTCCCTTGTTACAGCCCCAAGGCACTGCCAGCTCCCTGGCTTTACCCTAGCCCTGCCTTTTTCTTGCCAGCTGGGTTCTATCATTATTCAGGGGTTACTTAGGCCAGCTAATTCCCCTCAGCTGTGGCCTATCTGGATCTTTGGCCTGGACACCTGTCCTCATTAACTCTTTCTAGGCTGGTGTGGAATGAACACCCCATCACATCCTGTTCTTAGCAAAGACATGGGGACTGCCCTGGTAACCTCCGTGTTCTGAAAAAAACGGTGTGGTGGCATCTGAAAGTCTGAAATCTTCGCAAGGCATAAAGTCAAGACCATGTTCAAGTCTTTATTGAGATTGGGGCTTTATACAGTAGCACTTCTGAAATTCATTTGAACTATAATTCTCCAGTATCTGTGTGGATTTACTCTTTTTGTAGAAGGGCCATAATCACACGCCTTGCAGTTTAATTGATCCTAATCTCAGCTGTCTGCCTTTCCTTCAAACTCCTCGATCCCTTGGTTCTCCAGAAATAAAACAAGGCATCTCTGAAACTCCTTTATATTATTTACTTCCATTCCCTCCCCATGTATCTTATGCTATAAATGTATAGCCATTCTGGTAATGGTGATGACTTTACAATTATTTTAGAGATGCTCTGATATAGCACACCAGACCTAGACATAGATTTATACCCTGTCCATCTCTGTAATAAACCAAAATCATATAATAGAAGTCCTGACCCCATTAACATCAATGGGAGTTTTGCCATAGACTTCAGTAAAGCCAGCATATCCCTCACTGAATTAAAAAAACCCTTCAATCTGGACTTCAAATACCTAGATGAGGAGAGTTCATGGGTTTATGTTTTACCCATTATAGCCCTGATTCAGCAAGGTATTAAGCAGGCGTATCCTGTTGAATTTAATGGGACTACTCCTGCATTAATGTGCCTTGCTGAATCAGGGCCTAAACAGACATAAAATTTAGCTCTCGATCTGGAGTTTAGATCCAAGTTTTCATTTAATTTGTCTATTGTTGAAATGAAGACACCTTTGGGTAAAATGCAGCATGTAGTTAACTGGGCACAGCAATGACAAATCATGAATGATCCCATATCCTTTGGAAATAACAGAATGAATTCTTCTGAAGAATCAGTTTATTTTCTATGCATGGTCTCAGGATAAGCTTTTTGAAAACCTAAATATACCATAGGCACTGACTTGCTCTTATCTCCCATGGCAGTTGTATCCTTGAAAAACTCCAGAAGAGAAACAAGATGATATTGTGATAAGCAGATCCTAGATTCCCTCTATCTTCACCTTCAATAATACCATCTGTCATTTCCACTTATTAGAGCTGGAACAGACCCCAAACTTTAGGGCTGCTCAATATGCCCTATAAGGAAGCAATAATCTCTTCCTGCTTTAACATACTTCCTTCCTTAATTCCCTCACTATTGTTTTCCAGGTCAGTCTCTGGATAGCTGAAAACTTTCATGTCCATTGTACTGGCCATTTTTCATTTATTATTACAGTTGCTTGATATTTTTTCTATAGAAACTTTTTTTGGAGGCAAAATAAGCTTTTCAACCAACCTGAAAACATTCACAGAAAATTTTGATTGAAATTTTCTGATTTTTCAGTTTTGTTTTTTTCACTGAAAAGCAGGGGGGAAAAATCAGGAAATTTCAAACAAAAACCGAAATACAGAAACATTTCCCAGACAAATACAAAATGATCACTGGAATTTTCCAATGATGTCTACTCTTGTTATTCTATTATTCTGAATAGAGAGAAGACAAATATAAACCCACAAAAGAGCATATAGTGCAACAATAACATAACACACAGGGCCTGATATTCAGACAATGGTGTATCTCTGAAAATCAGGCCTTTAATATCCATACAATACGTTAGCAAGTAGAGAGGAACAAGATCTAGTGGATGGATCAATGGTAGGGCAAAATACTTCGGGGAAATACCAGCTATGTGCTATTGTCCCACCTTGCCCCAAGCAAGTGAGGCTCAATAGAGATTAGGCTCCATGAATCAAGAGGCTGGGCTGGAGGGACAACCGGTTTTTGCAGCATCAACCCCCTGGAATGCTGGGACAAATCAGTGATGAAGTCAACTATTCCTTAGTATGAGGGTGATGTTAGCAGGGCCTAGCAGTCACAGGGAAGCTAGCTGAAACAAAACAGCAAGGGAAGTGGTGATTGGGTAACAGAGGCTATTGACTCAGCAGAAAAAAATACCATCAGTGCTCTGGTAGATTTAGAATATGTGGTGTATTTAGTTATGTATATGTTAAGATTTTGTTTTCAAGGCTTGGTCTACACTTACCTGGCGATTCGGCGGCAGTCGACAGGAGTTACACAATGCTCCCTCCTGCAGATCGGTGTTATTGGAAGCAGACATAGATCCACTGCAGGTCGCATTTGGACAACCAATGGGCATTTTTGATGTATGATCCAGAGATACTATCTCCCTCAGTATTTTCCATCTTTAGTTAGAGTGGTATTGTGACTCCTCAGGTCATTGTAATGTGTTGGCACCCTGTAATGTATTTGTAAAATGTTTGTTTGTGTGGTTGTGTCCTACACCTAACAAATTATCTAGTCAGAGAAACTAAGGGTGTGTCTTCACAGCATGGTTATCTTGAATTATAACTCAAGTGTTACCCACAACTCAACTCTTGTCTACACACAAAAATCTTCAATTCAGGTTAAATGGTGCTTTAAACTCAAGCTAGTTGGACTGTCTGGAGGTTTGAAACTCAAATGATGCTGAGGCTCAAACTAATAATGCCCTGGGGATGCAATAGCCAGAGTTACAACAACTCCTCAACTGCTAATCCAATCACTTTGCTAATCCAACCTTTGTGGTGCTAATCAAATCACTGCATAAGACCAGTGTTGTGTTGGAGTGCAGTCACTCCACACAGGCCTGAGTGCATTAACTTGAACTAACTGTTGCAGTGGAGAGGAACCCTAAAGGAGCAAGAAGACTTTACTAGTAGAAGCAGGATTGGCTATTGGCTTCTCCAAAGAACTGCACCATGAATAACAATTTCTCCAAGATCCAGCTGCCTATAAAATCAGTTAAATAGAACTTATGGGACTACTTGTGATAACACCATCTCATGGTTTCCTGAAACATTATAGCTATCAGATGAGAATATGCTCCCTTTCTTCTGCATTTCTGAAGAAAATGGTTCACTAAAACTGGGGAAGTTGATCAACATGTCATAAACCTAATTTTAAAATAAAGTTTGCAGCCCCAATGCAATTGTCATGTGTTATTGAAAGGCATTTGCCATTTTGTTTGGCATGAGAATGGCTGGTAAAGGTTTTGAGGAGAGGAAAATAAAAAGGTGTTCCTTCAGGAATGTTTAACCCCCTATCATGTTCAACAGACACAAGAGTATATAACAGCACGACTAAGGATGACTGCACAGTTCATACAAAGCCACTGCTTCTGCAATGAGTTATTCTATTTTTCTGACAATTTACAAATGGTGACAGACAAAATGTTTCTTTGTTCTCTTGATATCCTTCAGTCGCCTGCAGGCTCAGTGAGGTTCTCTTTGCAGGAAGGAGTAAATTGGAACGCTGATTTCTAGTAACTTTTATGCAGAATCATACAGAACCGCACCAAGCCCTTTCTTTTTAGAGACTGAACAGTCACCATTACATGGCACACGCTCATGGTGCACTGCTTATTTCTCACCCCTCCAATAACAGATTAACATAGTTGAGTCTTATCCAGCAGCTGGATAAATATGAGACAGTGCATTTATACAAACATTTTGTAACAGTGATGTTAGCTAGAGATGGACGTCAACTAAAAGCCCAGATCCAAACACCTCCTAGCTTTGGGTGTATTTGAAATCCAAACCCAGATTCACTTTTTGCAAATGGACCCTCTCTTTGTAATGGGCCAAACCAAACTGAAATCCAGATCTGGACTTTTCATCTTGGGTCCCTCTCTAACAACAGGATTAAACTTCAGGAGATGTTCCCTTCACTAGAGATGAGCCGAACAGGTAGACCAGTTCAGTGTGCAGTTAACGAGTGCATGTACAAATGGCTACGTAGGTACGGCTATTTGTGTGCACGGTTTGTGAAGGCAATGACAGTCACCGCATAAAGAATTTGTGGGCCAGATTTTAGCCCTAGTCTCAGCTCATATACATAGCTGCAGTGACATATTGAGACCATAAAAGGGCACAACGACTATTGGAGCAATACCCTGCTGCAGGAATGCGGGGCCAGCATATGCAGCTCTGTGCTACCCCCTCTAGCGGTTCCTGGTACCATGGCCATCTTCCATCATGACTTACCATCCTGGCCTACATCCTGGTGGTGAGACCTGACATTGCGGCACTTCTGCCTCAGTTTCCTCATAACACATTTTAGCCCACTCTCACCATAATGATGGTCACTTGGCTCACTGATCAAGCCACTTCAAAGTCTTCAGCCCCTTCGGGGGTAACAGAGTTCCTTACTTCATGTCCAATAACAACATCAAAACCAAAGTCTTTGGCCCCTCCGCTAGACTCAGACTTCGCCCCCCTTCCTTAAAGGCAGACTCCAGCAGCAACAGCCTGTCTCACTGCTGGCCCCCAGCCTCCAGTCAACCCACCCTCCGGCTCAGCTCTGCCCTCTTACCCAGGGCCGCTGACAGGCCCCAGCTCTCAGCCAGTCCCAAGCTTGAGCCAGGCTTCTGACCCCACATCAGAGCAGCCTGCCCGCCCCCCCACTCAGTCAGCCTTGGCCTCTGGCTTTCTGCCTCGCACCCAGCACAGGTGTCCCAGGGCAGGGCTAATTGAACAGGGGCCCCTGGGCCTTCGAAGGGGCAGGCTGCCCGATTATAGGGCATATCGGGGAAGGAAGGGCTGTGGTCATATCGCTCAGGACTACAGCCATTCTGGGCCACGCTGGGAATTGCAGGGAGGCTGCCGGGGGCTCCCACAGTCAAGTCAGCAGACTCTACGCTACGCCTCCCTTTGACGCTCGGTCCTGGAGACCATTTCTCTTCATTCGCAGGGCTTGTTTTCCCCTCAAGACCCAGGGGTGCTGGGACCATTTGTACAGTGGGGGTGAGCTGAGAGCCACTGAACAAAAATGTAAACCCCGTATAGGATGGAAACATCTGCCAGCCAGGGGCTGCAGCCACCCTCCTAGTCCCAGCACCCCTCGCTTTCCTTAGGGCCACGAAACACTTCCCTCTTTGTCTTTCTGTAGCCACCATTCAAGGGGCAGACACGTCTGATATGCCCCCACCTGTCTGCATCCGAAACACGTGGCCGGGCCCTTCCACCTCTGGGGTCCTGCCCGCCAGGGTCTGCTTCTTACCTGACCGCCCCCGATCGCCGGGCCACCTCCTGGGGCGCTCACGCCTTCACCGACCAGCTTTTCCACACTGGAAATAGCCAGGCCTTTCTCCTTCGCAGGGGGCAGCGCCCTTCCTGCCGCTGGGCCGCACGCCGCGCCGGCTAGCCGTCCCACGGAGCAGCCCCAGCCCACCTCCTGCTGCTTCCGCAGACCCTGCAGGAATTGCCGAAAGGGTCCTGGGACCTGGGGCTGCTGCTTTGCCGGGAGACGTACAGCCACCTCCACCTGCTAACCCAGAATATCCGTCATCCCCTATGGTCCCGGAGGCGGCTGCCTAGCCCTCATCCGTCACCCCGTGTCACGTTGCTCCCGGTCCCACAGCAGGGCTCACCGCGTTCGTCTGGCTACACACGCTGCTGAGGTGCTCTGGCCCTCGAGCCAAGCCACTGTCAAACATCCGGCCCCTTAGTCCACGACCAGCACAACGTCCAAACAAAAGACTCTTCCGCCCCGCTCCGCTCGGCCTACAGCCTCCCTCGCAGGTAGGTCGCCGCAGCAACAGCCCTTCTCACTGTCTAACCACCAGCTCCTGGGCCCCTTCCTTCTCAGCCGGTTCCATGCTTAACCCCCCCACCGGAGCCACCCGGGCTCCCCGAGCCAGTCAGCTGCTTTCTGCCTCTCACCCCCAGCACAGGTGTCACGGGGCAGGGCTAATTAAACAGGGAGCCCTGGGCCCACTGGCTCCTGAAGGGACAGGCTGGCCTGTTACATGGCACGTCGGGGAAGGAAGGGGGTGTTTTGGGGTGTGAGGGGAGAGGCCTCCCCCTGAGAATTGTGGGGGTGACCCCCCCACTCAGGGTCTAAAATGACTCCAGTGAAATAAAACAAAAGGTCCGTTTCTTGCCGGTGTCCCTCTGCCTGCGTGTGATCTGTATTACTCTCTCCAGGCAGGTGAAGAGGGGCTAGTGGGCAGAAACCATGGTCTGCGTGCAGGTGGGGGCACAGGGGCAGTTGCACAGGAGCCCAGCGATTTAGAAGGGCTCAGGCAGATGGGAGGATAAATATGAACCCTCCTCTCCTCCACACCCAGCCCTCCTCCCGTGGCCCCCGCTGCTCGCGCTCTCCACCCCTCCCCTGAGCCGAGCTTTATTTATCATGCGCCGCGCAGCTTCCCCGGTTCATCAGTGATCTCCCTGGGGAATCCAAGGAACACAGGAAGCTGAGGAGCAGATGTCACCACCTCAGCCACCAGGGGATCCTGTCTGGCACATAATAAATGAGTAAAAACTTCCAGCGGAAGCCCAACTGGACTTCAGCTGTCTATTTCTAGGGGGGTCATTGACTGTTCTGCCTGCCATGCTGTCAGTGGGCCAGCCTGCATGCTCTGGCCCAGGTATCCCCTGGCATGCAGTGGCCTGTGAGCACAAACAACTCATTCAGCCTGCTTCTGGTCATGGATGGACTCATTCATGCAGGGAGGGATGTAGATGGCGACACAGATTGGCTGTAGCAACGGGTCACATTAATGCAGCGTGCAGCTATTTTGGAAGCAAGTGATACAGCGCCAGATTCTGACCTAATAAGCATAAAGATGCAGTTTGGGTATAAAGGCTGGGCAGTCGTTTTCCACTGAAAGGTATTAGCGATCTCCTTTCGCAGGTGTAAAAGGAATATGTGTGCACATGGCACTGCAAATGGTAGAGACTCATTTTTAACCATAATACATAATCATTTTATTCCTTATGTAATCTCGGGCCTAAAATGTTTAGATGTTGGACTTTTTTCAAGCATCTCCAACACATTGTCATGTTCTTTCACCCTTAAAAGCAGTAATCTATGTAGAAATTATAAATAAGCAGATTCATGGCTGAATTCAGCATCAACGAAATCTCCTGAGTGACAGGTTTATAATTAAGAATATTCCAAAAACAGATTAGGTTCCTAGTCCTTTACCATTTTGAGCATAAGAAATTTGATTGCAGGGGCATTTTTGGTATCTGGTTACCAGATCTAAAATATTATAGTACATGAAAGCCATGAAACTCAAGAAAACTCATGAAAGGCAGCAAAGAATCAACACTTGGGCACAAATATCAGAGGTCATATTCATTCATGATATAATTCTATGGAATCAATGGAGTCCCACCAGGGATAAATTTGGCACAAGGTATTACATTATGGGCGGGATTTTCCCACAAAACCAGCAGATTAAAATACCAAATTCCCGTTCCTTTCTAATGAGAAATTGATAGCATGCAGATACCTTACATGACTTTGAAAATTCTACCCTATTTGTTAATTTGAAAGTAATTTGATTGGCTAAACTTTCCAGTGTGTTTCTTATTTTTTCTTTTAAAGAAGAACTGCTGCATCTCTTTCTACAGTACTAATGGTTTATTCCATTGTTACTTAGGAGGGTGGAGTTTATTTAAGCAGTTATCCCAGCTGACCCAACATTCTGGCTTTACTCACTTATTGTTTCTGTTGATTTTTAATTAATAATGACATTCAGACATGAAATACTCTGTTTCCAAAAGGCCAGATGAAAAACCTCATGTGAATTACCTCATCTGATTTCTGATATTTTTCTTACTTATTTGGAAATGTTTGATGTTTTTCTAAATATGCCTTAATGAGACACATTAAAAAAAACCTTAAACATATTTTTAAGTTTCTATTACCAAGAGCACTCTGGATTACTATCTCTGATTTATTTTTAAATAAACTAATTTTATTTTGAACATTCATTCTGTTATTTATATTTGGCACTGGCCAAATTAGTCATTATCATTTTTATTTGCTATGCATTTCTCAGCAATTTCTTTGTCAAGGTCTCATGCTGGGGTTGTAAACACTGCAGGAAAATATTTAGACCCTGAGCCTGGAATGACTTAAGCACATGCTTATCTTGAAGCACGTGAATAGTGACCATGAAGTCAGTGGGACTATTTACATACTTAAAGGTAAGCATATGTATAGGTCTTTGTGGGTCAGAGACTAAATTTGTTTAAAAAACAGATTGCACCGAAATTTTAAAAAATTGTAAAATTTCTATTGGTCCTAGAGTTTCAATCCTTCCATGCTAAATAATAAAAAAAAATATTAAATAATCCTGCTCCCACTAAAACTAAGGGCAAACTCCCCTTGATTTCAGTGGGAGCAGAATCCAATGATATAATGTTCTGCTTCCCTTATAAATAGCAGTATTGCCTTCCCTTTTCATCTGGTATTATCTTCCATATCCCGCATTCATCCACTCACTGTGGTCTGTTGCCAATATTTGTTTTATTATCTTACTAATTTAGGACCCCATCCTGCAGCCCTTATTCACATGAGTTGTCCCACTGGCTAGAATCGGACTACTCCCACAATTAAGTGCTGCTCTTGGGAGTAAAATGAGTCCTGAAAAGAAAAAGCAGGTGCTTAACTTTACCTGCATGGCTAGACCCATTGACATGAAACAAGTTAATAGGATTATTCCTGCATAAGTATTTGCAGGATCGAGACCTAAGGGCCTAAGCCACGAGGGGAAAGGAATTTGTCTTCTTATATGTCTGGACATCCACAGAGCTCTGTGCTATGGACTATATAACAGTAACAAATATTGATAATTAATAGTAAATAATATGCAAGGTTTATTGTAATCTGTTGCTTTACTCCTCCCACCTTGCTGATCTACAGCATAGCTCTCCCACTGGTAGTCTTTCAGAATCAGACTTGATTATGTTTTAAGTGATGTAAAAAATGGAACCTAAAGAGGTTGACCGGGAGTATAATTTTCAAAAACACGCAAGAGACTCAGCAGCCATTAGGCACTTTGGCCTAGATCCTTAAAGGCTTTTAGGTGCCTAACTCTCACTGAAATTCCAATGGGCCTCTTTCCATGAGACTTAGGGTTCTAAGGCACTCAGGCATTTTTGTCTTTTAAAAGTCAGGGCTGGAAAACCAGAAATAATTCTACCAAATGTATTACCCATATTATAGCAATGCTGAAGTGCAACTGATCTTTTTACGCTTCTTGGCATTTCTTTGACTTGAACGTTTCCCCTTTACAATGCACAGATATTCCAATGTGCGTAGACAGAGTTGTTGTAGCTGTGTTGGGCCCAGGACAGGAGAAGAGCTCTGTGAACTCGAAAGTTTGTCTTTCCCTCACAGCAGAAATTGGCCCAATAAAAGATATTGCCTCATCCACCTTGTCTCTCCAACTGATATACAAAGTTCTAATCAAATAGGGTTTTTCTTCATTTTTTTGTCCTTTCTAGGATTTCCATATAAGAGAATGGAGATGTCTCAATATGTTATTTTAGCCAGAGGAAAAGGGGTAAATTTTAGAATCTGTGCTTAGGAAAACAGCACACAAAATATCTTCTAATAAAATTAGGGGAATTATACATTTCCTTTCCAGCTCCAAATTTTCATACACCTGCACATGTCTGAAATGATACCTGCAAATGATGACTCAGGAGGTAAAGGCCACTACCACATAGGGTATTAATTTATTTTTAATACTACATAATAATAATTTTTATTATCAACAGAGAGAAGAGTTATCTCGCTTACAGCGACTTTGCTTTTGCATAATGTGGACACGATATGTACTGTACAGTAGTACACCAGATGAAAATACGAGTGCTTGGACTGGAAAGTAAGTCATGCTATCTTTCTGTATTGTGTATAAATCTGTAGAGCTTAATTAAAAGCAGAAGCATTATATATCTCCAGACTCTCTAGAGCCTTTACCTGGCTCTATAAATCCTTCAGCCATGTACAGACAGTGAGTTGGGTTTAAGTTAATCTAGCCAGATGGATACCCTGATCTAATTGTTTGTATTTGGTAATGTTTGTTTCATTGCTGCATGACTGGGCAAAGGAAAAATGTATCCTGAAGCAAATATGTCTGGCTCAGGATACATACACTGAACACAAATGCTAAACTAGACATCAAGCATTTTCTTTGTGGGGTGAGACGAGAGAAAGGGTAGTGTCTGCTCATAACATAAGATTAATCTTTTCAAAGCTCTCTTCCTCACTCAGTAACGGTCCAGCTTTCCTGGCATGGCCAGAATGATAGTTTTGTACCATGTACTGAGAAGCCCCCTGTTCCAAAGTGATTCTTATCGGTTAGAGGTTTCTTTCCTTTTATACCTTGCCCCTCACTTGGTGTCCATATCCATGAAATGGGGATAATGGCATTGATCTACTCACCGGGTCGTGGGTGGATTCATTAGTTACTGGGCCCGATCCTGCTCCTTTCGGAAACAATAGGAATTTTACACTTCAGTTTAATAGGTTAGACAGCAACTAGCCCTAATGTAGCTGTGCTGGGAGAGCATCCCTACCCGGCGCCATGTGCATCAAGGCTACTGGCTACCAGGCTCTCAACGCATCTGAGTGCCTGCGTGGTTGTTGCTCCCATTATCACAACAAAGGGGATAGGGAGGGGATGGAGACCTGGAGAGAGGAGTTACTGGAGCCATGATTCTGCCCATTCCCCATGCACTGGTCGGAGAAGCTGGCTGGACACAAGGGAGGAGAATGGGGGTGTGCAGAACTCCCCTTTCAACGGAGGAAAAGGGGCCCATGGGAGGGATAGTACCTCTGAGAGATGTCTCTAAGTCACCATTCCTCCCAGGGTTCCTCCTGCATCAATGCATCCTGGGCATCATCCCTCGCACAATCCTATGGCTGAGGGCACAATCTGGCCCAGTGGGAACAGGGATGGGCTGAATTCTTAGAAAGGGCTTTGAAGCTGTACAGCTACGTATAATCTCTAGAAGTTACTGCATCAGATCCTGTCCTGATGTCAATGGGGCTGTACCCAACTGGAGCATCTAGTCCATTGCTTTCATTTACCATTATTTCACACACAAAATCCATGCAGTATATTTATGGGCGTACTCTTTGTACACCAAAGCCTGCAAATACTGACAGATGGATGAGCAAAACTTCTATAAAAAACAAACCCAACAAAGTCATTTTTTGCATAATAATTTTTTGCTCCAAACAGGCTGGAGAATTAATTCAGTACCATGAATGTGTTCTTTAACAAACTGCATTTCAAATATTTATTGTCACTATAATAATCCACTGTTCCAACCATGGAATTCTGCAAATACCATAAATGCTATAAAAAAGATAAAGGCAATAAATGGTAAGTTTTTGGAGAATACGTACTCTAAATGTGCATGGTTGCATGGTCATTTAGTTATTCACTTAGTGACTAACACTGAGTTAATCCAATCTGAAAGCAGCCCAACACAGAGCTAAAACTCTAACCAGAAAACATGTGCAAACTATTATCAGCTTTGAGTGCCAGCGAAAGAAAAGTCTAACCCACCATACTCCTCATTTGGAAGTAAGGAATTAATTCAAAACATTAATGACAGAGCAGAAGTAAATGGGTTAGCCCAGAAAGTTATTTGCCACTGAGACTCAGTTTGGAATCAAAGAAAATGTCTGAAATAAATTGGGTTTAAGGATCTCTCGTTGAGCCCTAGCAAATGGAGATCCTTCCCACAAAATTCAGCCTTGGTCTGGCATAATTATAAGCCTGCTCAGAAGAAGGCAAAGAAGAGGTTTAGCGTGGAGACTGAATTGTCACACAGTCCTAGACAAGGTGGTCCAGGCATTGGTGAAGTTTTTGGCTCACAGAGCTCAGCATGCAACACGCTTGACTGTCCCTGGCAGCTGCTAAAACATGTTGAATAATTACAACTCTCTGTCTCTTCAGACGTTCATCCAGAACGCAAGCGCTGCAGACAAACCAACAAGTTAAAAAAAAATAGGGGAAGAAATCATTTTTATTTGAAGGGGTTTCTGTTTTAACTCAAGGCTAGCTCAGAAATGGCTGAGAAGCTAGAAGCAGTGGGGCTAGGAAAACTCTGTTTCCCAATCTGACTCTACAGTGGACGGTTTGTAGTGCAAACTGTTTGCTGAAATGAGAAAACAACCCATAGGACCAGAAGTAGTACAAAGGCCTTTGTACTACTACCAGATCCTTGGCTGGTGTGAACTGGCTAAGTGTGATGAGAACTGGAGTAAACAGGATTGGATGAGGTTAATTGGAAATAGCCAGGTAGGCCTATTAATGCCATAGGCTGCACCGAGAAAAAGATCCAGGCAGCAGGGAATTGATTGCAAGCAGGATCAGCAGGGCAGCAAGAGGCAGGGCCTATATAGCCCGGAAGCTGGCAACAGACAAGGTTAGAAGTCATTCCCTGGGGGGAGGCTTTAGAGATGGTATGCTCAGGGAAATGGGAGAAAATCAGTCCAGGGAAAGAGCAGTGAAGGTTGGGAGAATAAAGCCCAGAACGGCTAGGGGGAGAGTCCCTGGACTGGAACCTGGAATAGAGTGTGTTTTCAGGTGCCTAAGTAGTTCCTGGCTAGGAAGGCTCCACCAAAGAAAGAATCTCCTGTCTCCAAGCTGCAAAACCTTGGTGTTAAAAGCTGTTGTTTAAGTAGTGATGTGGACTTGGGGTTGGCCTTGGCCCTTGCTCTGTTCCGTTGAGTGGCTGTTCTTCCCCCAGGAGGGGAGAAGTAGGGAGAACAGCCCGTCAGCACTCCTAGGGAGGACCATGAATCAAGCGAAGGCTGGAGCTGCCCTCATTGTTGAGACTGGGCTCTGGCAAGGGCCTGGAGTCAGGTTACTGGCAATGAAATCTCAAGAGTTGGCAACCGCTCTGCACTTGCTGGCTGGGGTAAGGGGGGGAGTAGGCTGCACACTTTCAAGGGGCAAGGAAGGCGAAGGTAGAACTGTAACTCTGTCTGAAATTCTTCCTGGGGTGCTGCTGGCCCAGACTAGTTCTGTGAGCCTCCATTTGTCCTATTCACACCCTCTTCCATAATCCTCATCCTAAATAGCTGTGACAGACAAGCCTTCTCCAGTGCATTCGGCTTCCTACAGAAAGGTGAGCACAGCCAATTGCTAGCCTCGGTCTCTCTATTAGACCTGATCTGCCTAAGCCAGACCAACTTTAGTGCACTCCACAAATGCTCTCTGGGGGGGAATAAAAGCATCCATGCTCATCAACCCTATGGCTTATTGCGGAGTACACCTAACGTAGCTATTGGGAATAGCACTGTAATTTAACAACTTCACTTCTTATATTTGTAATGTCTTTGAAAAGTCTTCAGTAAGGCAAGGTTGTCTGCATTGAAGAAATGGGGGGCTGTTTTTAACAGCTAAACTATTTTTATTTATAGAAATGTAGGCCTGGAGGGACTTCAAGAGGTCATCGAATCCAGTCCCTGTGCACTTATGACAGAACCAAGCATTATCTAGACCATCCCTGACAGGTGTTCGTCTAACCAGCTCCTAAAAATCTCCAATGATGCAGATTCCTCAACCTCCCTAAGCAATTTATTCCAGTGCTTAGCCACCCTGATAGTTAAGAAGTTTTTCCTAATGTCCAACCTAAACTGCCCTTGCTGCAATTGAAGCCCATAGCTTCTTGTCCTGCCCTCAGAAATTAAGGAGAACAATTTTTCTTCCCCCTCCTTGTAACAACCTTTTATGTACTTGAAAAGTGTTGTCCCCTCTGTTTTCTCTTCTCCAGACTAAACAAACCCAGTGTTTTCAATCTTTTCTCCATAAATCTTAGTTTTTAGACCTTTAATTTTTTTTGTTTTTCTCTGGACTATGTCCACATCTTTCCTGAAATGTGGCACCCAGAACTGGACACAAGACTCCAATTGAAGCCTAATCAGTGCAGAGTAGAGGGGAAAAACTACTTCTCATATTTAGCTTACAATGCTCCTGCTAGCATATCCTGGATTGATTGCTTTTTTGCAACAGTGTTACATGGTTGAATCCTATTTAGCTTGTGATCCACTATCACCCCCCAGATCCCTTTCTGCAGTACTCCTTCCTAGGCAGTCATTTCCCATTTTGTATGTGCGCAACTGATTGTTCCTTCCTAAGTGGAGTACTTTGCATTTGTCCTTGTTGAATTTCATCCTGTTTACTTCAGACCATTTCTCCCGTTTGTCTAGATCACTTTTCAATTTTAATCCTATCCTCCAAAGCACTTGCAAAGCCCTCCCATCTTGGTGTTATCCACAAACTCTGTAAGTTTAAATTTAAACATTACACAATCATCACACAACAGCTTCTACACTATGGTTCCAAGCACTGCCTTCCAAAATGGAGGCTGCCCTTTGGTCTCTATAGCCACAGCCTCACGCCACAACAGTACTTTTGAAAGACCCCATTGCTCTGGAATTCTTCATGAGTTTCAAGCATTGCTTTCAAGTAGTCTGAACCAATGTTTCAGGACACCTCACTGAGCAGCTAAGGCTGGGATTTGCAAATGAGTAGAGTGTAAGGGATTTAGGTAATCTTTGTGGGATATAGGCACTATGCTCAGTAGTGCCAACCCTCAAGCTTCAAAAATCATGGGGTAGGTAGACCCCCCCCCCAAAATCATGAGACTGGCCTCAAAATTGTGTGTGGGGTTTTTTGGAATATTTTTATTTTTTTAACTCCCCTTGGTGGGCGGGCAGGTGTGTGTGTGTGTGTGTGTTGCCGATGTTCCAGCCCTTATGTGACTTTAGCCGCCACCCCCAAATCTGTTCACCCTGCCCAGAAAGTATTACTGCCCCCCATCAATGCTACCCTCAATTCCCCATCCATCCTGCTTCTCCATCAGTTCTGCTGGCTGCAGCTTCACCTCGGTTCCTCCTGCAGCTGGGGTTCTTTACCCCCTATCCCAGGTCTCTGAGTGGGCGGCTGCAACCAGGTCCTTTCCTCTCCCCTATCAAGGGGGCAGCTTCAGGGATTCTTCACCCCCTCTGCCTGTGCAGGGTTCAGGATGGGAAGAGGAAGGTGCAGAGGGACTGCCTGGGCAGCTGTGCTTTTCAGCTCTTATCATAACATGAGGGCTCCCGGAGAGCCCTGCCTGCTTCCTGCAGCAGCCCTAGTGGGCTGATCTTCCCCAGGGGGACAGCAGGCTGCCCCAGGAGGTTTTCCCCCAGGCAGAGCTGATGTTTGTGAGAGGGCTGGTGTTTCCTGCCTCCTTGTCAGATGTGCTGCATAGGGAGAACTCAGGGCTGCCCTTAGGGAAAACAGCGTCCCTGAGTCTCCCGCTAGCCCCCCCAATGTCCCAAACTTCTTTCTGTGCCCTTGCACCGCGGGCCCACCCAGCTCCTTCCCTCTTGATCATGGCGCCTTGGGGTTAAGCAGAGTTGCCAGGGCAGAGGCAGCTCTACTAGCTTTCCTGGACCTGCTAGTAAATCCTGCCTGCCGTCCCTGCAGGGGGGTACACAGCCACATATTCGCTGGTGCACGTTGCACCGCTGCCAGCGCTCGCTGTGGGTTTGCCATGACGGGATTTTGGCCAGGGCTTGGTGAAGCCTGTCCAGCAATGACATGAAGGTCCAGCCTTCAAACCAGTTTCAACCTTGCCTGAAGGGGCGAACCCCCTCTGATTGGCTTGGCTGCCTGCCCAAACTGCCTGTCTCGTGGGGCACGGAAACCAACCTGCGCTCCTGCAGGCAGAATTTCCCCCAGGTCCCCTGGCTTGGAAAGGGGCAGAGGGGTGTGAAGAGTCCCTGGAGGAGCAGAGGTGAGCTGGGGGTGAGGAAGAGAGAAGCAGAAATTATGTGGGGAGGGAGCGGGACAAGGTAATTGTTGGGCAGGTGTGGGAGTGACAGCCAAAATCGCCTGATCTAATAAATGTGGGAGTGTTGGCAACACTATGCCATCTCAAATTCATTGCGAGTCTCATGACCCTTGATGGTATTGTTTTTTAAAGCCCCAGCCTTTGGGGACATGTGCTCTGAGGATTGCAGCTTTCATTATTAAAAATTTATGTTCCTAACCGTTGGTGTGGCAAAGAAAAGCCTGAAAACGTGCCAAGTGCACTTTCATGGTTTTTAGAAAACCAGAAGGCACAGGAAAAGAAACCTCACATTTTTAATTGGCTTAAAAATCATGTGTGTTTTCCCCAAATCTCAGGATTTTGGAGGAGCCTCAGGACTGATACGTGGCTTTTGAATAGCTGGGGTTGCAATGCTGTAGTTCTAATTGCAGGCTAGGAGCCCAGTTTTGGGATTTCTCATTGGTAGGAAGCCACGTGAGTGTCTCCAAGTCATGGACCAAGGTAAACAATGAAATCAAGAAATAGTTATAGAAAGGAGCGGGGAGTGAATTTTCTGTACTGATGTCATTGAGCATTCCGAGCCAGGGAACAAATAGTTTTGAGAAGTGGGAGGGATTTCCTTGGCTTCATTGACACCACATTTGTGACAAGGCAGACATTCACCCCAGTGCAGACACCTGGCCCAACAGCTATGTGCATTTAAGAACCAGTTAAGCCCTCAATAGGAATGAATTTCACTCAACAAGAGCAAAGTCCCAGATTCCTGGATAAATGTGTCAGAACTCTTGCACTTAGCATGAATGAAATATCATGCATGCCACGGAAGAACCTTGAATTAAGCTTTGACTGGACCTAAGAGAACCACATGCTTGAAAGTCTGATCATGAGGAGAGGTCTAGCTCACCACAGGAGTCCTTGCAAAATAGCTGAGAGCTGCAGGCAATGTTTCCAGGTATCCCTGTGTCCAGGAAAGGAATCCAGGTTTGCTGTGATTATCACCTGTGGGGGACAGAGATAGCCCTAAGAAAGGCAAGGCAGCTTTAATCCTTTGTGCTGCCCCAAAGAGCAATGTATAATTTGGCTTGTTGCTTGCTATTCTGCTTGATGTTCATTTTTTATTGTCGGGAACTGGCATAAGTTTATCCGGTCGAGCAAATTCTGTGTGCTCTCACATGCAATCCCAATCAGTAGGTGGGTCACGGAGAGCTGGATTTGCACATTTAATTGGTGGGCAGTTTGATTGGGCAGGGAAAGCCAGGAGAACTTCTTAGGCATGCCTGGATGGTGTCTAGAGTAAACAAGGAGTCAAAGGGATATAGATGTTTTCAGGAAGGAAAAAAAAACAACCTATCCATGTGAATCAAAATATCTGCAACGAAGTGCAAGATTTAGGACAGTGTCCCATTAAAGATCAGGAAATGCCACTGAGAGGTGGTTTAAAAATTCAGACTAAGCACATCAAGAATGCAGGTGGTTGGTTTTTTTAATTCCCATTGGCTCAATTACTAAATTAATCCTACTGGGCATCCTGAAGAAAGCCAAAGGAGACACCATAAACTTCCTGAAATGAGCAGGAGGAAAATCTGAAGTTTAACTTTAGGCAGTGTTATAATGACTGAATGTTGTGTAATGAAATAAGGGAGATTCCTTTGGGAGAGGCAACTTCTAGAATAGCAGGCAGGCAAATGATGCTGAACTATTTCCTTGAGAGAACCATGTGGAAATGAGAGGCTTATGTATGACTAAATATCAGCCCAGTCTGGGAATAACATGATGGCTAAATAAACAGCTAACTTAAGCACCATGGCAAATTCCCAGTTGGTTTCATTCTGCGAGCTTCCAGCTGATGGTTCTGTCTGAGAGAACTGTACATTTTTCTCTATTTGTAAATGTGATATTGTGGCAAGGCATTAGTCATGAAGATACCCAGTTGCTAGCACTGTGTTTCCTGTTCAATTTTCAGACACTGGGTTGCTTTCAGGCCATCTCCGTGGTGGATGCAAATCAGCATTGCTCTCTTGACTTCAAGGGGTCTATCCTGATTTACAGCTCCTGAGGGGCTGGCCTCCGGGTATAGTATAGCTACGTTTTTCAGATTAATCTGAAGCACCCACTCCTGTTACGCTCTTGACATTGATTTTAGATTACATGGACCAGCTTAGGTTGGGAGCCTCTTGGAGCAGGGGTTGTTTGAATGTTTGGAAAGTGCCTAGCCCGTGGTAGGTATCACCACACACAAATTATTATCCTTTACTTAGATTGTGAGCTCTCTGGATGGGAACTGCTTTTTTGTCCTGTCTTTGTCCAGCTCCTAGCACAATGTGGATCCTGAACTGGGACAAGGACTTCTAGGTGTTATTACAATACAAACAATAACAATATGCCCATTTGTTGTCCCTTAACCTTTGTGCGACCTCAGTATTCCTTAGCTCTTATGCTTTTAAGCAGAAGTCTCCCACCTGGCTATTTTTATTTATTTATTTTTTTAATCCTCCAGCAGTCTGAGTAAAACCCGAACCCGTCTCCTAAATGACTGCGCAAAAATCTCTCGCACACACATCCCCCCCTCCCCCGCCCGTTTCATTTTTGTGAACTTTAAACATCCCGTCTACCACCATTAGTGCTGATGCTATCATTGAAAACCCGTGGAGAAAAAAGTCTTTTAAAAACTGTCAAGCGGCTGGAAATAAAGATGTTTTCAGTCTCCCCAGATTAATTACCCACACTTTAAACTAGGTGGAGCTGAGGAACTGTCTTCTTGGCTGTTTCTGTACACAGCCTCCTGCAAAGGGATCTGGATACTAGATTGGGTCTCCAGCTGCTACTGTACTACACAAGATATTCCATTGCGTGTGTATATTTCCTAAATTGACAGATTTGTTTTCTGATCTGAGGACAGCTCAGCAGTAGGGTCCTTTACAAACGGTCTGGGAAAAGTACATTTCCATTGTAATGCAATCATTACTTTATAGCGTTTTGTCCCAGCAATGCTCTCCCATAATCTGTCTGTCATGTCCGGGGAGTCCAAATCAGCAATAAAAATGCAGTCTGGGATGAAAGTCGTTATACAAGGTCTCCACTACGGGGACACTTGCTTTTTAAAAATTAATTCCTATTTTCAGTGCACAAGAATGGGGAGTTTACCAGTTTGATGATGTGCGCCTCTTAAAGGAGACTCTCCACCTCTTTGGTGCATCTACTGAGCAGGATTATATCACTCAATCACTCAAAATAGTTTAGATCTAACCGTTAAAATTGAGGAGGATCACAATTAGCCATTTCAGGGATGAGCTCCCACCTGCTTACTCACCTATCTTACTTGACTGGCCCAGTTTCTGCTCCTGTAAATTACAAGCAGGCAAGATACCATGGTGGTGATTCACTAAGCTTTCCCTGTGCAGAAGAATGTAAATATATTTTAAATGCCAAAATCAGGAGGTTTAGAAATAAGCTGATTTCTCAGGGCAATAACTTTCTCAACAAATTGTGTCGATCCAGTGCTTGTGTGGTGGTCTCTGATCATTCAGTGCTTAATGTGCTTGCAAGAATTCTGCTTTCTTCTGGGTCCGGTTCCAAAGTGCTGTGCATAGAATCAGAAGAATAGGGTTGGAAGGGACCTCAGGAGGTCATCTAGTCCAGCCCCCTGCTCAAAGCAGGACCAACCCCAACTAAATCATCCGACCCAGGGCTTTGTCAAGCCACAAGACCATGAGTGTTTCACAGTACCTGGCCCAGATACTTTGTCTGGGAAGCTCAGCCCTTAACGACACTGCCCCCAGTACCATATCTAATACAAATGGGTCTGGACACATTACTGCAAATAATAAATACAAATAACTCAGTACGTAGTTGTGGTACATGGAATTAGACATCTGTGTTGCATTACCTATGATCTTCCTGCAGAAATCTCTCTGACATCACGGGGAATTCAGCAAAGGGACTAAGGGCAGCATGTGGCATGTAGCATCCATGCATGTCAGTTGAACCAACCTAACAGAGCAGGAACCAATCCGGCCTGTTGGGATAATTCTCTCTGCTAAGAGTGCTCAGAACTGCAGCAGTGGCTCCCAAGGCATATGGACCCACACCCTCAAACAGATGTAGGCCCCTAACTGCAATTGATTTCAATGAGAGTTAGACATCCCAATACCTTTACACATCTGGGCCTTGGTAATTAAGAAATAACGGCAAAACTGTTACTAGAAGCCTTGCAGATCACCCTGGCTGACTTTTAGCCACAGCATGATGGGCTACTGCAGAAAAGCTCTTCACCGTTGTGAAGGCGTACTGGTGCTGCAGGAGGAACGGCCACACACAAAAACTTCATGTAGGCCATCAGAAAAGGCATCGCTGCTGGTTGGTCAGGAGCAGGCCAACATAACTGAATGGCCCTGAACACCTCACAACCACAAGCCGCGCAGAGAGGCAGTGTCAACTGCTGCAGCCTACAGGGTGAGGGAGATTTGTACCACATCCCTGTATTCAGCTTTGGCTTTGGTTTTGCAGCTCCCCAAAACACCCCCCATTATCCTACCCAGAGCCCAGTTGCTAGGGCTTCCGACAGATGAAGAGGATTTAAGAATACAATTGCACTGATCAACCCCCAGCACTAGAAAATGTTCTGTGTTCTCGACAGCTGCGTGGAAGGAATTAGTGAGTACTATTACAATGGTGGCCATGTGATCTTCCCACTACCATGTAGGAGATCCACGTTTGACTGCTGGATCCTGGATCTTGCTCAACAAGGGCTTTGGGGAAGAATGCAGGGAATGATTCCCCCGGTGGTTTGAGGAGTGGCACAAGTAATGTCAGGTCTTCTCGTTCACGTTGACGAAGAGAATCAGGGCCACAAAGCAAGGCTGGAGGATTGCTGTGGGGCATTTTTTTCATTGTGTCGCGAATGTTGCCAGGTGTGGGGTATGAATGTTAGAAAACCCTATCAAAGTAGTGCTTGTCCAGTAGTCAAAAGTGAATCTCAATCATTGGCTCAGAGACACATAAAGATGGGATGAAAAAAGTAAGCAACATTTTTAGAAATCCCCTTCCTGCACCCCACAAAGAACATCAAAAAGCAGATTGTTAGATTGGTTTGGGAATAAAGGGTTTTAAATGCCACACTTTCCAAAGGAAGTGGTGAAAGACCTTTGCCTTGAGTCATTGACACTAGTTTAGGTAAAGAATCAGGAAAGGCATTTAGTTTCTAATTTCGTGTGTTTTGTTTTTCTGATTGATTTATTTTTGTATTTACTGTTAGGTAAAGTATGTCTTATTTAGAAATCCGTTTCTGTCCATGCACAAAACACGGTTTCCTTTGTACTAACGGTTTAATGTCTCAGTTCCCCCAGAGGTAAGCTTGCAAGGAGTATGAGAGGATTTGTGTGTGTGTTGGGGGAACACATTCAGCGCTGCAAAAATGATGTGGATCCTTGCAGTGTGCACAGTGTGGGGGAAAAAAATCACCGCGACTCGTCTCTGATTTCTTGTTGTTGCTTGGGCCTGATTTTTCCCTCTCTTCGCTCAGAGCCTCTCCATGCATACCCCGGAGGGAAGGAATCGCCCTGCCCTGGCCCCTTCGGAAAGTGGCTGTGATGTGACTTCCCAGCTCTCGTTTCCCAGCGTCGCAAAGCTGACGAGGGAGCGAGGGATGCTCCGGGCTCTGGCGCAGCCTGGCGCTGCTCCCTGCCCCTTACCCGAGCTTCGCAGAGTTTCAGGGGAAACTTCCCTGCCCGGGGCTGGGCGCCTAGTGCGGCTCCTGCAAGCAGCATCTTTTGTTTGCAGCGGGAGGCGCATCCCTCCGTGACGTCGCCCAGGCGCCTGGACCAATCAGAGAGGCGTTGGACTAGCCAAGGGGTGTCCCGGGGACCCTCCTCCCCTGGATCTCTCTCCAGCTAGCCCTGCAGGAGTGGGGGGGTCCCGGCGCAGGGGCCTATATAAACCCCCTGGAGCCCGCGATCTGCCGCTTGCTCGCCAGCCGGAGGAGAAGACAGGCACAAGGGAGGAGTGGGAAGGGGCCAGCCCCGTCCTTGTCCCCGCTGCTCGCTGGAGAAGAGCCCATGAAAGTTGTGTGCCTGGGGCTTGCAAAGTGAAGAGCCAAGAAGCCAGCTTCGCTCCCCGGTGCCCTTGCTCTCGCTCGCCTTTGGAAGATGCCCGGTAGCCCCGGGTGGCGGCTGCTGCTGGTGGCCCTGTGCCTGGGGACGGGCGTGCAATGCTCGCAGCCCAAAACCAGGAGGCAAACCCAACAGATAGTCCAGCCACCGGTTCCAAGCGGCCAGAATAAACGTGAGTCTCGGGGCAAAGTTCCACCGCGAGGGGGGGAGAGGGGGGTGCTACAGCTGCTGGGGAAACTTTTTTTGGGGGGGGGCGGGGGGGTGTCAAATTCTGGATTTTTAGAAATCAACCAAACCAAAATCTGCAGCTGCAGCAGTCCTGGGAGTAGCTGCTTTTCAGTGCAAAGAGAATCCTGCCTTTTAATGCTGTGATCAGTGGAGAGCCAAAGTGTTCTTCAGTTCTCCCTGGGTCAGGTTTGAGCTCACTCAGTCTCTTTAGCACTTCCAAGCCACACTGCAGCAAGCATTGCCTCTAGAGAGCCAGGGACCTGCAGGCTGTGCCTTGGGGAGCTTGGGAAAAGTTTTCTGCTTGTGTTGGATTATCTGTTGAGTTGCTCTCCAATGCACCATGGTTGCAGCCCAACTGGGGCAAATTCTGCCCCCCTTACTCCTGCTAAGTAACCAGTTGACTCTCTGGGTAGCCCCAATCGTAAGAATAGCGTAATCTGCCCCTGTGTTTTTTGTTAATGTAATGGGATCTGGTTTAGTTACAGCAAGTGGTGATGAAATGTATATGCCAAATTTTATTTGAACTCAACAGCTGCTATTTTTATGTTTCAACTGTGTGTACGTGGTTTTCATTCAAATTCTTAGTTAAGAAAACAAAAATTTCATTATTACGTGTGCTTAAAAATAGTCTTAACAAAGCAAACCACTAAAACATTTCTTTCTGCGAGCAAAAGTTGGGAGATGTTTGCTGGAACAATTGCTGTAATGTTGTCACCTTTGAAAGTGCCTGGGGAACTTGAGGCTTCAATCAAGAAAAAACTTCCTGGCACGGAGATCTATCGGGCTGTGATATGATCTCTCAGAGGAAGTGGTGGAAGCCCTGCTGCTTGGCACATCTAGAACAGGCCAAAATGCCTGCAAATGTAAACCTGGGAAACGATCCTGCGGTGGCAGTGAGATGGACAGAAATCTATCCAAAGGGCTTGGAAGTCAGTAGGAGTCTTTCCATTGGCTTGAATGGAGCTTTAGATCAGGCCCTAGATGAGCAGCCTTTTCCGACTCTAGATTCTGCATCTGTTAACTCGTTGTTTCAAAGTTCCAGAGGGGTAGCCGTATAAGTCTGTATACAGCAAAAAATAACCAGTTTGTCTTTAAGATGCTACAGGCCTCTGGTTGTTTCTGTTTCAAAGTGTCTCTCGACTTCTGTGCAGTTACTGCTTCATCTAATATAACGGTTCCCGAACTCTACCACCTTGTGTGCCACCAACACAAAACACCACCACTTGTAGGGGTAGGGGGAAGGGGCAGGACCAGGACAGGGGAGCAGCAGCTGGGTTGCTTGAGGGTGAGGCAGGTGCTAAAGCAGCTCCTGGCCAGCCACTTTGTGTCTGGAGGAGAGGGGGGCAGAATGACTGGGCTGCAGCACTGCTTGGAGGTGGAGCTGGCGCTGGAGTGGCCCTTGGCCGAGCCCCCCAGCAGCAAGCAGGTGGACGCATACCATTGGGAGGTGGCCTGCGTAGCACCTACCACACTTTGGGAACTGCTGAACTAATGTGGTGCAGGTTGACATTCAGGTGCTTGATTTTGCTTTCTCGGTGTCCCCCCAACTCCTATTATCTCAGTGGGCGTGTTGCATGTCCAACGCCTGCAGGATCAGGACCTAATGCCTATTCCACACATCATTTAATTCTCCTTTTTGTCTTTTGTCTGGAGCTCTGTGGTGCGGGGAGGGTAATGTAATCCTCAACTTCTGTTTCTTTTTCAGAGGGCTGTTTTGACAATGGGAGATATTATCAGATAAACCAGCAATGGGAACGAATTTACCTGGGGAACACGCTAGTCTGTACCTGCTATGGGGGAAGCAGAGGGTTGAGCTGCGAAAGCAAGCCTGAACGTAAGTTGGTGGGAGTCAGTGTCTTCATGGTGAATGAAGAATGGGTTGTGAGGGCAATCAAAACAAAAGTTAAAAGAATTCTAGATGGCTAACCCAATTCTCAGTTGATATTAATAGGCAGGAGAGTCAATAATATATCTATGCTCATTTACACTGAGGATCTGGCCTGAGATTGTAAGAGATGTTCTTCATTAGACATGCACCAGCTACCAGAACCCTGGGTCCAAATAACCCTCAGCCCAAAGTCTGGATCTGAATCTGACCTTTGCAGCCAACCTTAATTCTATAACGAGCTGAACCGACTCTAGATTCGAAAATCCCTAACAAATGTGGCGAGCGTGACAGATCTGGAGTCAAACTTTGCAGCTCTGACATCTTTCACCTTTGTATTGTGTTAGGTTGTCTCTAAGTTCTAATATGTATTTCACAGACTCCTGTTCTCAAAAAGTTTGTTGTTTTTTTTTTAAAAAAGTTTCAACGTTGACTTTCTTTTGCAACTTGTTTCACGGTCTAAGTTGCATATGAGCTTCCCATAATTGGGTGTAAGGCTGAAGTAGCTATTCTTAGTCTTAGTTCTGATTATTCTGATAGTACAACAGAGCCTCAACTATCCAAGTGTCATGGGGAGACATGGAATACATTTGGACAATTGAGGCTTTGGAGAAGAGGGATTTTTAAACGTAACAGATGTTGGGAGATCAGGGATGTTTGGGACGACAGGGAAATTTGGGTAATCAGACTGAACTATATATTGGGCTGCATTCACTGGTTTGCTCTGGTGATGCAAAACCGCCATAAACCTGTCTTAACTAATTAGATGCTTTATAGCTGCCTTTTGTTGCTGGCTCAGAACAAACTAGCTGGTCTACACATTGTGCAGAGGTCCTCATTTGAGCCCTCAATGCTTGGATGAACTGCACTCTGCTTGCTTTCATGCTGCCACTCTAATATGTGGCTGTTTCTCTTCAGAGAAAACTAGAGACATCTGCATTTTCCTATACAAGGAAAAATAGTAGTGGGAGAGGGAAGGGAATAGGAGTATATGTGGTTTGTGTTCTTGCAATTTGAATGCTACAGCCTACACATTAATTCATGGTCACATGGACTTTATCTTCCCCTCAGCTGAAGAAACTTGCTTTGACAAATACACTGGATCTACCTATCGGGTAGGGGAGACTTATGAGCGCCCCAAGGACTCCATGATCTGGGATTGTACCTGCATTGGAGCTGGACGTGGGAGAATCAGCTGCACCATTGCAAGTATGTAACAAAGATCAGGTAGCGTGAGCCGTTGTTCTTTGGTGTCGTGCTGCCCATTTTCCAGAGAGGTTTACAAGATATTCCCAAGCGCAGTGCAGATTTGCATGTTACTTAGGAGTATGGGGACTGATGCAGTGCCTGCTCAAGTCAGTAGGAGTCTTTCCATTGAAAAAGCTCATCCTCTTCACATGACTTCAGTGGGGCCATTCAATGGAATTATGTATGTGAGTGAGGCTAGCAGGATTGGGCCTTTCATTTGAGAGTAAATGTTCCAATTTATGACGTTAAAAAATAGGCCAAAACTGTGATAGGTGTGTTAGTGCCCTGCCTATATGACTAGTATAAAATATATCAGCTGTATAAAATATAATATAAAGCTGTATAAAGACTAGTATAAAGTATGTCAGCTGCTGTATGCATTACAGCAGCTGTATGCATGTATGTATTACAGATATCAGAGGTGCACTGGATTTTGATGGCAACTCTGGCATTTGCTCACTGCAGAGAATGAAGGCCAAATCCTCAGCATAGCTCCAATGATTTCAATAGATCTGTGCCAATTTACACCGGCTAAGGATCTGTCCCTTAATGTGGCATGCCATGGGCCTCCATAGTGACACCCACAGAGAGTCTGTGTGCTATAGATTCCGGAGATAACTCCTAGATCATTCCCAACACACTTCCCCTGTCTTGGCTTCCTCACAATCCCCTCCCCATTGCACTCTTTTCACTCTTTCATTTTGTTGCTTCTCTGTCTAGAACTTCTTTCCTCTGAGCGGTTGGGTCACTCTTTAAGTCACTCGTTAATCACGTCTCTTTAGCTCGCAGTTTAGAAACAGTTTCTGCTCCAACAGATGAAGAGCGCTGGATCAGTGCATGTGTGAATCACAGCTTTATTGCCACTTTGATACAACAGAAGGTTTGGTTTGGTTTACAGTTTGTTTGCAACATGCAGCGCTGCATACTTCCCACAGGACTATCAATATTGGATGGAAGGAAATGCTCTGGGAAAGGCTGAGAGGCTAGTTCTGTACCGAATTCAGTGAAGTTGCATTTGGCAGGACTGAGTTTGGCATGGAGTCAGTAATGGGGAATATATAGATCAAGATATTAAACGATTGTTAAGCTCTGACTTGCATTTCCTTATCATCACGACCCCGATCCAAAGCCCACTGAAGTCAGCAAAAAGACTCCCCTGACTGCAGTTGCCTTTGAATCGGGGTCCATCTCACTGCTATGGCTCAGATAGTTTGGTCCTCTTAAGAATTAGACAAAGGTCTTGATCAGTGCTGTGATCCTTATCCAGTCGTTTATCTGGAGAAGACTCCATTTACCATTCTTTCAGCAAGTGGGTCTGTGCTAACTAGTAGATCCAAGATGCAGTTATTATGGATCCACCTGATCATAACACTCCCATGCAGGTCTTTGATTTGGAGCACAGTTTGATAGCACATTGAATTTTCAACTTCTCTGGATTAATGCCATAAATATCAACTATAAGGTCCTGTCCCATCAAGTCTCCTTGTTCTCTAAATTCTGGCCAGCACTCTTGAGTCTCCTAGTACTAGGCAATTCAACAGTCCTAAGTCAAGCTAGAAGAAAGACCATTTATTTTCACTGCAAAAAGCTGTGAATCATTTTTTTATTTTTCTAAATTTTGTGGGAATTTCTAAATGAAATGAGTGTTTGATTTGACCCCAAAGCTTTCATTTCAATTAAATTTGAAGAGAGAGTTTTCGGTTTGGCTTTTAAAACCCGAAATTAAAAAAAGAAAAAAGAAATTGTAAACCAAAATGAAATGAAAAAATGCAATTTGAAATTTAAAGAATGGAATGTCTTGTCTTTAGAAGTGTCCCATCAAAAAGCCAAACGTAGTCATTTTAAAAAAAGACATCTTCCTAAAAAAAGAAGAAAAAATTGTTTTTCAATGAAACAGCAAAGTCTCACCTGAGTTCTGTTGGTGACTGAGGAACTTTAGAAAGTGTCGATGACTCTTCTCTCTGGAATTCTTTCTTTGATGTTCAAGGAAGTCCCTCCCTTAGATAGTAACTGCCAGCCAGCCAGGACGAGGGCAATCTAGGCTACTGGTCAGAGAAGGCATCGGGACCCAAGGACTAAGGTCAGAGCCAGAGTCCGTAGTCAGCAGGCAACAGGAAGGGTCAAATTGGATGGCAGGAACTGGAGCAAGCAGGAGATCGAGGCAGAAGGCCACGGTAAGGCAGGAATAGTGGTGGCCATGAGCACCAAGCAGCCAGTCAGGCAGGCCTAGAGATTAGCTCTGCTGCAGGCCTTGATTGGTGACACTAACTCTTCTCCTCTCAGCGTTCATCTTAGCTAGGTTCATTTCACGTTGCCTTGGGATGCCTGCAGAGGATGCTGTTGCAAGGACAGGGGATTGGATTGTATGCCACGTTGTAGCGACTGTACCCAGACCTCATTCTGTGCTAGGCCATGTCTCAAATCATCTTCTGTTTGCCACAGATCGGTGCCATGAAGGGGGTCAGTCCTATAAGATTGGTGATACCTGGCGCAGACCTCACGAGACGGGTGGCTACATGCTTGAGTGTGTGTGTCTGGGCAACGGGAAAGGGGAATGGACCTGCAAACCTGTAGGTATGTCATGGTTTTGACGCATTTCTTTGAACGCCTTTAACAGAGGTCTGCAGAGGAGGTCATTAAAGAGCCCTGTGTTAAAACAAAGGATGCTCGTCTGAAGTGAGTCAGGCCTTTAGCCTGCTCTGAGGTAGCCTGGTACACTACAACCATTTCCCATGTTAGCAGCCCCCTTCCATCTATCAATATGGGATGAAATAGGTGATCATGACCCCCTGACACCTGTTTGTGACTCCCAGGGCATTGCCATCTCCAAGATGAGAGCTCCTGGTTAATAGAAATGTTTAAAATAAGTAAGAAAACCCCGTCTTTTCCTCCATTTCCACAGCGGAGAGATGCTATGATAACACTGCCGGGACGTCCTATGTTGTTGGAGAGACCTGGGAGAAGCCTTACCAAGGCTGGATGATGGTGGACTGCACTTGCTTAGGCGAAGGCAGTGGCCGTATCACCTGTACCTCCAGGAGTACGTATCAATTTCTATTGCCAACGTGGTAACGTTATGCAAAATGGCAGGTGCTCTTCCTGCTTCTGAAGCTCAGGTTCTAAACTGATGTCTTTTCTTATCACTTCTTTGGGGCCCCGAATGCACAAGCTAAGGTACAAAGTGAGAGAGACAGAAAAAGGAAGACAATGTCAAGTGTGTGGTGTGCGTGATACTAGATGAGTAGGTGTAGTGTATGACTGCACCAAAAATGTTGTATGGGATGACCAGATCACAGTCTACCATAAGAATGGGTGACAAGCCAAAATCTGCAAGTGGCTTTTGCCGTATCCTGTTCTGGAATCCCACACCCCTTGTGGATACACTCTGGAGTTAGCTCTCTGGGCCTGTGACAAGTGGTTATATTGTGGGTCCATGCTGTGCTTATACAGCAAGAGTTTACCCAGCACTCAGGTTGGCCTAGAATTGCCCCCATGGAGCGAGAGGAAGGCACTTTTAAAGGGAAATAGCCATCTGGTTCATCTTGATTCTTTTGCTGTTAACTAATCCAAAAATTCCTATAGAGCTTTAACAATGCAGGGTGTGTTTGTTTGTTTTTAACATAGTCTAGTACTTCTGAAAGCCAGAACAATGATTATTTAGTCTAAGGCCTGGTCTACACTGAGCATTTTGGTAATGGTGTGAACCTTTAATTTAAATTTTCTGCAGTTGTGCAAAGCACTTTTTAACACCAGTGCATCACTTTTACATTACAACTTTGTACCAGTGCAACTACATTGTTGCAAAATATCCCAATAGAATCCCTATAAAATGTACATAAGGCCTTTAAAAGTCACTTCTGCTTATTATCTTCTCTTCTACTATGACTGTAATTTAAAACAAGCTCTGTTGTGGAGCTATGACAATCTACACCATCTGAACATCTGCCCCAAGGTAATTTGACCTGGTCTCTTGTACCTTTGTTATGCAGATTTTGAGATCTTCCTCTGTAGCCTTTAAATGGCCTCATGCCCAATTGCCTTGGGATACAAGCTAATAGCTTTTTGCTAATATAAACAAATTTAAAGGTTTTATTGGAAGCTAATGTTTCAAAGAACAGTACAGGGTTTACAACATGAGAGCAAGAGGCATCCGGGTGGGGGTACGGGCTATCGGTGGGTACAGAGTCATTGGGGGTCGGGGAGCAGAACGAGATCATAGCCTGAGGTGTCCCGGATGGGGTGAAGAGCAGGGGTTTAAAGTGCAGGAGACATAATGGGGATGGGGGAAAGGTTACGTGTCACAATGATCGCAAGGGGTGCGGAAGGGGCTGAGTTCATAAGTTCGTGACGGCGTGGCGTCCCCCATGGGGTCATAGTACTGTAAAGACTAAAACTCAAGGTTTGGGATGAAAGCCGAAGTTCTGGAGAGAGGTAGTCAAGAAATAAACTATGAAACAAAACCAGCCTTGACAATTTCAACTCTGTTTGAAACACATGGGGGGGGGAATCATTAACTGTCAAATTGGAAAGGACAAAGCAGAAAAAGAACATGTTATGTGCAAGCTTTGAAGAAATTGTTATAAAGAATAAAAACAATTTGGCAGTGTCTTTCATCCCACGGTTCTGAAGTCTATTGTTAAACCTTATAGGAAATTGCAATCTGTTTTTTTGTTTGGTTTTTTTTGTGTCCAGTAGCAGGTTTTGCATCTAAAATGTAATCACGTATGTAAATACGTTGTCTAAGTATAAAATGGTAGATGTGGTCCACATAGTAGTGATCTGTGGCTAAAATACAAGTATTATGGCCAGATTTTCCAAAGTGAATAGTGATTTGGGGTGCCTAAATTCTTGGGTGCCCAATTTGAGACACCTGATCTTCCGAGGTCAAGCTGCCCGCATTTTCATGTACATATAAATACATTATCAACCCTTCAGCCACTTGCCACTTTCTTGGCATGTACACAGCGTTGTGTCATTTTGTCTACTGTGACTAGTTAATATGTTTTCCACATGGTAGTTTTCGACTCAATGTACTGTAGTCTAGCTCAATGGCAATCTGAAGTGATGCATGCCTCCTTCCACAGTTGTTCATGTAGTAGACGAGAGGACCCATGATGAAATGTGAGTCATTGTATCAAGTTGCCATTGCATGTGAAGGTAAAATGCTGTAATGGAAGAAGAATGAGTTAATCCATGTGGCTCTGCATTTAGCTAGAAGTAGTTTATTATGCTATCATTTGAAACTATTTGCTCAATTCATCATGGGTTGTAGGTTATTAAAGACAACAGGGAGAGTCAGAGAGTTTAATATTCCCAGACGCACATGTGTAACTTCCATTAACTATAATGGCAGTTGCTTGCTCATTTCTGGGTGAAGAATTTGATCCAAAGATACTAGACCCTCAAACAAGATTTAGTTCCTTCCATGTGAAATAGGCCCATGAGGTTCAATGGGGCCCTGTCTACAGCATGCAATGACCATGCAAAGAAACCATTTAGAATTAAACATTAAAACTGGTTTCAGCTTAGCAGGGTTTTTCCCCACAAGGTGGATGAGGCAGAAGGTGTTTAAAAAGGTTTTGAAAACTATTAGCCAGAGTGGGCAGTAACCCAGGAGTTGGTTTCCAAAAATCATTTTCATCACACTCTACCTTGTCCCCACTGGGAGCAAAATGGTTGAAAACCATGGCTGAAACCATGTTTAAAATCAATGGGTGAAATCCTTTCCCACTGAAATCAATGGGACTTTTGCCATTGAGTTCAACGGGATGAAGATTTCACCCAGTGATTTAGAATGGCTTCCCAGGATGTGCCTTTGTGCAATACAGTCAGGGCTTTAAAGCATATGAATACCTTGATGGGGTGATGAGCTCAGCAGTGGAAGATGAACTGTGTTGTGGAAGATTCGTCATGGAATATCAACAAAAGACCTTGTATCTTAGCTTTTGTGATGGGCATGCTGCTAAATATAGGCAAAACTAAGCCTGGCTTCCTTTGTTATAAATGTTTCCTTTCCTCTGCAGATAGGTGCAATGATCAAGACACCAAGACTTCCTACAGAATTGGAGATACCTGGAGCAAGAAGGATAACCGAGGAAACCTGCTTCAGTGCATCTGCACTGGTAACGGCAGAGGCGAGTGGAAATGTGAAAGGCATTCATCTGTGCAAACTACTGGCATTGGTAAGTGGTAAACCTTAGTGCAGTGGAGGTATTGAACAGTACAAGTTGCATGAAAAAGATTTTGTGCTGAATCACGCAACACTGACTTAGGCAAAAATATTGTCAGAGTTAACAAGAGTTTTGCCAGAGGAAGATCTGCAATATTTAGGGTCATATTCTCAGAGGAGACTAAACATTGGTGTCTTTTGTGCATGAGGAAATGACAGAATTCATTTATGCAAAGTTTGCATGCACAAAAGGGGTTTGCACATGCAAATTGGAACATTTGCTTGTTCAAACCTGCAAAAAGAAATTGCATGCACCGCTTTATGGACACATAAATAGAGGCTATATTTTGAAAATGTGGCACTTCGGGTTAATAGTTTTGAAATCAATAGGCTTTCTACAGGGGGGCTTACCTTAAATTTCCTGAATTTAAAGTTGAAGACATTATGGATGTCAGAAGTTAAGCTATTCTTATGTCAAAATAAACACAACCACTTAGGCTTAAGCTTTAATATGACACTTGTGTATTAAAAAAATTGTATTTTGTATATCAGATCCTTTGATTTTTTTTGTATGAGTTTATTTAGTTTTCTAGTATACAGTATCCTCTGTCCTGGGTTTATAGTAAAATATTCAGCTTCTAAAGCCCCCCTCAATAGAAGTTCTTTGTCATTTTAAGGATCTGCTGTTATTTTTGCTTTCAGTGCATAAATCTAGCTTTCTCCCTTGGGTGGGTATACTAGTTTTTTTGCTAATAATTTCCTGTGCTTGCTATCACCCGTTTGGGTCCAGGGTGGAAATGCTAGTATAGACAGGGCTCCAGGAAACCTCTAGCACTTGAAAAGCAGAGCTCAGAGCAGGTCTAAACCACGCTGTGCTTAAAACTCCAGTGTTCTCAGTGCTCCCACATTGGCTATTGCAAGTGGAGCTGTACTGATGGTAGGAAAAGTGGGCAATTTTAGCAAAAGTTTCCAAGTGTAGAAGAGGCCCCTGAGTCTCTTTTCATATTACTCTTAACTAGAGCTGGTGGAAAAATTTTCCTCTTGAGAATGTTTTTTTTTCATGGGAAAATACGTTTTCCCCCAAAACAGACTTTTCATGAAAAAATTGTTTCTTTTGAGATTTTTCAGTTCCTCAGTGAAACAGTGGAAAAAAATAAATCCACACCCTGTTTTTCAATTTTTGTGTTTTACTTTTTTCCCTCATCTTTCCCTTTTTATTTTTTCCTTCTTTACTTGGTTTCAATTTTTGGTTTCAGTTTTTTCTTCAAAAAAGTAAAACATTTTCATAGGAAACTTACAATTCGAGTTTTTCTTCCCTCCTTCTCCTCCCTCAAATTTCTCATGGAAAACAACTGCCATTTTTTGACCTAATCTATGCACATTTCTTGGCCATGTAGTCACTGTTGTTGGGGATGGTCATTAGCATGGGTGGAGGTTTATTTCTTTAATGTGAAAATTCACTAATTAAAGTGCAAACAAATGTGAAAATGGAAAGCGATTAAGAAACATAGCTGCAGATAATTATGCCTAAGAAATTTAAATGGGTTATAACTCTAGCAGGCTTCTCCACTGGAAAGGGCTGAAGATGTTAACATGATAGCACTTACCCTATTTTTGGATTTAAAGCCTGCTGCTAAATCCCTCCTTTCTCACATTTTCTGCCTTAGGATCTGGATCCGGATCCACGACCTTCACAGATGTACGAACTGCACTTTACCAACCCCAGTCTCAACCCCAGCCGTACGGTCACTGTGTAACTGACAGTGGGGTGGTGTACTCAGTCGGGATGCAGTGGGTTAAGACACAGGGCAGCCAACAGATGCTTTGTACTTGCCTGGGCAATGGAGTTAGCTGCCAGGAGACAGGTATGAGGTTTTTTTCTTTTCTTCTTTTTTAAGGCTCATACCTAGACAAATCAAGACCCCACTGAGCACGTGCTTAACTTTAGCTATGTGAGTAGTCCTACTGGAGTCCGTGTTTAAGTGCTTTGTTGGGTTGGGGCCAACGTGCAGAAGGGCTATCACTGGATCTTACATAACCCTCTTCAGTGCAGCCTCTGAACTAAGGTCCTGATATAAAGGCCATTGAAGCCAGTGGAAAGAGTCCCATTGACTTCAGTGGTCAGGCATTGAGAGAATTTCAGTAGTTGTTTTCACTTGTAATGAATCCCAATTTCTAAAGACAGGAGGACATGCTCTCCTAGGCCAATACTTGAAACATGTGTTCATGTTAATGGCTCCTACATGCATTGAGGTATGAGAAAACCCCTTGGGGGGTTTGGTCCCTTCCTAGAAAGTAGAATCTTGGGGAATGTATAAGGAGGGTGTTCTGAGGAGCATGTAAAATGAGGAACAGTGAACTTGGGGAAGGGAAAAGAAAGAATTAAAATTTCTTCCTGATTTTGATTATTTGAGGCCTGGTTCTTGAGGATAGAAATAACTCCCGTTTGAGTTACATACATTCTGCAGTCAGAGAATAAAGTCATTGGAAATTGAATTAGTAACTTTATTTAAACTAAGTTGCAGCTGTATGTTTTTTAGAAGAGGATGTAGGTTGAATGATGATGTTATTCGGCTAGATCCTCAGTTGGTATAAATTGGCCTTGGACTATTGAAGTCAGTACCAATTTACACCAGCTAAGGATCTATCCCAATGAAGTCAAAGTTACTTTAGAGCACAAAGAATTGGAGTGGGGACATTGAGCCATAATATAATGTTGTGCTTTGCTTGGTTTAAAGCTGTGACCCAAACCTATGGTGGCAATTCTAATGGGGAGCCATGTGTTTTGCCGTTCACCTACGGTGGGAGGACCTTCTATTCTTGCACCACGGAAGGGCGATCAGATGGACATTTCTGGTGCAGCACAACCTCAAACTTCGAACAGGACAACAAATACTCCTTTTGTACTGGACAAAATGGTAAGCTCGTCTCAAGAAATGTTTTGGAAAAATAGGCTGAATTTTGAATATCTGGGTGTAGTGAATATAAATAGTGTATGGGCTAGATTTTCAGCTGGTGTAAATCGGCATAGCTCCATTGAAGCTTCTGATTTATACCCAAAGGAGGACAAGGTAAAAATGGTAGCTCTGCCGATTAAAATGACACAGCTGCTCAAGCTTTTGATGAATAGTTTTTGTGAACATATTCCCCATCTGCCCTGCATCTTGCAAACGTTAAACTCCCAACCCTAGGATGTGGAGAAAGTGTCAGTTACCCTGGAGAAGTAGGAGTAGCCATGGACAAAGGGAAGATGATGGGACAAAGTCTTCGTTTTCCCTTGGGGGTTTTCTTTAACTAGCTAGGGAGGATCTTCTCTTGTACTATTGTATGGGAAAGGGCCCAGATCAGTATTTTTATTTAAGAAAATCTCTGTGTCCTATTTTTGCTCTCCTTACCTGACCTTAAAAATGGAGCTGCTAGCCAGAACGCAGCTCACTATCTTTGATCTAAGGGACCTTTAGACCTCTCTTGCCTGATTGAATTTTGGCCCGTCAAACAAGAGCCCAGGCCCATATTAGGCTATGATCTGATCTGTGCAATCCTCTGAAGTCACTTCCTCAGTCCTGACTCCCCTGTCAGGTTGCCTTATATAGCAGCAATCCTAATCTGCCACTGGGCAGGAGTCCTGTGGCATGACTAATGCAACATTCTACATCAACCGGAGGGTAGAGGGGCAGTGTTCCTTTTACAACAGATTTACCTGTATGGTTGCATATCCCAGGAAGCCCATGGACCCGCCAAAAGTCAGCAGCCAGCCAGACAGTTGAATGTCTGCTGGATCTGACCCTAAGTGAATAATGGCTGAAATTATTCATAAAAGGGTAGATTTAGTAAAGTGGTAAAATACGACTTCTCCGATCTGTCATTTTTTTAGCAGCATTTCACTCACAGGAGGATTTTTAATATCTTCTGGTTTCTTCAGATGCAAATCTAGATCCCTTTCCATCATGTCTCATTTATTCTATTTTAAGAGAATTCATGGAATTCAGCTGCTGTGGGTTGCATTGGTGATATATTTCCAAGAGATCCCTTGTGCGCAGCTGTGGGGCAGCAGGAGAATCTCGATAAGGGAGGACACAAGTAAAGGCTTCATTCTTCCTAGCTATTTGTGCATCACTAAGTTGTAATACTTTCCTAAGGGTTGTGGTTTCATTTAAAGTCATTGGGCACATTCCAGCTCTCAGTTAAATCCATCCAGCCCCATTTACTTCTGTGGGGCTGTACAGGTGTCATGGAATGGAGAGAATCTTTGACTCACTGGGCCAGCTCCCTGGTCCTACTATGGGTTTTCTTGACCACCTTGTTGGTGCAAAGAAACTGCAAAGCAGGTGGATCTGGACCTCCTAATGATTCTCCCTACCTTTGTGTTTCAACTCCTATGCTAAGGCCTTCCCAGGCACAGGGGGTCTATGCGGGATCTCCCTACTCCTCAACAATTCCCATGGCCAGGCTTATTCTGTGTGAGTGTGAGTGGTGCTTTACGGTTTTACAAAACCCTTGAATGTGGTGCAGTTTTTCACAAAGTTTATATTTGCAGGATCAAATGAGTACTCTGGTGAGGGACATGTGCAAATTGAGTGTCAGTGCTATGTTCTGAAACAACTCCGTGCTTTCCTGAGGAGGATTCTGGCTCAGTGACAGCTCTCTCTTTTACTCCTTTTGCTTCTCTGCAGTTTTGGTCCAGACCCGAGGTGGCAACTCCAACGGTGCCTTGTGCCATTTTCCCTTCCTGTATAACAACCGCAATTACACGGATTGTACTTCTGAGGGACGGAGAGACAACATGAAGTGGTGTGGGACCACCGAGAACTATGACGCTGACCAGAAGTTTGGCTTTTGCCCTATGGCTGGTAAATTGTGGAGGCGGGTGCTGGATTGGAAGATCTCTGGCTGGCCGGCTGGTCTTGAATCCATCGAGGTCTCTTTTCAAGACCAGTGGTTCTCAGACTGGTCTGTGAACTGCAGCTGGGATGTAGAGTCCTTACAGGTGTCCACTGAGCTGCGTCTGTCACTGTGGTGAACCATCCACCCTTGTTTCAGTCATTAGTGGCCTGCCAGATAGTGGCTGCCCAATTCAAGTTTCTTCTAGGGCTCCTAAGGGGTTTTTTGACCAGCAACTTTGGTGTTGCAAACAGAAGGTAATTTACTTTGCCCATTTGCTGCAGAGAATTATGGGCCAGTTCCTCCCTGTGGTATAAATTGGCGTGGCTTTGTTGATGTCAATGGAGCTATAGAGGTTTACACAAGCTGAGGATCTGGCCTTCTATCAGCAGAAGCCTTCTCCCTCACTACTCCATCCTTTCGTCTTGCCTGATTTTGCAATTACGGATGACCCTGTATTTCTAACATCAGTCTGTTACCCTGGCTGTTATGCCGATCTCAGTTTGTGCAAGTGTCAGTGATGGCAACAGGAATTGTGTGTGTGTGTGTGTGTGTGTGAGTGTTTGGATCTAGGGCAGCGGAGGGCACGAGTACTTCCCTGCCAGATCAGTAGGACACGAGGCAGCTGTGAGAACCTATTTTTAAACACCAAACCTTTTATCACTAAAAAGCTCCCATGCCACATTTGCCAGCATGCATGCAATGAAGTGTGGAGCAAAGGGAACTAGTTTACACTCAGAGGAATGCTTTTTGTGTGAGGATCTCAGCATTTTTAACAAACATTAACTGAGCCTCACAGAAGCGCTGGGATGGAGGTGACAGGTACAAAGATCATTCCTCCCACCATTGAAATGCAGCCACCTCTGGGATGGAACACAGCCAGTGTTAAACAGCACCCAGGGACGTGCTATAATATTTGAACATGAAGTGGCAAAAACGAAAATCCTATCTAATTGAAAATGTGAAGGTAATTTTATTTTAGCAGAGTGTAATCACCTGTGTTGGAATTTGGCCAGGACATAAAAGAACAAATTCTTTAGAAAAGGTAATTTTAGGTGAAAGTATAGGACTAGGTCCTCATCTGATGTACATTGTCATAGCTTCAAAGACTTTAACAGAGCTACAGAAGCTGAGAATCTGGTCCATAATTTTGGACAGCTTGGTAGAAAGCTTGCGACAAAAGACATTTCTCTCCACTCCTGTTTACCGAGAGGTAAAATGATAATTAAGTGATATGGTTTCCTCTTTCTTGTAATCTTTTAAAGACAACATGCCTGGATCTTTCCTCCCTTTGTGCCTTGAATAGATACTTACATCTGTGTAAAGTGAGTGCCCAGTAATGGTGGCTTTTACACCCACTTTGCACAGCCATCCATAGCTACACAAAGCAGTGGGCCATCCTGCCCCCGTCTCTGTAGTTAGAGCCTAACGGTTCTGGAGATAGAAAGACCTGACTTAGAGTGAATAAAATAATGTCAGGGACTTGCATTTAGAGAACATCAGCACCCAGTGAAAGTGGGATTTGGATAGATAGTGAGGCCGTAAAACACCCACATGAGGGTTTGGAACCTGTAACCCAGTGGGAAGATGCATAGCAGATTATATGAACGTTTGTGTTCATGGTAACTCCAGCTAAATAAAACCCCTCACATTCCTTGAACAGCCCATGAGGAAATCTGCACAACCAATGAAGGCGTCATGTACCGGGTTGGAGACCAGTGGGACAAACAGCACGACATGGGCCACATGATGAGATGCACTTGTGTAGGAAATGGCCGTGGCGAATGGACCTGCATTGCATACTCCCAGCTCAGAGGTCTGTGTCTTAATTTATGCACCAAGGGGCTGATCTGGCTCAAAGGGATTCTTTCCATTGACTTCATTGGGAATTGGAGCAGGCCCCCCAATAATGATTTTACATCAGCAGGTCTCACTTGCGGAGATCAGGTGGGATATTTGTACAAAAATCCGGATGTGGTTTACATTCAGGAATAGTGCTAATTCAGCACTCCTGGGTAGCAGGTCGAGGTAAAGCTCCGTTAGCTTGATCAGTGCACATCCCTGCATTCTCTTGCTTGCATTTAAGGGTCAGCACCATTGCAGCCACTCTGAGTGATGAATTAGGGCTATTCTCAAGGGCAGACAAAGCCCCTGTCTAGCCTGAAGTTTGAAGGCAGGGTTGAAGGGCAGTGCAGTCTTGTTTTGCTATTCTACAGTGAGGTTTTTAATTCCTCTGTGTAGGATAAATTACCTTCACAGGCTAATCTATATGAAAAGTTGACAGGACAATACTGAGATTTCATTTAAGCAGCCCAAGTGGGGAAATGCTTAGACAGCACCAAAAAAGACTTCAAAGGGGAGAGCATAGGCATTTGATCATCCTAAAGCTACTTACAGCGTTGGATTCATGTCTGGAAAAAGCAGAGTGGGTGCTGTCAGAGAGCCAAGAAAAGAGGCTAGCACCACTGCTGAAATTGGATATAATTTATACGGAAAGGCGCTCTCAGGGGCTTTGAGGCTTTCCGTGCGTTTTGTACAGAATGGTGAGCGATGCACAGCTAAAGGATCTGCTGTTCAGTAAAGCTCCATTCTAACACTGCCTGTACGGTCAGCGCTCTGCATTCTGGTCTCTGAAGAATGGGTCTGGGTCTGGCAGGGAAAGGGAGAAGAGAGTGAAAGGAAACTGTCAGGTTAAAGCAACTTCTGCTGAAAAGAGCAAAGTGACCTAGTCAGGAAAATAATTTCCTTTTCTTAAAGGCGAGGGGAGAGAGATTCTCTCAACACTGCTGTTAGATCACATCTGTCTGGAAACCTCTGTGGCCCTTTTTGTAATATCAGAGCATTTACAAAGCATCAGAGGACATAGCTTCACAACACACCATTTTACCAAAGGGAAAGGGAGGGGAAGCGCAGGTTAAATGATTTGCCCAAGGCCAAGAAGTCTGTGCCGGACCCTGAATTGAACACAGGTCTTTTGAGACCTGATTCCAGGCCCTATCCACTAGATCTGCAGAGAAGCTAAATCCTTCCACAAATAACAAGCCACCTTTCTGATGGTTGGCTGCTTCACAAAACAGCTTGCTTCTATAGGGGTTTTTGAGTTTGCTTGTTTTCTTCAGCTAACTTTTCTTGATCAGATTGCTTTAAGGATAAAGTGTTAGGGCCAAGCTCTCCAATGATAGAAATCATCATAGCTTTGTTGAACAGACTGGAGTTGTACCAGTTTTCATCAGTCGGTGATCTAGCCCTGCACAGTACATTAGCGGCTACGAGTAATAACTTGGATATATAATACATCTGTTCTTCTCTTGGGGTTACAGCAAGGGATTGTCAAGATTCCAAGCAAATTAAAGTGCTGAGAACATTTTGGGCTGTATCACGATATTCTTACATGTGCTAAGCAGCACTTTACCCCTTACTAATTTCAGTGGAAGTAAAATACTACTCAGTGTGAGTAAAGGTAACACAATTTAACCTTTTATGAGCAAACCCAGTGAATTTTAGATTCTGTTTCACATGCTGTAATCAATATGCAATGGGAATGCATATAGCCCTCCCCTTTAAATAAGGCTTAATACTTTGGGCCTGGATCCTGCAAACCTCACAAATCCATACAAATGACCCTTATTCACAGAAGGGGATCATAGCGTATATTCATATAGCGGGAGGATCACACTTCCTTCTGAGAGAGAGCTGAAGGGCGATCTCTCTTTTATGCTGTGACTACTTTCTGTAGCTTTCCATGGCAATCAGCCTCCTTGAACTGATCGGAAGCGAGGAACACTATGCTCAGCCGAAGTATTTTGTAACTTTTTTTCTTTACAGCCCTCATTGACTCACGTCTCATGTTCTCTCCCAAACAGACCAGTGTATTGTTGATGACATCACCTACGATGTGAACCAGACATTCCACAAGCGTCATGAAGAAGGACACATGCTGAACTGTACATGCTTTGGCCAGGGTCGTGGGAGATGGAAATGTGATCCTGTTGGTAGGTTACTTCCCAGATGCTCCCACTTGCCAAGGCCAGGTTGTAGCTACGCAATAACAAGAAAATGTGTGATAAGGCAGGATGTGTGAAGTCAAGCCAGATCTTTGGACGAATTCTGCCCTCTGGGAGTATTCCTATACTATAACACACTCTACTTCAGCAGCTGCCGACATTCTGGGGTAAATGAGCATTTTAGCTACTCGTTGGAGTGAACTCTTGACAAATAAGGTGTTCAGCAGAGATCTCAGCTTTCATGTAATCAGCTGTTGTATGGAGCAAGCCAGTAATGCTAAATCCTAGTTTGTCAATTGCTCTTTTTTTTCCTCCTCTTTGCTGAAATCTTCCGGTCTCCTGACTCAACTGAAGAGCATGGAAGACAGCAGCAGCAAATATTATCCTACCGTGGGCTAAACTTATTTTATTTGACTGTCTGTTATGCTGGGCAGCCAAATAAAGAGAGACCGGGCCTGTGTTAAGAGGGCATGTGGGAATAGCACTCCAGGGTTTAGCTAAAACCATCATCGTGCTGGACTGGAATGAAGAGATTTCTACTTTACTGACGAAAAACCGAACTCTGATCTGATAAGAGTTGTTTGATCTGTGATTACAAAACGCAAGAGAACGTAGTGTATCTTCTTTGGCAATAGTTCAGAAAGCCCCAGTGGTTAAATTCTGCTTTATTTATAGTATGTCTGCCTGGATTTACTGGAGGAGATCAGATAATAAAGGTGGTGCAAATTGCACCTTTGAAAGAAGGAAAGGAATTTGTTTAAGATGAGTTGAAAAATATCGTTAAAGGTGCTGCCCGTTGAATTTTGTCAGGGATTTCTCCAAACCTAGGTCCTGTTCTTTCAAAGGGAGGATACAGTTAATTCTCATTGCAATCCATCCATAAAACTTCTGCTGAGCCAGTTTCAGATGTGAATTACACACGTCTGGAATCAGTGTGTTTGAAGTTAATGGTATTCCTCTAGAGCAGGTGTCCCCAAACTGTGGGGCATTGTCCTCTTACAGGGGGTGCAGAAGAATGTTCCGGGGGGAGAGAGGGGGGCGCAGCAGGGCCTTGCCCAGGCCACACATGGGATGGAGAGGGAGCATCCCTCAGCCTGACTCTGCCCCCAGCCCCCACTCCCAGCTGCGGCCCTAGCTGCGCTCCAGGTCCCCAGCTGTGGGCCCCAGCCTCTGGTTCCTGGGGGTGTACGGGCCAAAAAAGTTTGGGGACTGCGGCTCGAGAGCTTACCCCTGAGTTTTGCCATTGACTTCATGGGAACAAGGTTGAGCCGTGAATAAGAGAAGAGCAGGCCCAGGGGCTGAGGCAGAATCAGGTTTCCCCAATAATATCTGCTGGCCAGATCCTCATGGAAGAGAAACTCCTATTGACTCTAGCGGGAGGAAGAGATGCAGAATCCGAGCCTGTCCTTAATGCTATCTTTGTCCAGAACATGCCACGGCTTGACTTGCCGTTATCGTAGGAAATCTAGAGTCTGGACGAGTTTCCGTGGAGCCTCGTTTTGAGGTTAAACTTCCATTGCCCCTTTGAGTAATGCTGTCAGTAACACTGTTTGCAGTGTGTTTTTCCTCTTCAGCCCTCTCCTGTCTGTTAACCCCAGGTTTTCGTTTTGCTTTGGTTTTTTGGCCGTTTAAGTCAACATTTGACCCTAACCTGCACCTGTTTCATGCCTTTAGACCAGTGCCAGGATTCGGAAACCCGGACCTTTTATCAAATTGGCGATTCGTGGGAGAAGTTTGTTCATGGTGTTAGATACCAGTGCTATTGCTACGGCCGGGGCATTGGAGAGTGGCACTGTCAGCCTCTGCAGACCTATGCAGGTAAGATTCCTAAATATGAAACACATTCCCCTGACTAAATCTATGTTTGTGTGATAAGAAGGGGTTGGCTGCCTGGGGTGGGCATAGGTTAAACAACAGGCCTGCTTCCTCTCCTGATTGTAACTATCTGCATGTCCTTTCATGTTCTGATCAACACCAAATGAGGCTAGGTGGTTTCACTATCTATAACGAGCAAGGAATGGTTTGAATGCTCTAGATTCCTTTGCCTGTGGGTGGTTTGCAACTGTTCAGCTCCCAGCTTGTAGGAAATTCCTAGAGGGCAAATGACCCTGTTGATTTCCTTTTTGCAGCAGAACTGTTTCCACCTGAAGGCAGACACAAGAAAGTGTCAAGCTTACTAGCAGAGGGCCAGACTGAGCGCAAGGAAAATTTGGAGTCATTCTGTTGGCTTCAGTGGGGTTACTCTGGATTCACACTAGAATCTGGCCCATTGGGTTTTATTTCCACTTCGGTGTTTCATTGAAATTCTAGATCTGCTATCTATTGTTTGAAGCTACCATGCTATTCCATGTATGGAAAAACCTTTCTTATCCAACTGACCTGCTGCAGCAAAATGCACCATGGCAGGGAATGCCCTTCCATAGTCAGTGCCCTGAACAAAACTTTTGAACTCTCCTTTGCCAAATGAATTCCAGGAAATATTCACAGACATGGTCAATGTCTCTGTTTGCCAGTTTGTGCTTTTGTAGTTCCATGAACATAACATGATAAGAGAAGCAGTTGCACCAACTGTTTAAAGGTTGCTGCTCCCACTGGTGCCTTCGTTTTAAATTTAAATTTTACAGTTGAACACTCGGAGTAAAGGATTTATGGAAAACCAATTCCATCCTCCATTTATTGTTTGATTCACTGATCTAAATCCTGCTTCCACCTCCTTGTAAATATAGAGCAGCTCCATTAAAGTCGATGGAGTAATTTCAGTACATAGCTTATTGTACATCAGCAAGATGGTTATTATCAGTCCAATTTTGATTATTGGTAGAAAAATTGCTAATAAAGTGAGACTCAGAGAAAAATAAGTACTCAACTAACAACCATTGGACTGCTTTGGTATTTTACAGACGTGTGTATTTACTGTCTTATCACACAAATTTCTCCGAGGCAAAACAGCATGTTTTAATAAGAGAAGTATGTTGCGGTGAAGATGTAACAGTCTGAGTGGCTTTTTTAGTTTATAAAAATGGAATCCAGGTGAAAACACAGTTAAAGCAAAATAACAGGATTGCGCTGTACATACATATTTGTGCTATGGGGAATAAAATGATCTGTGAGGAGCTGACAAGTTAGTACTCATAAGTAGAACTGTTCGGGAATTTTTTGATCAACTGTTTTTTCCATCAGAAAATGCCAATTCACCCAAACTGAAGTTTTTTTGAGGGAAAGGTTAGTTTTTGACCAATTTTTCACTTAAAAAAATGTGTGTGTTGGGGTGGGGGGGGATGAACCACTTAAAATTGCAGCATTGCATTTTGACTTTTTTTTTTTAAATGAAAAATCCCAGGTTTCTGGTTTGAAATCACGTTTTGTTTTGAAATTTAAGTAAGTATAGTTTTTTTTAAAGAATTTTTTAAAAGAAGTATTGTTTGCATGGCCCCCATTATGCTAGTACCTGAGCACCTTACAATCTTTAGTGATTTATCTTCACAAGGCCCCTGTGAGGTAGGAACGGACATGAGGCACAAAGACTGTATCTGTCCTGCAAAAAAAAAAAAAAAAATCAACCCGCAGCACCGAATCTCAGCACTCAGGTCAATGCCCTTGGGCTTGTGGGGCTCGCACTATAGGGCTAAAAATAGCACTCTCAATGTTTCCCATCAGGCTTTGAGACACACTCCCCCATGCCAGGTCTCGGAGCCCAAGCTTCATTCCAAACCCAAATGTCTATAGTGCTATTTTTAGCCCCATGCCAGGAGCCCATGCGTCTGAGTCAGTTGCCCAAGGCTCTAAGACTCATGGCTGCGGGCTGGTTTGGTTTTGGTTTTTTGGGTTTTTTGCCATGTAGATGTACTCCAAGTGATTTGTCTAAGGTCACACAGGAAGTTTGTGGCAAAGCAGGGGACTTGAACCCACGTATCCCAAGTTAGTGTCCTAATCGGTGTGACCTTGGCCAGATCACATAGTCTCTTTGGGCCAGACTCCTAACTTCTATAGATTTCAGTGGAAGACAGGAACGTAAATACCTGGGTGGATCCGGGTCTTTGTGCCTCAGGTGCTAACCATCCTTCCTCTCTCTCTGTGGACACAGAGACAGGCTTACCACTGAACTATATATGAGAGACAAAACAGGAATTTGAGGGTAGAACGAAGGACTGCCAGTGAAGGGACGAGTCGGACACAGACTTGGATTTTTTGCTGAGTTTCTCTAATGGTGCTTGTTGAGCCACATTGACTCCTCAGACTTCTAAAACAAACATCTCACTGAGCTATGTGAAATATGTGCTCCCTTAGCCTGGAAACGAGGGCTTCAGGCTTTCTTCAGACGTGCAAGTGACTGGAAGTGTGTACATAAATCAGATATAATGTTCCTGAATGTAAATTCTGCGTTAGATACGCTTTGAAATAGTCCCAGGTTTGTTTAGCTGCAAGTCGTCTTAAGTACATGTGGGTATGTGTGTTACACAGATGTCCAAACAAACTATAAAAGGAAATGGCTAAAATAACAAATTGTCCTGCTGCGTCAGGCGGTTCTGTGTTGGGGTTCTCTGGGAACATGAGCTTGAACAAGACTAAAAGGAGCTGTGAATGATGGGCTTGATCTAAGACCCAATGGGACTGTGAATGCCTTTCCGTTGACCTCCAAGGGACTGTGGATCAAGCCATTAACCGTCTTTGGTCCCAATTCAGCAGAGCACTTAAGCATATACTTAAAGTAGCTGGGACTTACTCATGTGCTTCGATGCTTTGCTGAATAGGGATGCATTTAAAATACATGCTGAAGCTGGGCCTTTATGACTTTACAAGACTGCTCTGTTGCAGGCCTCCAACAAAACTTCCTGGCTCTCTGTTGCTCTGTGGGCAAGTCCTGCGTTTTCTCCACTCAGCTGCTTAAGGCTGTCGTTTCAAACCCTGCATGTATAAGGAGTTGATTCAGAGAGGTTGTAAAATGTACAGTACCTTTCAACTGATGATGGTCTGTTATTAACCGAAAGGTGCCTCCTCTAACAAGATGAAGAAATGTATCATTTTGAATAAATGTAATGGAGATTGTTAGAGATCCTCCCTCTCCGCCTTTTCCTTTTTAAGCACAAGGCTGGAGTCCTTATCCAAACAATAGCATGATGATATGGGGGCCACATTCCATCATGCTGAATAGTACCTTATGGAATGAGTAGTCCCACTGAAGGATGGCGGTGCTGCTACCTAGGTTCACAACCTAGCCCTACATAACTGCAAAAATGTGGTTCTTTTACATGGAAACTTATTCCGTCACCAGTTTTGCTTTTGTTCCAATACATGTAGGAGACTTCTGATGCTTTTACTGGTGAAAGCTGTATTGTTGGTCGTATGCCTTTTCTCCAGCTGGTCAGCATCTATGATTTTACAGCACTCTGATTTTACTGTGTTGCCTTGATGCCATCTTGGGACCAGACCCTGATTAGCTGTGGAGATCAGCTTTCCTTCTGGGAAAGCATTCCATAGATCCAGTCCTGCAAGGTGCTGACCATAACCCAACTTCCATTGGCTAAGGCTTTGAGGATCCTCAGCAACTTGCCAGAGATCCTTAGCGCACAGAGGCTGAGGTTTTAAGGAGGCGGGATTCTTCACTTTGAAAAATGAGCCCAAATTGCAGAAAATAGTGACTGATAAAACTTCATTTATAATAAGCACATGCTGAAAAATGCCCTCTTGTTCCTGGTACTCTGTCAAACTATTGGACTCTCTCTTTGCACGTCATTTTCTGTACCACTTATGACACACGGCTTCCATCACAGACCCAAATCTTCCATCCTATGTTTACCCAGACCACATGCGTTAACTCCGACAGAGCAACAGGAGATAGGTGTACCGGAGCATTCGCTACAATGAGTGTTGGAGCATGGGGGGATGGAGTGGAAACCTATTTATTTCAAGCTTTCGTACTATTATTACACAAGCAAATGCATTTGGATTAATAAATCTGAGAGGGCCGGAATAGCAAACCAGAGGGGAAAACTGCCTACTTCAGTTAAAATGGAAAACTTCCATTTCAGGTGCCACTGGACCTGTGCAAGTGATTATCACAGAGAGTGCAAGTCATCCCAACTCACATCCTATCCAGTGGAATGCACCTGAGCCCTCTCACATTTCCAAGTACATTCTCCGATGGAAACCGGTGAGTGCTTTCTTCAGTCATCCCAATACCATCCGTCCATGTTTACTGTGTCTGCCAGGCAAGACACCCAAAAATCAAAACGTTCTTGGTTTGGGGATTTTAATTATTTTTCCGAGGAAAACCATTTTTCCAAGAAAAACGTTGATTGAAAACAGAAATTTCCTCATGAAAATTCCCATTATGTTAACATTTTTTAAAAAAAGGCATTTTTGCTGGGAAAAAATTAGATCAGTTTTCATCCAGCTCTAGTTGCCAGTTCAGTGATCTTGCCCTACTGTAGAGGTCATTTGGATTGAAGATTAGAGGTGACTGACGTTATCGAAGCATGTACAGTGACCATGGACATCTGTGAGTGAGCATTACTGATTGATGTGCTTATGAATTTATGATGTCAATGAGAGTTAGGCACATAAATACCTTCTGAGGATCTGGGCCTACATAAATAGCAAATATGCTAGGAAACTATGTGAGGTTGAGATTATATATTTGCTCTGTGGTGGTTGAATAATATAAATCCTTGTGAAAGTTTCCTTATTTGGAGGAAACATTGGCTTTGTACCCTGTACATATTACTGGAACAATTGGCATAGATTGTATCACCTTAACGAGGAGGTAAAAATGAACAGGATACAAAGATGTAAACAGCTGACAGAAGATTAAATAAACACAAGTAGTCTCCTTCTGTAAAGTCTGAGTCAAAACTGGTTAACCACAGCTTGCTGGCTTGCTCCTATTTAAGAATGATTCATTTTAACCAATGCAAATGAATCCTCTTACAGCGCCTTTACAGTGTAAAGTTACTCTTTAGAGATGTCTACTCATCTGCTAAGCATGCAATGTATATATTGCTGCTAAAACCTTTTCAAAAGAGAGCCATTAAAATCTCAGTGCATACTCCTAATTTTAACAGGATCGTTATCCAGTATTTCGTTACAAATTAACCACACCTAAATGCCTATGGGCACCACCCTCCTCCTTCCCTTGTCTACGCTGATGTGAGTCTTGCCAGATGTATGCGTCCAGATGCTCCAGTGATGGGCAGCTATGTAAAAGCATAGTTAGCTCGCTCCTTCTGCTTCAGGGGGTCTCTTTCATTGTGTTGGATGTCTTTGTTCTTTTTAGAAAAACACTAGAATAGTTTGGAAAGAAGCCACCATCCCAGGTCACTTAAACTCCTACATGATCTCCGGCCTGAAACCAGGTGTTGTGTATGAAGGGCAGCTCATCAGTGTGCAGCAGTACGGACACCGAGAGGTCACACGCTTTGATTTTACCACCACTAGTACTACACCTGTGTCTAGTAAGTAACAAGATGAAATGGCATTTCCACATAATCGCCTTCCTGTGTTTTAGTTCCTCGTAGGGTAGTTTCCCAAGTTATTTGTTTCCTGTTAAATATTCAGCTGCATCCTCTGTGGATATTATCATAGACTTTTTTTTTTTTTTTTCTTATTTGCCACACTGCATGCTTACCGTTTTAGAAAGGTAGTAGGCACACCTCGAGCCTAGCTGGCATAAATCGATGCAACTCCACTGACATCAATGGAGTCATGTTTATTAACACCAGTTGAAGATTTGTCCCTTACTTTCTATTGGGTTGGCATTTTGTTAATTCAGATAAAATCTTCTGACCTCTCCTCATCTGTTTTACTTTGCAGGCAACACCCTTTCGGGAGAGACAACTCCCCTTTCTCCTGTGGTTGCTACCTCTGAATCGGTCACAGAAATTACAGCCAGTAGTTTTGTAGTCTCCTGGGTTTCCGCTTCTGACACCGTTTCAGGATTCCGTGTTGAGTACGAACTTAGCGAGGAAGGGGATGAGCCACAGTATCTTGGTAAGGCAGATGTTTGAACCTATTCAGGCAGGTGTTCAGCGGGGGTAGCTCCGTGTAGCTTTATCTTGGGGAGTTGGTTCTCCCACTCTTATATCTGGGTAAATTCTTAGGAACCATCCTTTTTCCAAGCTATGACTAACACTTGTTTAATAGCTTCTTTTTCCATTGAGACATTCACATTCTGTGATATCAACCTGTTAGACTGAGAAGGATGATCTGGTGGTTAAACCACCAGGCTGGGACTTGGGAGATGTGGTTTTTGTTCCTCTCTCTGTACGACTGTGGGCCATGAATCTTAGTTTCTCTGTTTCTCAATTCTCTATCTGTAAAATGGGAACAATATTTCACAGGGGCGTTATGAGGACAGTGCTGCAATGCTATAGGGTTTTGTGCTATGGAAAAGAATCTGCGGGAAAAGATGATGCTCTTTGATTTATTTCTATTCAGCTCTTGCCTGCCACTGAATGTTAAATAGGAATCATACAAGAACCACCTGGATAATTCTTCAAAACCTCCCTGACTGAGCGGGAAACTCGGGGTGTTAGTGGGTGTGAAATCAGGGCTAGACTCATAGCAGTGGCAAAGTCCAAATGGGTACTGTGCAAACCTGCCTACACATCCCTGCCAGTGCACCTCAAGCCTGACCTGCGCTCTCCTGGGTATTCTGTGCCCCAGCTCTCTTCTAAATAAGTTGCAGATGACTGTCCTAGACTCCGTGGAGCTTTGTGAGGGGGACTAGTGAGCAGGCGCAGGCCAACCACATTTCGTCACAAGAAAATTGTGACTGAATGGAACCAACCCAGAGTTTTTGGTTGGTTGGTCTGGTGAGGAAAAAAGCACCATTGCTAAGTGTTCTCGATTTTCTTCTTTTGCAAAGATCTCCCAAGCACAGCCACCTCCGTTAACATTCCGGACTTACTGCCTGGGCGTAAATACATCGTCAACGTCTATCAGATCTCGGAAGAAGGAGAACAGAATCTGATCCTCTCTACTTCCCAGACAACAGGTACACACTGGGATGTGCCGCTTGGCTTTGGAAGGCGCTGTTCTGTGGATTGTTCTCTGAGAGATGTTTTGACATATCTTGGCCTCACTTGCTTTTCTTCTTTGTTATTCCCTTCGACTCTTTTAAACAGCCCCCGATGCGCCTCCTCAACATAATGTGGATAGAGTGGATGACACCTCCATTGTCGTTAGCTGGAGCAGACCACAAGCTCCCATCACAGGTCTGCCTCATTTACGTGTAACTATTTTAAACTGTCAGTGGAATGCTTTCAAAAGCTGACGTTCAGAAGAGAGGAATCTACAAAGCGCAACATAGCAGATGAGCAATTTGGTCCATCCCAGGGTGCCTCCTGGACATTTCAGACATGGGGAGCGCAAGTTTCACCTTGCAAGCTGCACACTTGAAGCTGTAGGGCCCCTGTAGTGTTTGGTTCATGATGGATTTTACACTTTGAACCCAGTAGTTCAGTGGGCTAGGTGCAAACTAATTTCTGCAGGTTCACTTGCTGATCCAGGTTTGACTAACCACAGCCCCGTAGTCCTCTGAACCCATCGCCTCTGTCTGCCCCCCATGTCATCCCCCTAACAAACCAGGGAAGCATGTTCTTATCCAGAACCCTAATCTGTACTTCGAAGGGTGGGGATGCTCAGATCTAGGGTTATGGTTTGGCCCATGTTAGAGATTCATAGATTCTTAAGGGACAACTGTGACCTTCCAATGTGACCTCCAGGGGGGTCTCACATGGGGGCAGATCTGAATTTCACAAAAGGTTCAGGAGTGTTTTTTTATTCTTGGGGGAGGAAATGTGTTAATTTCTTTTTTTTTACAGTTCCTTGTGCTGGTTGTAGCGTTGCGTATGTTGATCATGTGTGCTTCCTCACATTAGGCTACAGAATTGTCTATGCCCCGTCAGTGGAAGGCAGCAGTACAGAGCTCAACCTGCCTGACACCGCCACCTCTGTGACCCTCAGTGACTTAATGCCTGGTGTTCAGTATAACATCACTATCTATGCAGTGGAAGAAAATCAAGAGAGTACTCCTGTCTTTATCCAGCAGGAAACCACGGGTGTCCCACACAAAGGTAACAGCCAGCACGCTCCCTGGGATACAGTTCACACCAAAGGAATTTGTCAGACACAGTAGGACCAAATAAAAAGAAAAATGCAGCCTTTGGAGTCCAGCTTTAGCTGTAAGCATACCACCAGCAAATGCTCTGAATGGGTATATAATCAATAGTGGCCTTTACCGTAAACCCTCACCAATTTTTTGCTAATCTGTACAAGCTTTAAATATTAACATATTAAAGTCAAATGCTGGTTTCTGCTAATCAAATATTGCCACCTTAGGATTGCGAGTTTTCACTAGCAGAGACTTAATACCTATTTAGGCCATGTCTGCACTACAAAATTAAGTCAACCCAACTTACGTTGGCATGCAGCCAATGCAGCTGTCAAATCACTTGTGTGTGCCCATGCTTGGCTCTTTGTATCGGTGGTGTACATCCTCACCAGGAGAGCTCCTATCAATTGTATTGTCAGGGTGGGGAATTGTGGGACAGCTCCTGAAACCCAGTAACTATCAACACAAACAATGCATTGTCTGCACTGACACTGCGCCAACCTAATTACATCGACTGCGACTCTACGCTGCTCGGAGAGGTGGCAATGCTAAATTGGTGCAGAGAAGCACTCACTTGGCAGGAAGCCAAATGTACGTGAAGATACTTCCACAGAGCGGTTGATGCAAGGCAGCTTCAGTAGACATCATCTTTTTGTTCTGTTTGTATAGCACCTAGCCCAATGGGATCCATAGCCAGGATTCGTAGGGGCTATTGCAATATAAATAATGCAAATACCCAGCAGTAAGATTACAGGACAGTCAAAAGACCGTAAGACCATGTCTACTCAAAGGGGAAAATCTCAGCAGACTTTTCTAAGTCATCATAGAGGTTCTCTTGAGAAATCATGTTATCAGTATTGAAAAGGTTATCAGTGTTGAATCTTGCTGCCTTGATACTTCAGATTTCAGATGTCTAGGGTTTGATACCCTTATCCACGTTTATAAACACCTGAATAATTAGCTGTATTTTGTTTCAGGTACTGATTCCCTCTGGTGAAGTCCTTAGGAGGGGAAATTGCTCAGCAACTATATGGATTTGGGAGCTTACCTGTAGGCACCCAAATTTGAAAGAAAAAATTGCCCTCAATTAAAAAAAAAAATTAATCAATTAGACAGTATAACAGAACAAAAAAGAAATGTACTGTAAGAATTAGGATCTGGTATGGTGACAGTGGAATCAGATGTTCTTGCAATGGGAACAGTGCCAGAAATGGACTCGGCCCAATGATTTTATGATTTGTCACCCATACAGTCTGAGAATGACCAAAGTTTGTTTTGGTTAACCATAAATGCTTGTATGGACGAATAAATCAGAAACCTCAACTGAATGACTCTGATACAGCGCCATTGAAGCCAATGGGGGGTTTACCATTGACTTCAGTGAGTCTGGGCTCAGACTGGTAGTTTAATTATAAACAGATTAGGTTTAAAATTAATTATAGACTCGCCAATTATTCTGTTGTGTTTCAAAGCCTTTTCTTCTTAATTAGCAAAAGAGCTGCTTGTTTCTAGTCATTGGATCGTTTTTGTTTTTTTTCCCAAACTCATGGCTCTGTACAGAGTTGACATTCAGTTGCTGTGTGCATTTGATTTTTCAGCAGTTTTTTTTGGTGCCAATGAAATATGATATGCAAATCATAGACTAAAATCTTCTGAGCCACCCGCTGTAATTTCAGACGTACAGCGTACACAGGTATTTTCTTGAAATCATTTGCTAAAATAAGGCTTATTTGACATTTTCTGTTACGTAAACAGGCTCTGTGAAATGTCAGATTGTAGTTATTCAGTTGTAGCTTACTACTTTCTCATTCTGCACCTTATTCCTGAATTCTGGCAGGAATCCCTCTGACTTACTGGACATCTGTCTTCTGTCAGGTGCTGTTCCTTCACCCACGGACTTGCAGTTTGTGGACGTCACTGATGTTAAAATCACCATCTTCTGGACCCCGCCAACGAGCGCAGTGTCTGGCTACCGGGTGGAAGTGATCCCAGTTAACCGTCCTGGTGTACATGGGCAGAAACTGCCTTCTACCAGGAACTACTTCGCTGAGGTTACTGACCTTTTACCTGGAACCACCTATCTCTTCAAGGTCTTCACAGTGCTCCATGGCCGGGAGAGCAAGCCATTGACTGCAGAGCAAACCACTAGTACGTGTCTTTCCTTTAAGCTTTGTTATGGGCTTGGAAGTGAATATTTTTCTCTCTTTTAGAGTAACATGTAAACACAACATTTAAACTGGAGCAGTTTGGTCCTTCCCTGGGGCACCCCCAGTAGGCAAAATGATAGGGCTGAGAATTCAGTTGGTCCAGCAATGATCTTCTTAGCAGATATATTCTTTTTAGTGCTTTCTAAAAGGGGTTTAAATCTCATTGCATTTAGAAACAATTTAATTAGGCTGGAATTTGCCTTTTTTTTTTTTTTTTTAAATAGATTTAGAATGAATGTGACTTTCTGGCTCTTTACTGGGAAAGGCCTGACTTTTCAAAGGCACCTAAGGGTGAATTTCAATGGGATTTGGGAGCCTAACTTGCTTAGACTGCCTTTTGTAAATCCCAGTCTAAATGCTAATTGCTGACTTCCATTGACTGCCATAGGAGCTGTGTGTATGCCTCTAAGAACAGGAACTGGCTCATAGTTAGTGACAATGCATTGCCAATTTTGCCTTAGTCCTGGTTCCTCATAGGACATCCTGGAACTCCTTTCAGGAGGGATGAAATGCTTCATCAATCGAAACATTGGGGATACAAAATATTTGATCAAAACCTCTGGCTACCTTGCTATAAGGTGACTTTTACAGCCCTGTTTCTCTGTCGTCACGTAGAGCTTTATTCAAGGCCCATTGAAGTCTGTGGAAGTTTCTGCACTGATTTAAATGGATTTTTTATCAGGCCCTTAGCGACTGCAAGTTTCCTACTAATCATTGTGCGAGGTCAAAGCCTCTCATAACTTTGTCAAGTTATGACAGTACAGCATCAGTGTCCCAGTCAGTTCAGTGCAAAATCTCTCCTCTGGCTGCTTGCAGTGAAGAAAAAGGGATTTCCTGGCAGTCCCTCTATCCCTCACTTCCCACAACCATAGAGACGAAAGGGGCAGAGGGACGCAAAGGAAAGAGGCAAAGCTCAGCATCTCTTTGATTTCCCCATGTGTAAAATGGATAGAATGGTACTGACCTCCTTTATAAAGCCCTTTGAGGTCTACTGATGACAAGTGCTGTGTGACAACAGCTGGGCATGGCTGCTGTTTGATCCACTCCTTGAAGGGTTTCCCTGACCCCAGTGAAGCAGACCAAAGAAAGCCAGAATGTGGCTCATGTAAGTACTTCACAAGCCTAAAAGCATGGCCACAAAAGTGTCCCAATTTTGGGTTCTGGAATTACACACAGGGCCAGGCTTTCAAAAGTAGTCAGCTCTCATTGATTGAATATTGTGAACAGTTGTCCTCACTGTTATGCTTCGTTACGTTTGGGCCTTTAGGGATAAAAAGACTGCCAGTGTGGAGACTGGTGGGTGTCTTTTCTAGGTCAGGTCATATGAAATGTTCCAAAAACCTTGTATAAATCACAGAGGAGAGACAAGCACGCATAGGGTTATTTTGTAGCAGAGCTCTCAGCTTGACTGTTAGGTTGACATGTTGTGCCTCAGGAATGTGGTGCTGTTTGTTTGTTTAATTAAAATTGGTGCATATGGTTTGGTATTTTAAAAAATAAACAACAGCCAAGATTTTTCAAAGGAGAGCCTAAAGTGAGGCCATGGCGCCTATGAAAGAACTAGCAGTGCATACTTTGCTTTTCCTTCCAGAACTTGATGCCCCTACCAACCTACGGTTTGACAACATTACTCACTCTGCAGTGTTGGTGACCTGGACTCCACCGCGTGCTCCGATCACAGGATACCAACTGACTGCAGGTCCCACAAGAGGTCAACAAAAGCAGTACAATGTGGGGCCATCTGCCACCAAATACCCACTAAAGAACCTGCAGCCTGGGTCTGAGTACACTGTTTACCTTGTAGCGGTGAAAGACAGCCAGCAAAGCAGCAGAGAAACTGCGGTCTTCACTACTTGTAAGCATGATCGGTGCTTATTCATCTGCCAGTAACACTGTCCTGCCCAAAGCATAGACTTGTACTTGAAACCAGCCATTCCAACTTGTCTTTCAAAATAAGTCCTTAGAGATGATATTTGAATGGAGCAGCTCAGGAAATGTTCTTTTTTTCCCCTCCATAAAAAATTTAGACCAAAAAAAAAGCAAAAATGTTGCATTTCCATCAGAAATTTCAGCTTTTTGTTAGAAAAACCAACCTAGAAGTGAAAATTTCTGAAAATGTCACTTGTCAGCAACCCAAACACCAACACATTTCAGGCAAACGTATGTTTTCAGTTACGCCCAACATATTTCGGTTGTTAGTTGGGTATTCAAATTTTTCAGCTAAAATTCAGGGGAAAGAGAATCATTGAAAGCTGACATTTCCCATGGAAATTTGCATTATGATGGAAAAGCCATTTTCTCTCAATAAACATATTCTGTGTTTGAGCCTTTCTGGTGTGTTATCCAGTGGTTGAAGAGAATGAGTAGCGGATGATTATTTACTCATTCATGTAAAACCAAGGGCAGTGATTTTTCTCAAGCTTTAGCATCTGATTTGAAGCAGATCAGATGTTTTTATAGTAATAATGACAAGTATTGTTTAGTATCTGATTTTATCCATATGGGACCTCAGCCTCTTATATTTATGCTGGTTGATATGTAATAATTTAAAGGTTTGTTTCTTCCCAAAGATTATAATGTTAAAATGAGTTTGGTAAGAACCACTATATACTTGTACAAAGAATAGATAGATTTGCTATTTAAATAATGATGAAGCTGTGATATAAATCAACAAAAATCAAAAAATCCCAAAGCAAGCAAACAAACAACAAACATACACACAAATTGTGTAAACATCACAAATGACTTGGAGAGAATCAAACAAAAGAACCCAGGGCTATCATTTAATGTTGCACTAAGATGGCACAAATACAAGACTGAAATTAGATGACAAAAGTCAACGTATAGGACAGCAGGACTTGCAGATTTCTATAACTTTCTGGATATCATTGAGTTTGAACTGCATTTATCAATTCATTTCACAGTGCAGCCCATGGGCTCAGTCCCTCCCTATAACGCGGAAGTGACAGAAACTTCTATTGTTGTTACCTGGACACCTGCACCAAGGATTGGTTTCAAGGTATTTTCCCATTGAAATGTTTGGATCTATTTTTCTCTCTGTTGCTTAATTACATTAGCAGTTATCCAGATAGGACCAGTTAAGAATTAATGGCCATAGACCATAGGAAGCTAATAGTTTGTGGAAAGAAGTGTACTGACAGATGTGGAACCAATGGGTACAGTGGGGCAGTATCTTGTGTTCTTAGCCTGAAGTGCCTATTCAGGGGTTAAAATATTTATGCAAAAGAGATGATGCTCACGCACACCTGATCCAAAGGCCACTGAAGCTAATGGGAGTCTTTCACCTGACTTCTGTGGGCTTTGGATGAGGCCCATATTTGAGACATCATGATGACCATCTCCCAGCACCATAAGGTTGCATCGTCCCATTCTGCTGCAAGACGCTGCGTTCCCTGAGGCGTACCCACCTACAGGGCTATCCATGCCCTTTGTGTTCCAGCATAGGCAACTTCCCCAGAACCATTCAGCTAGTGATTGGCATGAAACACACAGGTCCATGCTGGTGTCACTTAGGAGCATGTGTCCAGTGTGTTTTATAGGCTCTTATATGGTTCATATGTAAGGCAATCTTTCCACTTCCTTCTTCTCCACAGTTGGGTGTGCGACCAAGTCAAGGTGGAGAAGCCCCACGGGAGGTGATTTCTGAATCTGGTAGCATTGTTATCTCTGGCCTGACTCCTGGAGTGGAGTACATCTACAGCATTTCAGTCCTGATGGACGGTCAGGACAGAGACTCGCCGATCATCAAAAGAATAACTACACGTACGACACAAAGACTAACCCTTACTAATCCTTAATGCTTTTCCTCTGCTTTGCTATGTAGCTGCACGGGACACTGGGAGGGTACTAGTGGAGGACTCAGGAGGGCTGGATTCTATTCACAGCTCTGCCACTGCCTTGAACATGTCTTTTTGCCTCTGTTCTTCCCTATATTTAATAAGAATAATGATAATGACCTTCCTTTATAAAGCACCTTAAGATATATGGGCCTGATCCAGCTCCCACTGAATTCAAGTGAGAGCCAAAAGAATTAACAGTGGTATTGCAACCCCCTAGAACAATAGTTTGCATCTCATTTTCTCTCTCCTCAGTCTCAAAGGAGTCTGTTCTCTGTTTGATATACAAAGGACGTTAACATTACTGCATGTGGCAAATCAGCGGGATAGCTCCGAAAGAAGCTGTTAAAATTTAGTTCATTTTCAAGGTTTGGGTGTTTTGGTTTTTAAATGACTCTGGGGATTATCAGGTGATCATGCATTTGGTTTCTCGTAGCATTGTCCCCACCAAGTAATCTGCATCTGGAGTCTAACCCTGACACTGGAGTCTTGACTGTCTCCTGGGAGAGAAGCACGTCTCCAGGTAATTACATAGCCTCAGAAACTGCTCCATTGCCACAAGAATAACTCCTCTGATTTACTCCTGAATTACACTAGTGTAATGGACTACCTCAGGCTTGTTATTAACCAGGCACTGAATAAATGTTTAGCTCCCATGTCATTTTTTGATATATTTTGTTTTCGGTTGCATTCAAATACAATCTGACCGAATATGAATATTCCGTGTCCCTGTGTGAAAGTAGTCTGCAATGGGACTCTTGATGACCTTGCATGTCAGATGGCAATATTTCACGGGATGATAGAGATTGGCTTTCAAGTCAGTTAGGAGTAAGGAGACTGTTCCAGTGTCCTCTCTAGTTAACAGAGAGTCTGAAATAAAGAGAGCACAAAAAGGCAGGAAGGGAACATTTGGGGGGTTAATTCATTGTGTGGCATTTTCCAAAGTACCCTACCTTGACCTAACAATTCTCCTCCTGACATAAATGGGAGTTTTACCAATGACTTCCCTGGGAAATGTTCGGCCAGTGCGGAATGCTTTTGGAAACCACACCTTGAGCTGAGATGCGACTTTCTTTATTTCTTGCCTTATTAGCATTTTGGCTTTGGGGAGCTCCTGAGAGTGTGTCTTCAAAGTGCTGTGGAGAATAACCATGTTTTTCCCGTTAATGCCCATGGGAGCTGCACAGCAAAGCCCCTCTTTGGGCACCTCTTTGGACGTTTATCTCAGTGTGTCAATTCAAAAGGGACTGCTCCTATGTCGCGTGAGCTCTTGCCTGCCCGCTTCAGGGTGATGGGGGATCATCTGTTTAATATCTGTATTTTCTCTGAGAGGTTGTATTCGAACCTGGTTTGAATAAATCCACCGCAGGGTTATCTGATTCCTGCCATCTGTGTCTTGCAGGAATCACTGGCTATCGAGTTACCACGGCTCCTACCAATGGGCAGCAGGGATACACCTTGGAGGAAGTGGTCGGTGCTGATCAGAACTCCTGCATCTTTGAAAATCTGAGCCCCGGCTTGGAGTACAACGTCAGTGTTTATTCTGTCAAGGGCAACATGGAAAGCATCCCCATCTCCAAAACCATCACACAAGGTAATGGAAAGACGAGCAGCCACCGTGGCCATGGTAGCAGGCCAACCTTGTAAGCCATCTCCACGCAGACCTCCCACTGACTTCCTTGGTGGAGGATTCGCAGGCTTAGAGCCTAGCGGCAAGGTAGTGAGTAAGGGGGCACCAGGAACAGGCTAACTGCATTGGCAGCCCATCTGCAGGGGAAGAGCTGGCTCTGTGGAAATACATTGCCTCATTTGCACAGGTGGGCTGGGGAATAGGCAGCGCCTTGACACCGCCCCAGCAGATTTGAGCTGGCAAAAAAGGGGAAGCAAGGAAGTCATGTAGTACTAGTAAGAACTAGTGGCAGATTACTTGGTGGGTTTTTCACTATGTACTGGGATGTCTCCCTGTAACACTCCATTACTACCACAGTAGTACAGTAAATATCCAAATCCCTGAATGATTAGGTTTCGTTTTGCTTTGTTAGGGTTTTGCTTGGTGGAGTTCTTGCTAATCTAGGAAAGGATGCCAGCTATTGTGTTTGGCAAATGCTTGCTGTTAACCAGGCTTTTAAAATTTCCGTGCTTCACTGCGTTGCTGTGTTCTCCCCTGGATATCTACTGCAGCAGCATTGTATCATTAAAGCAACAACGACTTTAACTCCTATAACACTCTCTAATGGGGAGGGAACATTACAATAGGCATCCTTTGTGTCTTTTGGTGCTCTTTAAAGGTGATATGGTAAATGCATCCCCTGAGGATAAATCGTTATTTTACAGAAAATGGACATTTTGCTGCACTTATTCTGGAAGATACTTGTTTTTCATAAGACCATGAAATTGTCGCTTAGTTATTAAACAAGCCAGCCTTTTGCACCTTTTCTGATATTTCCTTTTTCCAGCTAACTCCTAATGACATCACATGAGTAATAAGCCATATGTCCTTTCTAACAGAGGGGAACAGCATCCAGATATCCCATTGACTTTAGGATTGTGCCCTTAAAGGCAAAGCAAAATCCCTGATTTCTGTTGGGTCTAACATTTGGGAAAGAACAGTTTTTCTAAAGTTGTAGCATCCATCGGAACAAATCTCACAGCCTTGTTAGCTATGCAAAAAATACAGGATGCATTTGGAAGGTTATTCAAATGAATCCTAATTCGATGGTTTGGTTTTAAGATAGTAAAGTCTGGTGAAGAAACCAAGTCAGTTTCTCTCAGCCACACATAGCATGGTGAAGCTGTGAGTTTCATATGGAAAACCCATATCCCAGGAAAGCTCATTTTTAACCACTTCCAGTTTTTCTAAGGAAGCTTTATATTACTCCCAAGTTTGGGATTTTTGTTTTAGCACCTGGGCTGAAGCTGCAGCAGTAAGACTTTAAGAATACTGGGCCAGAACCTCTGCTGGTGAAAATTGTAACTTCTTTCAGGTCAATGAAGATACACTGATTTATACCAGTTGCCTTCATTGACTTAAACAGAGCTACAACAGTTTTCACTGGCTCAGGATTGGACCCACTCCAGCTAGTTCAGCATTCCAAATGGGTCATGATGACATTAGCATCTGAATAGCTGAAGCCAGACATAGTATTTGGACTATTAATTTTTTTAAAAGACAAAAATTCTAGAGGGTCGGTTATCAATAATCCAGTTTTCCTTTGCTTAGAGATAAACAAGAAAGAGAACTTCTTTTAAAAGAATGCTAAAATTGGGTAGGTTTCAGTAAGAGAATTATTTGAAAAAACATGTCAGGGTCCAAGTGTCTCATCCTTATAGTAATTTCAATGGGCATTGAGGGCCTAGCCTGCTTAGGCTTTTGAACGTCCCACCAGGCAGCAGATCTTCAAAGATGGTCAGGCACCTAACTCCTACTGAAATCCTGTGCATCCTTTTCTTTGTCAATCTGGCCCTATGTGTGTTGAAAGGTGCGATTTTGTACAAGTCAGAGTGGCACCATTGGGCCCTCAGCTGGAAACTATTGCACATCACCATCATTGCTTTACCGTTTCCTCACTGTTAAGACATGTAACCTGATGACTGCTGCTTTATTCCCCCCCCCCTCCTCTTTTGTTTTGCCTCTGTGTGTCTGTGCCGTTCCCCTTTGCACTCAGTAGAGGTGCCCCAGCTCACTGACCTAAGCTTTGTTGACATAACTGATACCAGCATCGGCCTGAGGTGGACCCCGCTAAACGCCTCCACCATTACCGGTTACCGCATCACGGTAGTTACGGCAGGAGAAAGTTCCCCTATTTTTGAAGATTTTGTGGACTCCTCAGTAGGATACTACACAGTCACAGGCCTGGAGCCGGGCATTGATTACGAGATCAGCCTAATCACACTCATTAATGGCGGAGAGAGTGCCCCTACCACTCTGACACAGCAAACGGGTGAATTTTGAAAACTTCCGTCTTTTGTCACCTGGATGGTGTTTTGTGCTGTCACTAGCTGCTGGGATGACTAGGGCGTTCTCTGAGAAGAATTGAGCCACTCACTGTGATGGGAGAAGGGGAAGACAAGAGCCAAATTGTGTTTTAATCTTGGATGGGAATGGCTCTGCCATTTGTGTTTTTTAACCCTGTGCACGAACTGCATTTTAATAGTGCAGATAACTGCAAAATCAGGGCCTTATTCATGCCGGCTTTTCAGATTTTCAGGTTTCTCTGTTAAACTTGAGTTATATGATCCCCAAATTATTAGATCCTGAATAACAGTCCCCAAAGTGAGATAGGATCTCCAAAGGGTGTATACGATTCTGGAGACACTCTTTGGCTTAGCCCTGACTCTCACTGGGCAAGCCATTTGAGCTATTAGTGTTTTTTTTGGTGGTGGCCCAACTCTTCAAACCTTGTCTTAAAAGGGGGACAAGAAACACTGCTTCCTGAGCACACGCTAGTGATAGGCATGCCACACTGCCGAGGTTCTCTGTAGTGCATGGGTAGAAGATGAACCAAGGACTAGTTTTTGCATGACACCCTGTCACGGTTGAATGTACTGCTGGGGTTCTAAACCCTTAAACACACAAGCAGACGTAGAAGTGAAGGAACTTAATGGATATACCTTCTCCTCCCCTATGTGTGCATGTATCAATTTTGGATTAAATGACTTTTTCATCTGTAAACTGCTGTCTGGCAACTTAAGCCTCTTTTGGTCTCCTCTCTCTGATACGAGATCCAGCTGCAAGGCTGAAATTAGAGAAATGTGCTACCTTATTTTCAAATTAGCTCAACCGAATACATTTAAATATCAGTGATTGCCAAGAGGTTAAAGGAGCCTGACAGTAGACGGAAGTGTTTTTAACTGTAGTGGAACCAAATGTAGTTTAGGAGTATGTTTGCATGGGTCTGAAACAGTAGCCTCTTTGTTGCATGAGATACACTGTGGCTTCCGTGAACCTCCATCTTGGAAAACTCTCACCTTCCAGAAAATGTTCAAAAAAAACAAACAAAAGATCCCCAATATTCTTTGCCTGTAGCTGTTCCTGCTCCAACTGATCTGCGCTTCACCAACGTGGGCTCAGATGCTATGCGTGTAACCTGGTCTCCTCCAGCATCCATTGAACTGACCAGTTTCCTGGTGCGTTACTCACCTGTGAAGAAAGAGGAAGATGTCGCTGAGTTGTCCATCTCACCCTCCGACAGCATGGTGGTTTTAACAAGTAAGAGGTCACCTGTATACGTCAGCTGAATGTAAGAGACTTCTCCAAAGCAGCAGTTCTCAGGCTGAATTCCACTGATCGCTGGTGGGTCTGTGGAGTACTTGCTGATCTATAGATCTATGTGCTGGCTGTGGTCACATGGTATTAGCTCCCTCCCCCTAGCTTCTTACAGCTAAATTACATTAAAAATAGATATGAAATACATAAAGTACTTTCTTAATATTACTCTCCTATTTATTAATGGGTATAGCTGTGACATGGACATTGAACAGTCATAAATTGGGGAGATGTGGTTCTCATGACTGTGAATTCGAGGTGAGTTGGTCCATGAGATAATCTCCATGCTGATGTGGTCCATCCTCTGAACACATTGAGACCCCCAGCTCTGCTGTGAGTTTGTTGTTGGAGACCCAGTGTAAAAGGATGGAAAAGCAAGAAATTGATTGTAATAAGTATGATGGACCAAATTCTCTGCTGGTGTCAGTTGGCATAGCTTCATTGACTTCAGTAAAGCGATGCTAATTTACACCACCTAGGGATTTAGTCCATTGTTTTCACAAAGTTAAAGTCAAACCACACAAAAGTTTTCCTGCTAAGCCAAGGATAATGATTCATCATATTGTGGGGCGATTGAGCCTGGTTAGGTATTAAGACTAAGTACATATTGCCTACTTTGTTTGACAAAAAGTCAATGACTTGCAGTGCATGGGTCTAGATGAAGACACCAAGGATCAAAATAAGCAAACAGTCATTGCCCCTTTGAGTCTTTAGATTTTGGAAAGCAAAATAAATGCTGTATCTGAAATGTTAACAGTACAATGTAACTGATCTGTTGCATTTCTCACAAGCATGTAACTAATTTGCTTGTCTTGATACAAAGGTTGTGGTGTTGGGGGGATTTTCCCTAGAAATTGGACAAGTTGGTTGAGTGGGAGACAGTACCCACTTTAAAAATAAAGGACCACATTCTTAGCTGATGTAAATCAGAATCCCTTCACTGAAAGTCAATGGTGCTATGTTTACATCAGGTGAAGATCTGGCCCAATGAATCACAAATGCTTAGAGCTGGAAGGCCTGTATGGAAAACTAATCAGTGGTGACAATGATGCCCTTGCAAAAAAAAATAATTAAAAAAAAACCACCATCACTTGTTGCGGGCTAAAATGTCCAGTCAAAAAGAAGACCATTCCCACAGCAGAGAATGCTGAAGCTTCAAATGTCTAATTGTGCATTTGGCTCATGTTTTACATGGGCTAAGCAAAAATTGGTTGTTCCACCTAATGAGCTGCGTCTGTTAAAATTGGTGAGGTTTTTCAATTGCTCCTAGAGTCAGACAACTGCGAGCATCTAAATTGGTGTGATTTAATCCTTCAGATCTCCTGCCTGGCACCGAATATCTAGTGAGCATCTATAGTGTCTACGAGCAGCATGAAAGCACCCCTCTGACTGGAGTACAGAAAACAGGTATGTGGAAACCAGCTTGGAAAACCATTTGCCGCTATCCCTTCCGTTATCTGCCCACTAATAGGACAACTCTAATCCATGAGGGGATTTAGGGCATAAAAGCCTCTAAGATTTTACACTCCTTGACGTGTATTTTCATATTGTTGGAGAGTTGCACAAAAGAATTTAAAGGAGTGATGAAGAGACACAGCTTGGGAAGTGCTGAGCCAATGCCAGTGCCCCAATGCCCAGAGCAGTCAACGGCCCAGATCTTCAGTTGGTTTTAGATGGTGTATGATTGACTGCAATGGGGCTGTGCTAATTTACATCCACTGAGGATTTGGCTCAATAAAAGACCAGCCTTCAATTTCCCTAATCAGTGTCCAGACATGTTGGGATCAGGCCCCTCCACTGTATACCTCTGACATTTTACAACCAAGTACCAGAAATATTCTGATACTTTTTCTATTTCACTTTAGCTTTTTCTATTCTCCGAAACCAGGGCTGGGTGTTTTGTTTGGGCAAACATTTAAAACTGCCAACTACCTCAAGTTCAGAGGACTCCAAATGTGGCCCGAACGCGCGATGAGATTCCATTCCTCTGGTTTATTTTCTTCCATCACTTTATAATCTGGATCATTTTACATTTATAGAGTCAGTGTTGGACAACATTAGTTGGGAGTGCAAGCAGGATTCTGAAATTACATGGGGACCGAGGGGGAGGAGGGAAATCCCTTCAAAATAAATGTATCCGTTATTCAAATAAATTAAACTTCCCTTTTCTTGGGGACCCTCCCCTACTCCCCTCAGGTCTTGATTCTCCAACTGGCATTGACTTTTCGGATATAACTGCCAACTCTTTCACTGTGCACTGGATTGCTCCTCGTGCCGCCATCACTGGCTACAAGATTCGCCACCATCTTGAGCACAGTGGCGGCAGACCCAAGGAAGACCGTATCCCACCTTCTCGGAATTCCATCACTCTTACTAATCTGCCTCCGGGCTCTGAGTACGTGGTCAGTATTATTGCTGTCAACGGCAGGGAGGAGAGCTTGCCCTTGGTTGGCCAGCAAACCACAGGTAAGTTTGAAAACAAGCCAGACAAAATGTACATTGAAATTCTTTTGCCCCTTCACAAAACTCTTCACAAGTTGTTGTCAAGCTGAATCCTCCCTGCTGGCTGGCGAGGTAGTTGTAGGCTGTTTGATGTTCATCTTTCGAGTTCAAAGATGACCATGATGTCGCTGGTTAATTTGATTTCTGTGAATATGTGAGTGGCTGATCAGACCAATTTAGGCTTTGAACAGTCTGGGACACACTGAACAAGAGCTGCTGCTATGGGTTCTTTGGTTAACAGTGGACATACTGCTATTGTGAGATTTGCCCTACTAGCGCTTCTGCTCTGCCTCAATAGCTCTCTTCTGCTCCTAGACCATAGCACCAGAATAGATGAGGCTTGCCAGGTGGAAACGATTGTGAGCAAGATCTTCCCAAAACTCTGGGTCAATGTTGAAATGTCCCAAGGATAACTTGAAGGAGTCCTTGAAACGTTTCTTCTGGCCTCCCTGAGAGCGCTTTCCCTCCTTTAGCTCACTGGAAAAGACCTTCTTTGGCAGTCAGTCATCTGACATTCTGGTGACATGGCCTGCCCAGCTCATCTGCGATCTCATCAACAGAGTATGGCTGCTTGGAATGCCTGCCCATAGGAGAACCTCAGTGTCTGGGATTTTGTCTTGCCATCTTCTCTTCATCAGTTTCCTCAGACAGACCATGTGAAAGTGATTCATCTTCATAGCATGGCATCTGCCCACTGTCCAGGTTTCCCATGCATGCATCAGAGCTGGCAACACGATGGCTTTGTAGACCTTCAGTTTTGTTTGTTGGCTAAAGCTTTTATGCTACTACACATTTGCACGTAGTCTGCCAAAGGCCACACTTGTTCTGGCAATTCTGGCATTGGTTTCGTCATTGATGTGAACTGCACGTGAGAGTCTACTGCCAAGGTAGGTGAACTTGTCCACTGCCTGAAGGGTTTGGCTGATCACCGTGATAGTAGGCTCGACGTATTGAATTCTTGGTGCTGGCTGGTATGTCGCTTCTATCTTGTTGATGTTAATTGTGAGACCAACGTTGTCACAAGCTGAAGAGAAATAATCTATACTCAGCTGCATGTCAGATTCAGATTTGGCATTTAGGGAACAGTCATAAGCAAACAAAAGACCACAAACTGTCACTTTCTTTACCTGGTCGTTGCCTGTAATCACCTCAGACTGGTGAGCTTGCCATCAGTCCAGTATCTGATGCTAATCCTGGTGTCACAGTTCTGAAAGGCATCTGTAAGCACGGCCGGGAACATCATCCTGAAGAAGGCTGAGGCCAACACACAATGGTTCAGATGACTCACCGTCATCCCATAACACGAGCAAGCATATCATCATGGAATTGCCAAACCATTGCAATGAATTTCTCCAGGCAACTGAATTGCCATGATCTTCCAAAGGCACCTTCTGACTAACAAATGCTTTTGTCAGGTCAATGAAAGTCATATACAGGTTGGAGTTCTGTTCCTGGCATTTCTCCTGAAGTTGATGAGCTGGAAACATCATGTCTGTGGTCCCATGTCCTTTCTTGAAGCCACACTGACTCTTGGGCAGGAGCCTTTGTTCAGTGAATTGCATGAGGCAATTCAGCAGAATTTTGCCAGCTATTGACAAGGAGATGTCCCGATTGTCTGTCACCTTTCCACTTGTACAAGCGGATGATGGATGCATCCTTGTACTCCTGAGGTATAGTTCTTTTAGTCCACATTGACTAGAAAAATTCAGTCTGTTTCAGTCATATCCAAGCTTCCAGCCTTGTAGATGCTGCTATAGCATCTGCTTCGGGTGTTTTACCATTTGACAGCAGGTCAGTCACTTTCGCAGTTTCAGTCAGCATTGGGGGATCAGCCAGAGATGTGTTGATATCAATCTGGGTAGTCAATCAGTTGCCTCCTCACTAATAAATTCTTGTTGCTTGAGGCTGTAGTTAGTGTCCTGCCCACCTTTGCTGTATCTTTTTTCTTTGTCGGTGAGCAGTGTTGTGCCATTGGCACTCAGTTTTGGAGATGTTTCTGATGACCGTGGCCCGTAGATTGTCCTCAGAGCATCAGAGAAGTTCCTTGTGTCATTGCTGTCTGCGTAGGACTGAATTTCATCTGCCTTGTTGCTCAGGCATGAGTTTTTGTATCTCTCTAAGTTTGTGTTGGATGGTCCTCTTGATGTTGTTGAAGGCTGTCCTCTTAGAAATTGAAGTGCGATCTCCTCAATAGACCTTGTGGAGCTGATGTTTCTCAGTCAGTAGTCTCCCTCTGTCAGTATTGTTTCCATAAAACCAATCTTGATGTTTACATATGATGGAACCAAGGGTTATGGATACAGCAGCCACGTATACAGTCTCTAAAGGACGCCCAATTTTCCTTGATGTTGTTAGACTTTGCATCAATTGTTACAAGTTGGTTGCTCAGTACTTCAACAAAAGCCTATTTCACATTCTCCTGTTCAATTTGGAGCTTAATTTTTTTGGGTGCTTTTTTACCTTGTGGTCATCTACGAGCATTATCCGGATATTCAGTTTGGAGGCTATAAGTTGGTCCAGCATTCTGCACTTCCTGGCTTTTGTCACTCTAACATCCTGTCTGTCTCCTCCCCTGATGATGACTTAGGCCTGGTCTATACTGCTGCCAGCAGTTGACAGGAGATACATAAGCTACATAACGTAGCTTGCGTATCTCCCACTGACATACTTAAGTTGATGTACTGAGGCGTCTACATAGTGCTGCTTCAATGGGAGACACCCTCCCGTCAACGCAGCTTTACTCCTTTTGGGGAGTCAACTAGAAAGCCCATCTCCATCGATTGAGTGGATCTTCACGACCTGCTCAATTGATCCCGCTGCATCGATTGCTGTAGAGCCCGCAGTATAGACAAGCCTTTAGTCAATGAGATGCCAGTGCTTGGAGCATGGATGCATACAAGACATCTTGTTATGACTGGTGAGGAACTGAACTACTGATAACGGAGCAGAAAGTTGGCTAGAGGAGAAGGGGCCTGATTCAAAGGCCACTGAATTCAATGGACTGATTCCCATGAATTTAGGATCAGGCCCAAAGTATAGAAAATCTAGCTGCTAAGAAGACAAAGTATCTTATCATACAAAGGAGTTTCTGAAGAAGCTAAGTGTTAATTCAGATAGGTTGGGCTAATGTCTTAGCCAGATAATGTCTTAGCCCAGATAGGTTGAGATAATGTCTAATTCTTTTGTTTTAAATGACCTGTGGGTGAGCTTGCCTCAGGGGAATATGCTACCAGCACTGGTGGATCCATGAGGATTGAGGTCTTGCTTCTTGTCCTCCAGTGTGAGACTTCAAAGCCCTCCCAGCAAGGGGAGTACCCTTCAGAAAGGAGTTTTCTGGGCAATTTGCTTCTCCCCTAGGCTTTTCTGTAGGAGGGAAACATTTAGGGCTTGATCTAATGGCCACGGTAGTCGATAGAAATCTTTCCATAGCCATTTGGATTCAGGCTCTTAGCCAGATATGTCACCTAGAGACCAGTCTGCAAATTGTGGGCTATTGGAAAGATTTGTTAGTAGCAACAGTCTACAGTGCAAGTGGGAAAATATGAGCCTGGGGGGGGTGTTAAATATTTTTTAATTTTATTTTTTAACTCAACCTCTTTTCTAGTTTCTGACATTCCAAGGGACCTGGAGGTTACTGCCATTAGTCCCACCAGCCTGGTGATTTCCTGGGATGCTCCTGCAGTTACAGTTAGATACTATAGGATAACCTATGGTGAAACAGGTAAGTGTGTTCAGATATGACCACAAGATACAAGAGCTCCCCATTGACACCATGTGTGAAGCTTTAAGCTTAGACTGTTTAAAAACCTGAAGCAAATAGTGAAGGCAAGTGTCACTGTAACATGCAATATGCTCTCAGAACTCAGACAGAGGCAGTGCTTTGATGGATACACATTTAGATAAGATGACCAATAAATAAATGTAATTGACCTTTAAAGGGTGGGGATAATCTTTGCTTAGCCCATCCAGAAACTCCATTCATTTCAGGAGGGGTTCCATGGGCCTCTCATTTGCCCCTCAGTTTGGCATGAAAAAGGCTTTTCTAACTCATTGGTTGACCCAAATCCCATTGAAATCAATGGGAGACTTTCATGGACTTCAGCTCCGTAGGTTTTGGACCATCCCTTGTTTTTTGTTTAAAACGTGAGTAACAGCAGCATTTTCATTAGATTTCCTTTCTTGCCTTCCCTGCCAGGTGGCAATAGCCCGGTCCAGGAGTTTACCGTGCCTGGCACCACGTCCACTGCCACTATCAACGACCTTAAGCCCGGAGCAGATTATACCATCACCGTGTACTCAGTGACAGGCCGTGGAGACAGCCCTGCCAGCAGCAAGCCGGTCACGGTCACATACAAAACAGGTAAGGCACATGGACGATGCTGCTTGCTTTTGGTTTAACTCTGAATTGTCCTTGGTTTCAGCTGGGAATAATGGGCCCGTGGGCTTTGGTGGAGTGATACGCCAGATGGATTTGGCCCGATGTGGTGCTAATGTTACGGCAACTTTTGCAAGGGGAGTTTAGCATAAGACTAAACAAGTTTACTGGCGCTATGGATCTAATATTTTGGGGGAGTCACTTAACATCCATCTTTGTTGGAGTGAGCAAACCAAATGAAGATTGGCTCCTTGGACATGGGGTGTCAAACCACATGTGCCGTTTGATGTAGGGTGGCTATTCTGGTGGTATTTTATCTTGGACATTTCTAATGCACTGTAGCATGTAGCTACTCTCTGACCCTAATAGGAATTACCCTTGATGAGCTCTCTGAGGCAGAGAGCTTCTCGTTAGTTGTTTGTATAGGATTTGATCCAACTCCCATTGAAACCAATGGAAAATCAATTTAATGGATCTCTTACACTGCCCTTAATGAGTGTGGGATGTAGTGAGAGTAAGCACTCTGGACCTGATGTGTAATTTTTGATTGGAACCCCTGGTTGGAGTGTAAAGTGTTAGGAGAAGGGACTGTCACCTACTCTGCCTGTACGGTGCTTACTACAATGGGGTCCCATTCATAGTTGGCTCTATGTACCTCCATAATAAACACCATCAATCATAATAAGTGCTATCCTGGTACAAATAAGTCAGAGCAGGATGGGTTTTCCATTAAACACAATAACCATTTAAAAGAGGAAAAGCAGAATAAGTTGTAGATGGGAGGTGACAGGGGGCCCGACAGACATGGGATATGGTGAGGGTCTTCCTGCATTGCAGGTGTTCACAGGGATTCCTTTTCAATGTCCAGAGATTGACACACCATCCCAGATGCAAGTGACCAATGTTCAGGATAACAGTATCAGTGTCAGATGGCTGCCTTCGACTTCCCCAGTGACCGGTTACCGAGTGACAAGTGTCCCCAAGGATGGCCAGGGGCCCACGAAAACGAAAACAGTCCCTGCAGGTGAGTTTACATCATCTGTAGGCATCTCTCCCAAATTACCTGGAATCCATCAATGCCACTTCTTAAAACCCCTAGAGGAGTCACTTGAGAGTGCCTGGGGCAGATTTCACTCTACAGGCCTGAACATGGTTGTCTTAAGGGCTCTTCTGGTTTAGGTTACTTTGGATTTTGCCCTCTGGCACATTTCAGTGTTTTACTAGCAACACTGAGATTAGCTCTCAAGGCTATTCGTTGCTGCAGTCAGGTTAATGTTCAATCCTATTCCAAAAAGTGGTGAAGATCTGGCTGTTTGTTTTGTTTCTGTAATGTTGGAAACCTAATTACAGGGCTCCAGCAGCGTAAAGGGGCCTTCAAGGGGGTATGAATTCCAGTGGCAGTGACCTGAAGGGCTCTTTGCACTGTCAGAGCACGGTGAAGGAGCCTTGGTGTAAATGAACCAGGCTTGGCATGGCCAATCTAGTCTTTCTCTACTGCAGTGAGGCATCACAGGGGGTCTTAGCCTACAGTTTAGTATCCTCGCTCAGTACTGCAGCAAGGCAAATTCACCACAATTTGGTCCAGCGTAAAAAAGCATAAGGCTCCCAAGTCAAAGCATGCAGCCAAAATTCCCCATGGGATGAAATGTGTAGCTGCTCAGCTGTGTTACCAGCCCAAGCTCTGCGGTAAGTTGTGCCTGGGGGTCTGTGCACAACTGGAAAGGAAGCTGGTAAGGTGTGAGAGCCATAGAAAACCTGCCTCAGCTCTGCGGCTTCTCAACCAGACGCCCAGAGCGGCTGCAGAGCTCCCACTCCGCTCAGCCCCCTCCAGCAAAGTCAGTAGAAGTGCCACGTGGCCCCTCTGCCCTCTCCGGTAGGATTCTCAGACAGAGCGCCATTGGTCAGTCCCTGGTTTTACTTTGCTCCCCTCTGTGCCACGTGGCCCCTAGGAACGAAGGGACTGATTTCAACAGGCGTTTGGCACCTCGGTAACTTTGAACATCTTGGTTTAAGAGACAAATCCCCTTTCTTTGTTCCAAATAATCCCAGTCTTGTCTTTTCCTCGCAGATCAAACCCAAACAACCATCGAGGGCCTGCAGCCCACAGTCGAGTATGTGGTTAGCGTCTATGCTCAGAGTCAAAATGGAGAGAGCCTTCCTCTGGTTGAGACTGCCGTGACCAGTATGTATTTAATTTCATAGAAACAAACCAAGCAACCACCAAAACCACCCCTAGTGTTTGCGGATAGGTGAATCCACTGTACACTCTTTATTGTGGACACTCTGCAGGCAGCTAGATGCCAGAGAAGAACGTGCGTCCTTCTTTCTGAGAAGTACCTAGCCACATAGGTGCCCACTCTGGGGGCAATAAGGAGTCAGCTGTTGGTGTCCACTGATCAGCTGTTTCGCACACTGGCCAGCAGATGAGCTGTTTTGCCGATTCAGCTGTTTCGCATACACCTCTCTGCTCCTGCTGAGGCTGACCCAGCCCTGGGGCCGCTGCCCTGGGGCCGCTGCTCTGGCAGTTGCTCCAGTCAGGGGCACTGGAATGGGGCCCCCCCCTTTGTAACAAATGGAAAAAAAAAAGCCTTGGGATTAGGGGTAGGTGGGGAGCACCAGGCATCGTCAGCACACCGCGCCAGCCCCTGCTCAGTGGGGCGGGTGGAGAAAAGACCCAGCAGAAGATGTGGGCAGAAGCCCCAAGCTGCCAGAAGCAGCAGTCGTATGGAAGCTCCAAGCCTCTCTCTTGCCCGTCCCTGCCACCTGCCCTCTCCTCTGCCCCATGGAGCTGGATCTCACTCTTAGGCTGTGGAGAAATTCAGCCCAAATCTACCTACCTTGGTACCTCCATTGCCCCCATCACCATGCAACCATGAATGGATTTTGCCTGGGAGGCAGGGGTGTATTAGCCCCATATGGCAGGGGGGATCTAGGGTGCACAGAGGTGAATTGACTTTCCCGACGCTAAGCATGGAGTCTGCGGTAGAGCAGAGAATCAGACCCTGAGCCCCCCTGCTTGTGCCTTAACTGCTAGGCAACCCTTCCCACCCAAAGGAAAATAGCCTCCTCCAAAACTGATGGAGCCCCCCCTCCCCAAACACACACACCTCATTCTTAAGGGAGGAGGGGGTAGAAAGGCACAAGCGGGAGGCACTCAGAAGAGGGGATCTAGGGAGAGGGGGCAGAGCAGGGGCAGGAAGAGATGGAGTGGCAGTGAGGCTTTGGGGTAGGGCCTCAGAGGAGGTCGTGGAGCCAGGGTGGGGCACCTGGGGCAAAACCAAAAGTCTGCGCCTATGCCTCGCTGGATCAGCTGCCAAAATATGCCATTCCCCACCATGCTGTGCTTTTATTTTCTTTCACTAAAAATGGCCTAGTTTTTCCCGTTTTTTTGCTTGGTTTTTTTGCCTTTAGCGAATCTTTGAAAAATGTTTTGCACAGACCTCATTTCTAGAGCTGGAGGGCAAAAGTGGTTTCACCCCTTGCTGTCGGAGGCCTAGATTTTGACTTGTAGTATTTGCCTGAGCAAAAGGAGTAAGAATCTGCTTCACACCCTTATGTGGACTACCAGGCCTGGGACCATGCCCGCAAAAGCAAGCAGGGCTTGCACACTTGATTATTCACTCCCAAGAGCAGCCGAGTGGGAAATGGGCAGAGTCTTGGCCCATCCTTCCATGTGCTGGCCTGCTGGTATAGGAGAGTTCTACTCGGGGAGCAGGGCAAAAGCAGGGAAGAACCAGTCACTTAGAGGGTGTTTTTAATGCACTGTCACTCCCAGGGATACTTCTGGGGCATCATGCTCAGACCTAGCTATAAAGCCGCAATCTAACCCAAATAATTACAAAATTCTGGTGAGCAGAACAGGAACTCTTCAAATGCTCTTTGGAGTATTGCACAAGCTGTATCCGTCTTAAGCCAAAAGCTTCCTATAAAGCCACCTTTGCTAACCTTCAAGCATAGAAAATGCAGGTCTAGAGGGCTAACATCTCATTGCAAAAAAAATGACTGCGAATCGTTATGAAGATTAATTCAAGATCTTATGATTACGGGCCAGATCCGCAGCAGGGGCAAATGGGTATAGCTCCACGGAGGTCTGGCTAGTCATCACGAGAGCTGTACATATTTACCCTAGCTCTGGATCTTGTGCTCAAGTCTAATTTTATGAGACGATGACCATGAGCGGCTCTAATCTGTGAGATAATTGTGCGTACATGGGCACCCTTCACACGCTTGTTAGAAAGCCAATGGATTTTGTTGATTTAGACTGTAATCCACATGGTTGCTCGCGATCTTTTCAAATGATTTAATTGGATGTTAATTCATGAAAGAAAATAGTGGGACTGATTCTCCTCAGCCTTGCACAGTTACTCACACTGGTGAAGAGTGAATGCAACATGGGGGTGAAAGGCTACTCAATCCGAATGGTGGGGGCTTCAGGGGCCCCTTATCCTGCTGTGCCAGTGTAAAGTGTGTGTAAATTGCATTTCCCTCGCTTTACAGCCCCTCTGCATGAGCTGCGTGGCATAAAGGGGGTTTAGTGTAAATGAGAATGAGGCACATGCGGTGAAATCTTAGCCTTATTCAAGCCAGTGGGAAAATGCCTATGGGCTTCAATGGGGCTGGGATTTCAGCCGTTGCGTTTTGCATTCACTTTACAGAGGTGTAAAGAGCTGTGCAAGGCAGAGGAGGATTAGGCACCCGACATCCTGAAGATTGCTTTGCATGTAATCAAAAATGCTTTTTTTCCCCCCTTTGCTCCCCACAACCTGTTTTTATCCCATAACCTCTTCCCGTTAATTTGCCTAACAGACATTGACCGCCCTAAAGGACTGACATTCACTGAGGTGGATGTCGATTCCATCAAAATCGCTTGGGAGAGCCCCCAGGGGCAAGTCACCAGCTATCGGGTGACCTACTCAAGCCCTGAGGATGGAATCCATGAGCTAGTGCCCTCCCCAGATGGTGAAGAGGACACTGCCGAACTCCATGGCCTCAGGCCCGGTTCGGAGTACACTGTCAGCATCGTTGCCTTGCACAATGACATGGAGAGCCAGCCCCTGACTGGGACCCAGTCCACAGGTACACCTTTAACATCTGACCAAGTGGGTTGCAGCCCACAAAAGCTTATGCCCGCAAAAATTTGGTAGTCTCTAAGGTGCTACAGGACTCTCATTGTTTTTACCTTTAACTACGTTGCCCAGCAGGCCATGGCAGCAATGGCTTAGACCTTGTTGGGTCAAATATCCTTCCGTATGGCCTACTGGGGGAGTACTTCTGCAAAAGCCATGGGGGATATTTGCTGTTGAGAACAGGCTCTGTTTGGTTGGAGAAGTGGACAATATTTGAAGATTGCTAGGTATTTATTAAGTAAACCATGGGAAGGCATGAATTACTGCACAAGTTGGCAGCGGAGTTGAGGGCCACATCGCAGGCAGCTCAGGAGCACAGGGCATAAGTAGTTTCCGTCACTTTTAGCCCCCATCCCTACCAATCCGCATGGAATTCAGGGGGTGATCTGGTCCCCATCACACATTGGAACAGCATAGCCTGAGCAGGCAATAACAGTCCTCAAGGCCCATCCCAGGAGCCACACCCCCTCCTCTCTTTAGATGCCTATTATGGCAGTGGGAGGACCAGGGACAGATGATATAAAAGGCAAAGGATGATTTCCTGTCCCCTTTGTGCTGCCAGAATGGTGCAAAAGGAATGGATTGGAGGCCAGGACCTAGCCTTTAAACATATATATTCTTTCAACAATAAATACTAGGACAGGCCCTGCTATACCCACTTAACCCTTTTGTACCCCCGTGCTTCCCAATCTTCCTTTCGGCATTGCTCTGAAGGAAAGAGCACAGCCTCTGTTTGCTCTCAGCCTGCCCTCTGGCTGTCATTGACACCTTTCCCCCAACAGGGTAAGGATCTGCTCCCTTCAAAAGTGTGTGCCTCCACATAACAATCAGATCCAACTCAGTTCAGAAGAAAACAGATAGGTCCTTGTTTTCAAGGGTACAACAGGAGAAATAAGACTGTTAAATCATCAGTTGCCTAACATGGAGTCTATGAAAAGTTCCATCAAGACCAGCGTAGGCTCTCTCTGGCTCTGGATATTGTGGGTTGTCTTTTTTTGCTGGCTAACAGCTACAGCTCTGCTTCATTGACCACAAGCACATTGGTGTGACACTCTCTTTCACAGGAGTGTATCGTTTTCCTACCGTCCCCATTGGAGCCTGGTCATGCTAGGGCCATTGATTGTTTTATTAACAACCCTCCTCTTCCATGAAACGAGAAACGTGTGCACGTGTGACCGTGTGCATGTAATAATTACAATATCCTCTATTAATTGACGTTGTTCCTCTTGCAAAATAATTCCCAGTTCACACCAATGGTTGTACTGGAACTATAATGTGAGCTCTGTTTGTTGCCGGCAATCTGAAACCTATTGCAAAATTTCCTGTGTTGCCAGCCAGGTTCTGGTAGCACCTTAGAATCAAAGCCTCCATTAATTTGCAGATGAAAAGATGACACTGAAATTCTATGCGTGCAAGGAAGATTATAGATTTTAATTTACCGATTAATATAAAAAACATAAATTAAAATATCCTAAGTGCTAGAATGATTGAAATGGGATAGGATGTTTATATCTGTCATACATGCAAATAGTAGTTCTTAAACCACTGTCTGGGGTTATGCTTTAGGGACCACATCAAAAAACGATTGGAGTCAATGGAATTCTTTCCATTGCTTTTCATGGGCTTTGAATGAGGCCCTATTTGAGTAAAGCAAGGGAGAGTTGCATTGTAGCTACATGCTGTAAAATCAGGGGGCTTTGCAGCAACATGGTAATGGTGGTGGACGTTATGATAAGCTATACATTTATTCTGTTCTAGACCATGAGTTACAAATAATAGAGGAGCAAGTAAATATGTCCCATAAGTCTTCTATTTCTTTAGTTTATATGAACCAAATGACTACTTGTACAAAAGTCTTTATTCAAGCGTTGGGTATCTTGGCTCATGAAGATACCGTATGTAAGCTTCTAGAGCCCTGATTCTCCACTGCCTTGTGCCCTGTGTAGGTGGCTGCTTTGTTTTGGCAGTATTTTTACATCCACTCTGCACTCACAGGGCCACCTTCTCCATTCACTCACACTTTTGTAGACCAGGATTAACTCTGCAGAAATCAGTGGAGTTAGATAAGCTGCCAGGCAGTGGAGAAACTGACTTAAATATCATTTTGGGGCATGAAAAGTAGAGGAAGGTAGACGAGGAACTGACATTGAGACTGACCAATTGAAAGTAAGCACCTCCAAAGCCAGCTTTTGATAGCACTCAGCTTTTTTGAACCAGGCCTCTGTGGACTACCCAGATCTACCCTAGGCCTTCACTTGTGTATTTCACACCTCAAGCTCTTTCACATTCGTGACTGATAATGCTCTTTTAACTGGAGCCATGTTCTTCCAAACTAACAGTCATCTATTCACAATTTTCGCAGCAATTCCTCCTCCAACAGACCTGCACTTTGTTCAGGTAATGCCAACCAGCCTGAAAGTCAACTGGAATGCACCCAACGTTCGTCTCACGGGCTACAGCGTGCGAGTGAATCCCAAGGAAAAGACGGGGCCAATGAAGGAAATCAACCTCTCCCCAGACAGCACGTCTGCTGTCGTGTCAGGATTAATGGTAACTCTTTGGTTTCAATGCTGGTGGTGAGGGAGGGCGGATGTTGGATTTCTTTAGCAATTTAAAAATGCTTTGGGCCAAAACCTCAGCAGGGGTAAATCAGTATAGCTCCTGTGGGTCTGGCCTTTGTTTTAAGTCTGGTTAGCTGTAGAACATACTCCCTTGTCTCTTAATAGTTAAAAGACAGTGGATCTTGTCTGCTTAAACTGCAGTTAACCCATTCCCTCCTCATTCCGCCCTTTCCAGTAAAACCTGGGGACTTTTCAGGCAAATGTGTTATTGCCATACACAAGTTCCTGGGGTCATTACCAGAGTACTGGTGAAATTCTATGGCCTGGGTGATGCAGGAGTGGGTCTCAACCTGTGGACCAATTGGCACGCAGCTGAGGCCCATGTGACATCCTCAGGGCCATACAGGTAGTATATATATTCTGTGGATGCGGCCCACGTAACAGAGAGAACATGGCAAATAGGTTGAGAACCACCGGACTAGGGGACCTAATGGTCCCTTCTGGCCTTCAATCTGTGAATCTAGGAATCATTTTTAAAGAAGTTTCTGAATAATTTGCAGAAACAAGAGATTTTTTTCTCCCTCCATTAAATTCATTTTCAAACTTGAATTGGGCCAGATCCAGCTGTTGTGAACTGAATTAGTTCCCGTGGCCAAGGGCTGATGATCTGGCCCAATTAAACTTAGATCTGTAATTCCCACTGAATTTGTTCTCAAAGCAGGGCACTTTTGGGTAGTGACAGGTTTCTGTTTGCATTTGGTAGCTCGGTACATGTATTACCTTCATCTCATGAGTATTTCACTTCTGCAGCCCAGAGAGGCCTTTCTGTCCCCCCAAACCTCAGAAAGTCATCCAGGTTTCCATTGTAATGTCTTCTGCTTCCTTGTGTGTGCTCCCCATTTATAGTGTTAGAGATATGTCAATGCTGCAAGTGGATAATCGCACAGCTTTTCTTTAGCCCTCTATCTGACCAGCAAATACTATGGTTGTACTCCCAAAGTATATTTGGCACTGCTGTCTAACATTCATGAAGTATCTTGGGTTTCTAATATAGCTGCCATTGCTCTACAAGCCTTCCCGCTTCTATTTTTTTTTTCATATTTTTTTTTCCATGTATTTATTTTAAATACATTTTTAAAGTTCAGGTTTCAAGCTGTTGCTAATAACAGTTTCAACCTTAAATTGGTTTGCTGGGAAAAAACAACCCCAGGGTCCTGATTCTCTTCTGGTTTGCATCCATGTTCTACCAAAGTAACACCATCAACTTGAACTGAGCTATGCTATGAGCTTAACGGAGATGACATTCAGGTCTCACTTTTTTTTTTTTTTTTTTTTGCATTTAACTAGAAGTAAATCTAACCGTCCTGATGATCTTTCGCTCACTTGATTGCTATTTTTTTAGTGTTTCATATTTAAATAGGACCCTGGCAGTGACTGACCAATGTGAAACTACCAACTCCTGGATCAGCTGTCTTGTTTCCCTGGGTCCCAGCTTTCCCTGCCTATCTGAAGATTAGACATTCCATGTAGCTCCCTTATCATTGTATAACTTTGTCCTTTCTAGGTGGCCACCAAGTATGAAGTCAGTGTGTACGCTCTGAAGGACTCTCTGACTAGCAGGCCGGCCCATGGTGTGGTCACCACCCTGGAGTGTAAGTAATCATACTTTACAAATAGCAGCAGGTACTATGCATGGCGTGTCGGTTGTCAGGCAGAAGTCAATGAGCTGAGTCCTGAGTAAGGATGTCTGCATGTCATGCATGTCTGCATGTGGCCCTTTAAAAATAGTTGATAAACTTAAAAGGTTCTGTTAGGGCAATTTTTCTTTTAGCCCTCCCCTCTCTACCACCAAGTCATTGCTTCTGCCCATTCTACTGACCTGAGATCTTGGCTTTCTGTGCAGATGTCAGTCCTCCTCGCAGAGCCCGTGTGACAGATGTTACCGAGACAAGCGCCACAATCCTCTGGCGCACCAAGACTGAGACTATCACCGGTTTCCAGGTTGACGCCATCCCGACAGATGGCCAGAACCCCATTCAAAGGACCATTAGCCCTGACGTTAGATCCTACACCATCACTGGTAAATGAGTTTCTTCATCAGACGGTCTCCTCTGCATTGTAATATCTTTCAGCTACTGGGCTCATCAGAGATGCATTTGGTCGCTAGTCTGTGCTGGGGATACTTTGGTGGGAATGGAGCTCAGATGGAATTTAGGTGCCATTTTTCAGGTGGCTTCACACTGAACTTCTAACACACATTCACTAAACTTCAGAACCCTCATTAAAGCTTTGGATTCTACCAAGCCCTTTGAGAGCAGAACTCCCATTGACGATAACCCAAGGATAGGCGTGTGCAGCACATTTCATTAGGGTGTGCACCCAGGGAATTTTATTTATTTATTTATTTTTATGTAATTTTTTTTTAAAGACCACAAGTTTCCATTCAGATTTCATGGTGGGGAGTAACTGGACTTTTACTCTCCTCTGTGAAATGTCCCTACAAGGTGAAATTTGGCAGCAGAGGAGAGAGCAGAGGAGTTCCCACTGAAGTCAATGGGAGCCAAGTTAAGCCAATGAGGCGCTTTTGAAAAATCTCAACCCCTAATTTTTTGCAAGTCTACAGCCAACACACCCATCCTGAGTATTAACAGCTAGTTAGATTCGACCTGTAGCAGTGATCGCAGCACCTTTCTGTATAATATTTTAACCAGGCAAGGCTGAAACTTGTCATATTTCTGATCCAATTCCAGGCTTGCAGCCGGGCACAGACTATAAGATCTACCTTTACACCTTGAACGAGAATGCCCGCAGTTCCCCTGTTACGATTGAAGCGTCTACTGGTAATGGCACTTTTTTGTTTCTTTGACATGTGAACCGAAATGATATATGTTATCTGGACTTAGGCTTTCCTTGATTGAGATCACATGTAATTTACTGCATTTTACAGCCGTATTTTCCCCTCTTTGAGCATGAAGCGGATTATCATCAGAAGGTGGCTGCAGCCCATGGAAACCCCTTAGTTGTCATCAGCTGTCAGGGCAGCGGTGGTGCTGTCATACCTGCTTTTACCACATTCCTTAACTGATTTTGTTTGCTCTTAGCCATTGATTCTGCTTCCAACATGCACTTCCTCACAACCACAAGCAACTCCCTGCTGGTTACTTGGCAGCCACCCCGGGCCCGGATCACAGGCTACATCATCAAATATGAAAAACCTGGCGCACAGCCCAAGGAACTGCTCCCTCATCCTCGCCCTGGCACCACGGAGGCCACCATTACTGGTACATCTGTTCCCTTTGTCTGGTGAATGCCCTCTGCAATGCACTGAGCATCCCACTTCGATGGTGGCGTGCCCCATGGAGTCATGCTGGAGAATCGGGGTGGGAGAGGGGTGGCTACCTGCACCATGGGTCTCAGCCCAGGTGAGGATCAGATGCTGTGGAGCCAGTATGCCTCTTTCTCTGCAGGTGGGCAGAGCCTTGACTCCACTTTCCCCCATGTGCCAGCCAGTGCTGCTGGGCAGGCATGGAGGGAGAAACATCCAGGCCGCTGTGGCTTTTTAGAAAACAAAATGTGAGGTGTCTTCAGTGCTCAATAATGTGGGAGCTCCAGAATCCAGGTCATTTCACTCCTGAGGATTATGGGGGACAATCAAGATCCTACCAGAAGGAAACCTAAATGGATTCTCTGCGCTTAGGACCAAAATGATTGGAGAATGCATTGTACGTGTGCAGTAAGCACGGTCATTGGAAACCGTAGCAGGGAGCAAAACCTTGATGAGTCTGTTCAGCTATCCCTGACTGTCATTTTGTAATTAGGGGGTTACTTAACCCTGAGGTCATTCTGTTCCTCCCCAGATCTGGAGCCAGGAACTGAATACACCATCTACATCATTGCTGTGAAGAACAATCAAAAGAGTGAACCATTGATTGGCAAGAAAAAGACAGGTAAAATAATTTTTGGGCCACCACAATGGGTGATGTTGGCTTCTCTTCACTGGGGAATTAGTCTCAGGGTATGTCTATATGGTGGCGGTACTGTTGGCACCACTGGATTGATTCTGCGGGGTCAATTTAGTGGCAGTGGAAACCCACTCAATCGATCCAGAAGTCGATGCCGCTAATCCACCCCCCACAAAAAGAGTAACGCTGCGTCAAGCGGAGGGCATTTCCTGTTGGCATAACGTGGTGGGATAGGGTAGAAGTTAGGAAGTCAATGGGAGGTACTCAAGCTACTCTTTGTAGCTTGTGTATCTTCTGTCGACTGCCGCCGAATTTCTCTGGCAGCGCAGACCAAGCCTCAGCCCTGTGGTAATGCCTTCTTCTCTACAAGGCTAATGTTATAACATGGCTTAAAATATCCCTTTCACTGGTGTAGGTTGTCAATCAAACGCAAGCTTTCCCTAAGTGACAGGCTGCTTGTAGAAAGTAGCATTCCTCCTCCATTTTCTTTTTCTTCCTTAAAAAGAGGGGTATGTTTTCATAACCAGGGGTTCTACAATGGAGGAGGAGAACTACCAAACAACGCAAAGCTCATTTTTGTGTGCTCAGATGCTGAGGACATGAGATTGCATTCAGTTGGTTTTTTCCTGTGTACCTAAACACTTATGAAGTGAAGGCTAACACTCACATTTCCTTCTAGCTTGTGATGGGTTCAGTGGGAGAAGCCCACATAGACTGAAGCTGTTAATTTGATGCACGCTTGATACTTTTCAATGTGTCTGACTTGTGTCCAATCTGTGGGACACTGCCAGGAGAGTGCCTCAAGTAAAATCTCTGCCAGCCAGCTGGAGACCTGCATAGCATAAGAGCAGCTCCATTATCACATGCCCAATGATTTCAATCGACAGACCATGAATGTCAATTTCAATGACGTCTTAGTTTGCTTAATTTACACACTGGTGGCTTCTCTGGGGTGCAGTGATCATAGCTTTAGCTCAAGAGTATGAAAATTAATAAACTTCTTCTCTAACCTTCCCCACACTTCAAAATATATATTTTTTAAATAGCAGTCGTAGAATAATCAAGAGAGGTCTTAACCGGTTTGCTGTACTCTTGGAAGAGTTGCTAACGTTTAGTTGCTTTGAGCGGTTTACAACATGCGCTGTAGTTGCCTAGTTTATCACAACTAATGCTGCGGCTTAAGGTGCTTTGCTTTATTGCTTCTAACCTTTCTTTGGCTAGACGAGCTTCCCCAGCTGGTAACACTGCCGCACCCCAACCAAAGCGGATCGGAGATTCTGGATGTACCTTCCACGGTGGAGAGGACTCCTTACTTCACAAACAGGTTTGACAATGGAAATGGTATCCAGCTTCCAGGCACCAGTGGCCAGCACACGCTAGGAAACCAAGGACAGCAAGTCTTCTTTGAGGAACATGGTTTTAGAAGGACCACCGCTCCCACCACCGCCACCCCCATTAGGTACCGGCCAAGACCGGAGACCCCAGATGTGGACGAAGAGATTGACCTTGGTAACAGGTACCCAGTACGGAGAGTGGACTTGGCTCAGCCTTCGTTCCCTCACTCACTAGGGCCCCGGCGCAATCACACTACAGGCCAGGAAGCCCTTTCTCAGACAACCATCTCTTGGAGACCCCTGCTGGAGAGCACTGAGTACGTCATCTCATGCCAACCAGTCGGCACTGAAGAAGAACCTTTGCAGGTAACTGTTTTTTCTCAGAGGCACTGGGAATTCTGCAGCTATGTTGGGCTTGATGACGGCAGTCTCCGGACGTTTAAGGAGAAACAACCTTGGGATTCTAGCTTCCCATGGTTGCATTGTAGAGTTGATGGAACCTTAGAGTAAGATTTTTGCTTATATTTGCATCCATCTTACGTACTTTCTGCATGCCACTTCACAGTGTAGCATTAATCACCCTGCTGGGCTGAGGGCGGCTCCATCCCTGAGGGAAATAGAGGGTACATTGGCTAAAACAGGAAGCCCCTGAGATTCTGTTTGCACTTACTTCTCCATAATGCTAATACAGTGAAGGAGATGTTAGGGGCTTTTACCTTATCAAAGTGCTTAAGAAGAGACCTATATGAGGTTGTGGAATCTCCATCATTGTAGGGTTTTAAGAACAGGTAAGACAAACACCTGTCAGAGATGGTCTAGATAATACTTAGACCTGTCTTAGTGCAGGGGACTGGATTAGATGACTTACTGCGATCCCTTCCATACCAACTTTTCTATGATACTCTGAAATTCGGTAGTTCAATGAGGCAGACAAATTAATATTGCCAATCTAAAGATGGTCTTATAGCTATAGTAAACCAATGGAAATTAGGGAGTTTGGGTTCTGTTCTGTTCTACTGAAGACTTCCTGGGTGATCTGGGGCACGTCCCTTCACTTTCCTCTCTACCTAAGATAGTAGTTCCTTCCCACCTGGCCATGGCACATGAAGGCTGAATTTGTTGACATGCATTGGGAACTCTGGGATGCACAGGACTGGCCCCATTTTCCTAGGCCCTATCCAATCGCATCTGAAGACACCAGCCTTATGCTGAACAGCCTGCAGCCTGAAAAGCATGCTCTTTCTAAAGCCAATTTTCTGGTGACGCTGGCTTTACTGTAATTGCAGTTCAGAGTTCCTGGAACATCTTCTACTGCTACACTGACCGGCCTTACTCGAGGTGCCACCTACAACATCATAGTGGAGGCACTGAAAGATCATAGGAGACATAAAGTTCTGGAGGAGGTTGTCACAGTGGGAAATGCTGGTAGGTTAAAGTTAAAGAGTCTCGGCAAAACCTTGCTTTGCACATTTTCTCTCTCTCCTTCCCACAACATGGATCTTGCTGGGGACTCCCTGTGCTGCAGTTCAATACATTAGTGGGAAACTTTCACCTTGTTTACACCGGACACTTCAGAAACAATTCTTTCTGATTTTGTGGCACAGTTAACTCTGCAGTACACTGACTCAGAGATAAGAGCTATGCTAGTTTACTGCCTGACCGTGCATGGAGACACGAGGTGGGTGAGGACCAACTTCGGTTGGTGAGTGAGAGGGTCCTAGCAGAAGTCAGAGATCTTAGGGCTCTTCTCAGAGAGAACGTGTGATAATGCTGGTGTCCTGGCCACCATTCCCACCCAACATCAAATTACTGCTACCAAAATAACGTTTCTAGCACAAGGAAGGGGTTACTCAGAGTCCATCTCCTCCTCCTCCCTTTCTCTCCAGTGACCAAGGGAGGGTTAACAGAGTTGCCCGCTGGAAGGCTGTCGTTGGGCCATAGGGTCCAGTCAGCATCTCCCTGCCTGACAACGGCAGTGTAACCAACACCTCTGCTGGCTGTAAATCCCCTGGCTGTATATGGGCAAACTGGGTGGGCAGAGTCCGACTCCAGACACAGGCACCCTTTGGGTCCGCTGTGAGGAGAAGGCCGCTTGCTCCTGGGGGCGGTGTGTGCAGCACCTTCCACAGCTGGGAACCTCAGGGGACATGTCGACTTTTTAGGGATCTAGGCTCTGGCATCTTAGAATCTGGCCAACAATTTATTTATTTTTTGTTTTTTCTCCTCCCCTGTCTGTTATTTCTGAGTCATTTAAAAAAATAAACTGAAAGCAAATTAAGAGCTAAGGAAAGGTACCAGATTGATGGTTTCTCTATAGAACATGTCCAGCAGAGCAGTTCAAAACTTCCCACCAGTGCCCCTGCCTCTAGTCCCAATGACTGTGATGGTGGCATGGACATAGGTCTGCCAGAACTGAACTGAGACCATTAACTCAGCTGACACAGGCTATCAAGCATCCAGCTGATGAGACACCAACCTCAGCTATTAGTTTCCTAAGGGGGGCAAATCGCTGCATTGAAGCATTAGCCAGCCAGCCATCCCCCCTTCTCCCCTGGTCACCTGGGGTTTCATTTTGTGCATGAGGTTAGCTCGAGCGCCAGCATGGCTGAAATTTGTCACTCCCAACCTCTGCCTCAGAATCTAAATGCCTGCTGCTCTGGGCCAGCACGGCACGTTTCTCGGTAAAGGCGGGATCATCAGATCGCTGCTCTGCAAGAGTGAATGCAAAACGTGTGCTCATTTGAAACCTGACAGGTCAAAAATGAAAATAACTTTCACCGTTCTGGTTATCATTGCTCTACTGCACTCTGCCCACTGCAACCATAAAATAAATCCTAGGGCTGTTGTTACGCTGATAGCACAGCCGAGCAGATGTTCAGACTACTGAGAAGGTGTATTCCATTACAACCGTGCTTCTTTCTCGGTTTGCATCCGTGTGTGTGATGCCTGTCTGTTCTCTCTCCTTTCCAGTGTCTGAAGGAGTGAACCAGCCAACCGACGACACGTGTTACGATACATACACTGGTTCCTTCTACTCCATAGGCGAGGAATGGGAGCGATTGTCTGAAACCGGCTTTAAACTCTGGTGCCAGTGTTTAGGCTTTGGCAGTGGTCATTTCCGATGCGATTCATCTAGTGAGTAGCTTCCTATTGTTCATCCAAGCACACGTCTCAGCTCCATGTATAATTAGCACTAATGGCATGCTTGGCAGCTGCGGTCTGACCCAAATGTGGAGCCAATAAACGCACACTCGTACATAGTAATATTTTGCATCATTGAATGATGGAAAACTTTCTTTAACTGTGGCAGACTTATGGCAATCAGCATTGCCAGACAGACAGCAGTACTGCAGCAGTATTTAGTTTGAGTTTTGCAGGAGTAGGTCTTAAGTAGACAAAATTCAGATGAAAGATAGAGGATGAAACCATGTCAACATGCTTAATTGGTTCTATAGGGCATCTGTCTGATGTAAATTATGCTTTTTGTATTACAAAGCAAGCAAAGCAAAGAGAGAATTTCTATAGTGTGTATATAGCTTTTAAAGTAATTGCTACAAGGCAAACATTTGTTCACAGGTCCAATAGTTATATTTCATCATGTGGTACGAAAAGCTTATTTTCCCATTAGCGTTGTGAAATGATTATATTGGCTTTTTAAAAGAAGATTAGTATTTAGTACATTCCCCCCTCCCCATGTCTGTATGTTTAAGCTTCTTTTTATGTAATTCCAGGGATTCCTACCTCTGCCCCTACAAATGACATTGTTAATTTCTTTCTCCACGCATTCCTTCCTTAAGAGGCTATTCTACCTTTACCCATGTCTAAAATGTCCCTGCCCTCGTCAAAATTCTAGTCTCACATTGAGTTCTGGGAAAAGGAAATGCAGCTCTGGACACATCCATAGCGTTGTGTCCATTTATAGCAGCAGTGGATTTCTTCTTGGAGCTCACATAGAGGTCAATAGATTTCTCTCTCCTCCCCTTTGGTTGGACCATGAGGCTTTGGAGTTGAATTCTCCACCCCTTAAGGAACGTATAAATTAACCACCTGACTGTTGTTCCTCTGGTTCATTCAGAATGGTGCCACGATAACGGAGTGAACTACAAGATTGGTGAGAAGTGGGACCGCCGGGGCGAGAATGGCCAGATGATGAGTTGCACGTGTCTTGGGAACGGAAAGGGAGAATTCAAGTGTGACCCTCGTATGTCCCTTTATGCTATACATTCAAGTGAACTCTTATCTTACCTGTGCTATTAGAATCTCTTCATTGTGGAAGAGTGGATGGAACCTAAATGCAATTAGAAGAGTGAAACATAAACGTGCCTGTGTTACTCGGTGTAGCAGGAGAGGGTGGGGCCCCAAGGTGGAGTCATGCCTGGCTGTTTAGGAAGGCTAAACTTTCCCCCGCCTATTATACCGATCGCCTATGCTTCTCTGTTAGACAAGGCTGTAGCGAGCTGATCAACCTCTACGAACATTAGAGGGGGACAGAGCACTACATTAAGTCCGTATACGTTATGTGGCCTTTCACCCGAAGATCCACTTAGCAAACATGAACTGAGCCTCAACACCCCTCTAAGGCAGATAAACGTCACTGTTATTTTGCAGAGGATGAGTAAACTGAGGCCCTTAAATTGATTTACCCAAAGCCAATCAACGAGTCACTGGCAGAACTGGGCTTGAGGAGTGCTGACTCCTGGGTTCTTGCTCTAGTATCCCAGATCTTAATATTTAAAAGTAAATATAGACCCTGAGATGGAATCTTGCTTCTTCCTTTGATTCTCTGCAGATGAGGCAACCTGCTACGATGATGGGAAGATGTACCACGTAGGAGAACAGTGGCAGAAAGAATACCTTGGGGCCATCTGCTCCTGTACTTGTTATGGAGGACAGCAGGTAGGCAGGACAAGTCTGGCATTCTAATACCACTGTGATGAGGCACACTGTTGGAAAACCAGGCTTGAGGTGATGGGGTGGGAAATGTGACATTTGATTAATAGCTTGCTAAAACTTTAGAAGTTTAGGTTTGAGTCAGCAGTTACCTCATCAGGAAATGCTGTCACAGGATTTGCTACCTCTGTGTGGTATAGCAAGGGCAGAGGGCTTTATTCCCTATAGATTAGCCAGAGTAGGTAGAGGGTAATTAGGGTCAGCTGACACCAATTAAGGCCCTACCTAGGTGCCTATAAAAACCCTCTACTCCTGAGACAGTGTGGGAGTTGAAGGAGTAGGTGTGCGGTATGACTGAGGAGAGGAGTGTGTGGAACTGTGAAGAACTGAAGAAGGAGTACAGTTGTGTGTGGAGTGAGAAGAAGAGCAGAGTGGAGTACAGTGATGTGTGGAGTTGTGAAGAGGAGCAGAACAGAGTATGGTGGTACGTGGGGGAGAGGTGGAGTCCTGAGGAAGGTACTGGGCTTAAGAAGCCAGAAGAACGGGGGCGGGGTGCAAGTAAGGTGCCAGCAGCACATAGCTGCTACTCAGAGGGCCCCTGGGCTGGGACCCGGAGGAGCGGGCGGGCCCGGGTCCCTACCCCCCTCCCTGGGAAGATGGGGTAACCGGCGGCGCCGTGGCCTACTACAAGAAGCAAAAATGTGAGACCCATGAGGGAGAAGCCAGCCGTTTGTCACATCTGAGATAAACACAAACTTGTTACAGCCCTTTCCCCACAACACCAGAGGTGAATCTCCAGAAAAGTCAACGTTGGTTTCCTTTGTGCCTCTCCCAGCTTTGCAAACACATCCTGTTCACCAACCAGAGGTTCTCCAACTTGGGCCAGAGGCCATTAGTGGTCTCTGCAGATAGGGCTGGTCACAACATGCTACTCCTCCTCTTTTTCACCTCCTGAATTACTTCCCTAACACTTTTTTTTTTCCCCATCTAAGCAATTGCTGTAGTTGCTGCATGCACAGTTATGTGCTCATGCAGCGAGCTGGGGAGTGGGCCATACAGTTGCAAGCAGGGGAGGAGGTGTTCATGAAAAGTCTCCGAACACCTGCTGCAGACTTACTTAAACTAGCCCCCATTTACCCCGATGGAACTACACACCCCTCTTACCTGTGAATCAAAGGGTGGCGGCACACCCAGCCCAAAGAGAGGCCTGTAGCAAGGGAAGCAGCGAATAGGAATGCATGAGGAGGAAGGTAAAGCAGACCAGTTCCTACTTAACTTTCACCATCTTTTATTTCCTGGGGGGGTGACCCATCACTGCAGTACGAGCATCAAAAAGGGAGTAGCTTCAATCTCAGTGCAGCTTCCCCAGGGATGAAGATCTTTAAAAACAGTATCTGACGGCTGTGTGTGTTTCGCTCCAGGGCTGGCGCTGTGACAACTGCCGCAGACCCGGTGTTGAGACGGCCCCCGAAGGTTCTTCTGGCCATTCCTATACACAGTTTTCACAGAGATACCACCAGAGCACAAATACCGTATGTATAGAGACCCCATTTCCATTCATGACAAGCCTTACCCTGGGTGGAGGGTAGGGGGAAGGTTTATGTTACATAAAACTCACCTTAGTCTTCGTCCTGGATTAGAATCTATTGTTCTGCAACTGACAAAACCTTTTAAGGCCTCATTTCAGCAAGCCTCCCCCTCTTCAGCAAAGAACTTGAGCACATTGATTATAATGGGACAAAATCACAGGTTTAAGTCTCAGGACATGTTTTAATACAAGAGAACCTCAACGTTACAAATTGACCAGTCAACCACACGTCCCATTTGGAATCAGAAGAACACAATCAGGCTGTTGCAGAGGTTTAAAAAAAAAAAAGAGCAAATACAGGACAGTGCTGAGTGAAACGTAAACTACTAAAAAAAAGGGAAAGCAGCATTTTTCTTCTGTGTAACGTTTCAAAGCTATATTAAGTTTAATGTTCTATTGTAAACTTTTGAACGAACCACCAGAACATTTTGTTCAGTTACAAACCTTTTAGATTTATGAACAGCCTCCATTCCTGAGGTTCTACTGTACTTTGCAGCCCTGTATATTGAGCGTTCTTCTCCAAACCTTCACATACTAAGGCAAATCAACAGAATGGTCTGTAGTGAGCAATCTAAACAGCTGCAGATCCCAAGAATGGTGGCTGCATTTCTCAGCCAAAGTTATGATGTTCCAGCATTTGTCTTTTGCGGTACTGAGTACTAACTGGTTTCCTGTCCTCTCAGCAGAATGTCAATTGCCCGATTGAGTGCTTCATGCCCTTAGATGTACAAGCAGACACACATCATCAACAAGGAAAGTAACATCCAGCAAGTCTTACACCACCACCAACAAAAACATATCTACCAAGATGACCATCCAAACTGGAGTGATGCTAGCAAAACCAGACCTTTAAGAATGGCCTTCGGCTCTGGAGTCACTTTCCCAGCTTTAAGCTCAACTCACAGCTTCTCCAAGCATCCGTCTTGGCGTCTTTCAGACTTTTCTCATGATTGATAGCAGTGTATTGTCTTGTTTTGCTCAGAGTGTTGAATACCATTCAGTATTTTCATTGAAAAAGAGATACTAAATTGTGAATTGGTTGGGGATCAAAATATTATGGGGTTTGGGGGCAGGGCGAGAAGGCTCCTTTGCCATGCAAACAAATTAATGAGAATGACACTAACATTTAGAGGAAGGAAAATCCACCGAACACTTCTGCACACCTGAGCGTGCAGCCAGCAATAACCTAGGGACTGCATCCCCCATCACTGTGTTATTTAAAATATGCACAGTCCTAATTTTTTCTAAATGATCCTGTTTTCCCAACTGTATCTTAGTATCTCATACTGTTATTTATCAATGTTGTTCTCCACCCTTCGAGTGTTTTTATATGGGAAAAAAGGGTATGGAAGACACTCAGTATGCAGTTGACAAAGAGGAATTTGGTGTAATTATGATCAGTGATTATTTTTTATACTGTAAGTGCCAAAGCTTTACTACTGTGGAAAGACAACTCTTTTAATAAAAGATTTACAAACCCGAAGTGTGGTTTCATGATTTTTCATTATGGTTGCAGTGGGGGTCAGGGAAAGAAAGCATACACTGAACTGGAATAGCACTGCCTTTGAGAACCAGACGCGATAGCCATCATTTTGCAATGAAGTTCAAAATAGGAGAACATTTGTTTTCTTAAAGAAACTAGCAAGGAAAAGTTTCTTAATTGAATGACAGTATCACCAAGAGGCATCAGTGGAGATCAAAGCACCGAGTTGGCACAAACCCCACAGAGACAGTACAAAGTGAGAAAGTGATTGTGAGACCTTCAGGGCAGTGGCCAATTAGATGCAAGTGACAAAGGAGAGGAGAAAGGAAGTCCTATTCTTTCTGTTTTAAAGATGGGAAACTGAGACACAGCGCTTAAGGCCTTGAGCCACCAAGGTACTTGAACATGTGACTAACTGATCACATGTGTTTTACTCATCAGTTTTAATGGGACAACAGACGTGCTGAACGATAGCCATATGCTTAAATATTTGCTGAACTGGGATCCAAATGCCTTGCCCAGGGTCCCAAAGGAAGTGAAACTGGTAGGAAATGAACCTAGGTCTTCTGAGAATAGGCCTGTGACTGAGCTATAAAACCACCCATACAGAGTAAGCATCTGGGAAGATTATAAATGATCCTAATTAATCTCTCCTTAGAACTGTTGATGCAGAATAATTTAATCACTCATATCTTAGCAAGGGATGGAAATGTACAAAACACCCATCTCAGTTTTAAAAGGATTTATAGATTCATACTACTGAAAATGGCTGTTGCTACTATATTCCCGATATGGCAAAATTAAAAATCAAAGTTCAGAATACAGTTTGTTCAGGCACTCTTGCTAATTAAAGTGATCTTAGTTGGAACCTCGAGCTACTATTTGTAATACATATAATTAATTCCTTCCATCGTTTTATTATAAGACACCTCAGGAGAAATTCTCCACAATAAGGGAAGACAGATTTATTTATAATATTTCTGCGGAGGTGCCCCCCCACGCCCCCTTCCCAATAAATGGTCAACTATTTCTAAACAGGTAACAACTGTGGAATATTTGGAAGAATGTTTTGCTGTGATTTTGTTAGTTAAGGGAATGAAGATGTTAAAATTTGATCATACTGATCGCTCTTATTCACTTACTTCATAGTGTCCCATTTGTTCAGAAGTAAAGTACTTCAGTGGCAATTCTTTGCCTCCAACAGTGACCAAACAGCAGGTCTTGCCTAGATCCGATTAAGTTTCCTACCAAGCTGATTTATATTTACTGCTGAAAAGATGCATCTCTACTCCACCCACTTAAGAGAGTTTCTGGAGTTTACTGAAAGAACAATTTTACCATCAGATATTCAGTTTTACATTCACCCAGCAAATTACCACAAATCCAAAAATATTTTCCCTTAGGAATTTTTTAAAAGCAAATTCAGTTGAATTGCAATGAATTAAACTAACAACCTTCGCTTTGTAGTGCCGGCTCTGCAAAAATCTCAAGATCAACACTGATGAGGCAATACCAAATGTGAAAGCTTCCTTCATGATTCCATGTGCCAAACTCTGCGCTCAACCATACAGGAGGTGCACTATTGAAGCCAATGGAATTACTCTGAATTTACTTAAATATAAAACGAGAATGGAATTTGGCTTTCTGACATGAGAAATATGGCAAAACACAGCAATGGTTTACGAGATTTCTAGCACTCAGCTGAATTGTCTGCAACTAGTAAAATCATTGCAGTAAGAAAGAACCCTATCCCAATACTGTTAATAGCCAAATAAGTACCTAAAATATACTAGGATTAGAAAGGTTTAGATCAGTCGAGAGAAAATTCGTTCTCTTTTAAACTAGATTTCCATTATTGTATCTCTTCCAGGATGGTTTATTCAGAGCCACCCAGCCCTCACTGCAAGAATCTACGCCTTTATGACCTCAGCTCTAGATAACTAGCTCACTCCAGGGTCCGGTCTACACTTACCTTTGCGATTCGGCAGCAGTCGACAGGAGATACAGCGGGTCTACAGAGACCGCTCAGTCAATCCAGAGACATCGATCTGACGGCAGCGAATTTGCCACCGTCAGCGTAGACCCAGCCTAGATAACTTAGACGCAACAAATCCCGCATCGTGGCAGGGTGTTAGACTAGAGGACCCTTGCAGTCCCTTCTAACTCTATGGTTCTATGATTCAAAGGTCAGTGTCCTACCCCCGCGACCATGCCACATTTTGCAGCAGGTGATGTTCTGCACCAGTTGAAGATCACCCGACAGGTACAACGCAGAGACGACCATTGCAAAACATGGAGCCGTACCAGTGGCAAAAGTGAACAAGTTTTAGAAATGCAATCAAAGACACACCCCTGGAAATCTGCTGGCAGTAGCTAAGCACCAGCATATCGAGATTGTTACTTTGTTCATATTGCTAAACTCCAAATTTGCACTTGTTTTTCTAATCAGAGTTCAGCATGACATAAAGCAAACCATCCACATCTGAGAATGGAAGTAGCTCTAGGCAAGACGCCCCTGTACGAACTCTGACTTGAAATCTCTTGGTATGAGAACCACGTACGTAAGATTCATAGGGACTGGTAGCTCCCCTTTGCGCTAAGAAAGCAATTCAACCCTGCCCATTGGCAAAACACTCGTAAAGCGGGATTTGGTGTATTGAACCTGAAACTGCCTCTGATACAGGACCAATTACATCCTCACAGCAGAAAACGAGGATAATGGATTGGACACATTGGAAGAAAGCTGCCAGCCCAAAAGAAATCTGTGCAGTTTCGCTTTATAACACAGATTTTTATCAATTCATTAAAAATCTGGCTGCAAGGCAGACTTTCATAGTGTTCCATCAGCTTTTTAATGAATTTGTAAAATCTGGGCTATAAAATTTAACTCGTAAAATGAAGCCTCTTGTCCTGAATACACAAAGAATTTGGATGACAAGACCACACGCTCAACACAGCCAGAAGCCATGTATTTATTTTCAAAAGAAAATAATTCATTTGCAGGTAACAACTTTGGCTTTAATTTGCAGCCAGCAGCAGGGGCTTTGCTTATCAACTACAGGAGGATACTCTAACGCGCATGGAGACTTGGTTTCCTGACGTAACTGGTGAAGTGACGGACACCGCTTATGCCGAGTCTGGGGTGGACGAGTGACAGTAACCGGCCGTGATAGCCCATGGTGGGATCAGTGATGGAACAGTCGAAGATTGGTGTGAATGAGCGTTATTCCCAGCTCGTTGCATGCTTCGATCACAACTTGGTCAGCTGCCGAGCCGGACGGGGCAGCAATAAACTGTACTCCGCTCTGAACAAAGATTTGGAGAAGCTAAAGGTTAGTGATGAAAAGCAAAAACAACCAGAAGGACTGTGCCGTGAAACACTGTACAATACGGTACAATCAGCAGAGACGTGCTCTCTTCTTCCGGCCAGACTGTCAGCCCCCAACTCACTCTGAGTATTTGTATTCTTGTAGTGCCTAGGGGTATGTCTACACTGCAGTTAGATGCCCGCAGACGGTCTGTGCCAGCTGGCTCGGGCCGCACAGCTGTTCAATTGCACTATAGACTTCCAGCTCTGGGACCCTCTCACCCTGCAGGGACCTAGAACCCAAGCTCCAACCGAACCCTGGAAATCTACACGGCAATTAAACAGCCCCTTAGCTTGAGTCAGCTGGCCCAGGCCAGCCACGGGTGTCTAATACCCTAGGAGTCCTAGGCATGGAGCTGCTCCCTGTTGCGCTAGGCGCTGTACAGCCACAGAACCAAAAGATGGTACCAGCCCCAAAGGGCTTACAGTCTGGTCTGTTGTTCACATGAGAACTCCTGGGCTACTCGTCACGTAAGTGAGTAAAAAGGCTCACACTCTGCTGTCTGAGCTTCACAGCACCCTCTTGATATTCTTTAGCTACGTTTGTCATGCTTGTAACACTCCCTTCATTCTACAGCCAGCATCACTGGTGGGTATCGAACTCCTCTGCAGCGAGGACACCACGACGCTCCAGAGCAATCTCTCCCAGAATGCCGCAGCTCCGGCCGGCACATTTCAAGCACAGATGTGTACGAAATGCAGACACGTTCCACAGTGCACGATATTAACGAAACGAAGCAAAAGAAATTAAATAAAATCCAGGTGTTTCCCTTATGTCCCCTGGACACCCCAGCCTCCCAATGACCTTACCCTTCTAGCTCTGTCCACATTATCCCTAAAAGGGAAGAATGCATCAGAGCTGAGGGCGACTGCATCCAGCTGGCCAATCCAGTCCTTCTTCTCTGCATCAGTTAACTGTGCTGGGACCACCTCAAACATCGCCTTCCATTTATCCAGATCCTCACCCTGCAGAAACAACAGGGTCATCTTAGCCCGACAGCATTCGCTCTGCTTATTGCTCCTTGGAATATCACCGTGCCAGAAATGGCTTCTGGGCATCCCTCCCAGCTACCTATTAATGCGAGCAAGGTCATTTGTTTTACATCCAAGTTCACAGAGACTCTGTAGTCCTGATCTGTCTTGGTGCTCTGCTGCTGCGAACGTCAGACTTGGAATTACTAACCTATAAGTGACTGTGGAAATAGATCATCAACTGCTGCTCAAGCTCGTCTTAGGCCCATATGCTTTGCCTGCCCTATTTGTGCCAGACCACTCTGTGTAAACGCAGAACACACACAAACAGGATGTCGCATAAGGGGCTTCACACACGTCTGACAAAAGGGGACCGGAGGTGGCTTTGTAGTTTAAGAAGGTGACTCATAAGGCAAGTTCTTCTAAGTAAGCAACTGATTTATGGATGATTCATTAGGTTCCCATTCCAGCTGTTGCGTATATACTTTAAAAGGGCATATTCTTTACTGTGTGTAACAGCCAGGCCAGTTTGATTCCAGGAATCCAAGCAGCCACCCAAATAAATTGCAATCACCCGAGTGAAAACAGAGCGGAAAAAGTTTCAAGGCTGGCAACCCTTTGACCCTTTTATTCTCGGTTTTCTAAGAGTCAGAAGTAATTTAGTGCCTCTGGAGGCTGCTGGATAAAACAGCCCTGGAGACGAACGTGTTCTGAAGAGGTAGAAAGTCCATATTCCCCCATGCTGGGAAATCAGGAGACCTGGTTCTATGGCCGGCTCTGCCATTGACTTGCTGTGTGACCATGGGCAAGTCACTTGCCACTGTGCCCCTCCCACCATCCCTATTGTCTATACTGGAAGCTCTTTGGGGCACAGCTGATCACTGCTATGTGTCCAGCGCCTGACCCAATGAGGCCTTGGAGATGCTGCCCCACAACACCAGCTATCTCTGGCTGCAAAAGGCTTTTCCAATGTGGTGCCTATGTGTGTCCTAGGACTGCAGGGATCGTTATTGTGGGGGCAGCGTCTGGGGCGTGAACGTTTCAACGTCCCTAGGAACTGGACAGAGACTATCATTTTCACACAGGCCAAGCAGTTCTCAAACTCTAATGCCCTCTGGCCATTAACAGTCTGGGCCCCATTGGACCTGTGCTCAAAAGTTGATTGGCTGAATCCCATTACCCATCCAGTCCTCCAACATACCGAATTATCCCCCTATACAGAATGACTGCGGGAGACAGATGGCTGGCTGCACTAGCCAAGATTCAGGTATCCCTGCCCTGGCACATTTGTTAACACTGGATGCACAAGAAACGATTTCTCGCCTCACTTTGTGGAACTTCCTGGACTGTCTTTAGGGAAAAACCCTCGGGGTTTACCTCGCCGATGGTCCCGGTGACATACTGATCGATGGCATTGGAGATCTCTGCTCTCTTCACGCCAGCTTTGAACTTCATGGCAAGCACTTGGGGGTTATGTCTGAGCCACCAGTGGTTCGCCTTGTCGCCAGCAAGCCGCGTGCAGTGGATCCGGGACTGCTGGCCGGCTCCCATGCCGATAACCTGAAGCAGATGCAGAACGCTGTAATTAACAGCCAAAGCGCACGTCTCTGTGTGCTGTGATCTCTATCAAAGCAGCACCAAATCCCAGAGCAATTATAAACTGACAAACAGCCTCTCGGATGTCAGCTATTCCTTTATGAAGGCAGAGGAAAGCCTTACAGTCTGCCTCTGGATGGGGACGCGTGCTCTAGAAATACCTACGCCCTTCATCCTGCGATCTACGTACGGTGCCGACCCCAGCGCTTGTGACTTTAGTGCAGCTCTACGACTGGCTTCTGTGTGGGCACCGGGGTCTACCTGTGTGCAACAAGCAGCAGGATCGGGACCCAAGTAAGCAGGACTGGCACCGAGTTGAGCAGAACGGGCTCTGTCTATAATGTCTTTACATCTCACCCAGGTTCAGCTATGTATACTTCAATTCTCCATCCCACACGCATTTGTACCATTCTCATTTTTGGTAGATCAACGTTTTCTAGCCCAGCCATGAAATCTACTTGACCCATGAGGATGTTTGATTATCTCACCCACCCAATATATACATACGTGCCCTGTTCCTATTTATTATTTGCCCTACCACAACACCCAGGAGCCTTAGTTGTGGACCAGGACTGCATTGTGCTAGGAGCTGGAGAAATGGACAAGCAGAATTCAGGAAGCAAAATTTAGCAAGTACTGGCATGCAGGGAGTTAAACTGTCATGCCAAAAAAAAAAATAAAAAGGTTTGATGCAGTTCTAGTTCTCATTTAACAAGTCCTCTGTCTGTTCTATTTAACAGGATTGGTGAGAGATTCTAGCCATCCCGCCTATTTTTGGAAAGAGGTATTGGAAAGAAAATTCAGGTCTGTGTCCAGATCATCTCCCTGGGTGCAATCTTCCAAGACGTTCAGATGACATCGTGACTAGCATGGGATAAACAACTATGCTGATTAGATGCAATCTCTGGAATATTACAAACAAGCCCCAGTCGAGTCTGAGGAGGAAAATCAAGTATTCGATCTGGACGGCTGGTCTGACACAGCAGGGCACAATGTGAAACATCAAAGCTTTGCAGCTGCCAATACATTTCCTATGCTGCCATCTACCAGAGAGAAGAGGATTTAAAAATAGCTTGCACACTAAACGTAGCCCTTTAGTGGGACTGGAGTTTAATATGGAACCGGGTCCTCGGGGACACTGTTTCCAGCAGCCAAGTTTGAAATGGGACTTTTCCAAGATACCAAGAATGAATGAGGCAGTACATCTGCTTTGCCTCCCCAGGCATCATCAATTCCACACATTCGAAGGCCAGTCTATATGGCTGACTGTAAACCACAACCCTTCTAGGCGAGGGGGAAGATAAGCCCCAGCGTGCTTTAGGGTGGGTGTGCCATTTGCTTATTAAGCATGATGCACTTTGAAAAGTCTTATTAGTCCCCTGGCCCAGGGTGAATTAAGTTTTGTTTTGCTGGACAAAAAGCACTAACCCCCCCGGCAGGGGAGTGGAACAGATTCCATGTTGGGGCTGATGGTTTTTCATGGCAGTTTTGCAAGGCGGGGCTGGGCACACCAAAGGAGAAACTCCCCTTCATATTTTCCTCCTGCTTGCATTAAGCCGAAACTGAAGAGAGAACCAGACTTGCTAGCTCCAGACTGCTGTGGAGACGCTGCGCCAAGGCCAGTGGCTCTGTCTGACTTTCCAACTCGGCTAGACAGCAACAGATGTTAAAGCTCTTAGCCAAAGGCTGAGCAGAAAGAAATGAATCATTTGTCTTTTCATTCATCAAGATGCACCTCTTACCAGAGCCATAAAACATGCCCTAGGATACCTGCCCCCAAAGAGTAAAGGAAAGACCCAGGCAGTGCTCTTTCTTGTGCTGACACCTAATATCATTTGCTCATAATTAACTTATTGCTATTCCGTTTAATAAACCCTTAGTGTTGAATATTAGCAACGTTACTAATGTCATGATATGAAGGAACAATGCCACCACCTGGGTCTTTTGTGGTGCTTTTCATCAATAGGTCTGAAAGCGCTTTATAAAGGACGACCACCAGCTGGGGAAACTGAATAAGTGACTGGGCCAAGGCCATCCAGCAGGCCAGCAGCAGAACCAGGAAGAGAACCCAGGTATCGAGTCCCAGTCCAGTGCCGTTGCCACTAGGCCACTGGTGGTTAAAATGTTCCACTTGCTTAGTAAGCAGATTGGCCCTCGCTACCCACCCCTACCCCCGTACTTGTCCCTCCAGGCCCCATTCCTGCCTAGAGAGCCCTGTAACTGTGGGAACATTGATGAAATCAGTGGGTTCTAGCTGGCCAGAAGGAACCACCTACAGCTGATGCACTTTCCGGATCAGAGCTTTAACTTTTTTTATTTCCCAGGCAACCTAGGCAGTCTGGGTAAGTTAAGAAATCTACTTTCATGCACCTGGAGTCATTCTGAGTAATGAGCAAAATCTAATGACCTCTTAAAGCATAGCTTATTATTGCTGTATATATTCCTAAGTAGACAAAATGCAAGGTGATGGCTGAAAAATGTCTACAATATTATTTTAAAAGTTAAAATAAATGGGCCCATTTGATCTTTAAGATACTCTGCATGGAAAGGGGGGAAGCTTAATTGCCAATTTTACTGTCGTAATAATCATAACACCTAACTTTATATGGCACTTTTCATCAATAGATCTCCAAGCACTTTACAGCCTTAATGTATTAATCTTCACAACGGTTGTGTAGGAAGTGGTATTAACCAAGGTGACTTTAAGGGTGACTTGCAAAGGACACAGGCTGGGATTGTGCCTTATTTTGCTTCTGTATGGTGTGGGGGGAAGGAAGGGAGCCGAGGAGATGAAGCCAGAAAGTTTATCAGAGAAATTCTGCCTTTTTTTTTTAAACTTAAGAAATTCTAGCTTTGTCTCCTATGATTCGTGGAATGATGATATCATAATAGTGAACAATTGAGAGGGGAAATGAATTTTAGGTAGTCTGTTTAAAACTCTCTGGTAACATTTAAATAAAATGCCTAACAAACACTTGGGAGAAAGAATGTTTTTGTTAAAGCTTCACAACCCACCCATTTATTTATGATGCAACATTTGACCACACACAGGAAAGCCCATCCCTAGGGTAAGTTTCCCATCAAAATCAAGGAAGACTTGAGCTTCCTGACACGCCTAAGTTAAAAGACAAAGAGAATGAAAACCTCATCTATTTACAAAAAGCCTGTCTTCAAAGCAGCAAAAAAAGGCCATTAAAATATATCCTTTGCAGGCTGCCTTTAAATTAAACACTTAGGCACTGTCAGGGAAAACAAGTGGGGAAACATTCTCACATCCTAAAGCCTTGAATGGCCTGTTTCAAATAAGTGCTCACAAATAAAAAGACTCCTCTGAAACACCCACACAGAAGATTTAGAAACAAACGATTCAGGCCCTGATCTTGCAAACATTTATCAACATGGATAAAATCATTCAAGTGCATAAATCTTTGCAAGCTTGAGCCCTTCCTCCCTCCATCGCCATCCATTCACTTGTCAGGAAAAGACCACAGGATTTTGCTTTCGCAGGCAGCCATTTGAGAACTATAGACTTTGTGCTGCTCTTCCGTGTTGCGGTGTCTAAGCCAGCTTGTCTATACTTGTTTAATAGCTTCCAATATACTAAGTGATTTTACACCCGGTGCCTGACACGTGCCATAGGCCAGTTTGGCTGAGACAGTGTACTCCCCTAAGCAGCCAGTTTGATTACCTGCCCATTCTTAGCATAGCAAACTGAATTGGACTGGGTGTACTTGACAGCGATGGTGGCAACAATTAAATCTTGGATGGCAGATTCGGGCAGCTGAAACGACAGAAAGCGACAATTGAATGCGCCACTTAAATAACTGATTTATAATGCCCTGCAAATTGGCTATACACCTGCAAACCACAAACCACTGCATGTGCTATATATCAGAGCAAAAGGATTAAACATTACCAGCGATCTGGTTATCTACTTATGTCATCAGTTCTTGGAGGCCAAACCAATCCAAAACTCAGGTCTTGACAGCTAAGTGACTGACAGTCAAACACTGGCCTTAATCCTGAAAACACTCAGATACTTGCTTAACTTTACTCAGGAGAGCAGTTCAGTTGAATTCAGTACTCATGTGCACAAAACATATTTGCCAGATCAGGGCCAAAGCTTGAAATGTTGCTGTCAATTTTATTTTACACTCATTCTGCTATTAATTGGTTAAATGGTTTCCCATTTACATCTCTCAGCTCACCTTGAAGTATCTGACTATTTCTGCATTCAGACACGTGTTACTTGAAAAAGGAAAAAATTAGGACAATCAAGTTTAAATACATGTAACTACCCACTGGTGATGTATAAACCAGACAGATCTAGGAGTTTATACAACACAATGGAAACAAATTAGACTATTAAACAATGACTCAGTGAGACAACAACAGTTTCTTACCATATGGCTGTGGAAATGGAGAGGCAACTTCCTATTTACAATCTTGGTAATCAGCAGTGATGAGCTAGATCCAGCTCATCTTACTCAGACAAGTAGCTACAACTAAGGCAGTGGCCGTACTTGCATGACTAAATTTGGCCCGGTGCATCATTTTGCTGAAAGCCACCTAAAGTCTGCCTGAGCATTTCGGGGTCTCTTACAATAGAATTTCACTTCCGTTCTGACCGGGGCACACCATTTCACTCTGTCTTCAAGGTCATTTCTCACTAATTCTCCTACACTTACATTTTTGTTTTTGCTAACTATGTTCTTGAACAGTGACCGGTCAATAACGCCGTCGTTCCTCTTCTGCGTGAGATGCAACCCAAAGATGGTTCGAATCTCATTTTCATCTGGCTCGTAATCAGGATCCATCTAAAAAGCAAACAAATAAAAAGTAGTGCTTCACGCTCTTTGAACCTTTCTGATCCAAACTTCCAGCAACGACCCATTCTAATCTGGCTTCCAGCAATAGTTTCCTTAAGAAAAAAAAAAAAGGGACATTTTTTGCATAATCCAAAAGAGATTAGCTGGTAACAGGATGGGATGCCAAATCAGACGTAGTACTAGCATATTGGAGCACCAATTTATCACCACGAAAGCATGAAGTGACACTTTAAGGGAGAAGGTAGGTGATAGGAATGTGCGCATTGGACGTTTAGACACAAACGGCCAGACTGTGATCCACAAAGAACCACATGCAGAAGGGACCTGTACTACACAGAGCTGCCCTCACCCATGTGACAATGGAAGAGGACAGCCATTTCTGCAGACTTTCCTCCACCTTTAGGAGGCATAGATGGAGCCTGGGCTGCCATGTGTGAAGCAGAAGCAGGATTTGGGAATGCATGTTGTCTAACATCAAGTCAAACACCAAGCGTGGGGTCCCTTTGAAGGCAATGCGGCGATTAGCAAAGATTAATACTTGAGAGATTCAAAGGTTTACCAGTTACCACTGCATCCTTGCAAAAGTGATTTAACTTGGGATAGGAGCTACATGGATACTTTGGTTAAAGTATACACACCCCTAAGGAACCTACAATGAAACTGGTAGAATTTAAAGTCGCACAACCAATTAAGCACAAACAAAATATGCTACTTGACATACGTGAGCAGGGGGCATGGGGACGGTAATTTGACTTATCTGGCAGCGTCACGTTAAATGCTATCAACGCAAGATGGAATTGTGTATTATCACTGAGCCTAAACTGTGTCTGCAACATGATTATTTCTCAACACATGGGATTAAAATGTTTGTGTTTTTTTTTTTTTTAAATGACTTGCTGTTGTTTTTGGTTGTACTGAGAGATTGATCCTCACATCACACAGAAGCTGTTGGTGTTGTTTTAAAAAGCTGTGTGCACTGATGTAACAAATTGCTCCATATGGGCATCTCGATTATAAGATTAATGACAAACCTGGAGAATTTCATAGATGATGGGGAGGAATTTGAGAGTGGTGGGAACAGACAGGGAAGAAGAGAGAAGTTTGAGAGAAGTAAGAGCGGTCCAGAAATTTTGTGTCAGTGAATTACAATTGCTGATGTGCATATCATTACAAAAATCAAGGAAGACACTATGAAAAATATCTGTTGAATATAAGCCTTCACTCTATCTTTATGGACCCGCCACTCTGTGATCCGTTAGGAATCTAATCCCAATCTGAATCAAAGCCAAGTTACCTCAATGGGAGCATTCACACGCTCTTCAACGGGCTTTGGATCAGCCCCTAACTGTGGGAAGTTCTAGTGCTGTAAACCCTGTGATTTGCACAGAAAGTTCTTCCAAGTGGTATGGGGAGATGGCAGCAGAAAAATCAGCTTGTAATGAAAACGGAGCTGAGATGGCGCTTTGGGTGGGCTGAGACGTTGACACTAAGAGACCTCAGATACCATGAAATATGTAGAACACCCACCTGGAGGATACAGTAGCCTCCATTTTTCTTTCTGGAGAGGATTTTGAAAGCTTCCACCTCATAGCCAGGAGCCACCACGCCATCAGATACCTGCAGCACGTGCATACACACACAGAGCGTTAGAAACGCAGCTCGAGGCTCGGTCTGAGCCTATGGATTTCAGTAGACTTTGGGGGAAGACCTAAGGGATCAAAGCTGCAAACACACGTGCGAGTCACGTTACAAATGAGAATAATCCATTTAAGGACAATAAGATACTCACAGGCTAAGTGCTTGCAGGTTCAACCATACGGATGGGTACCAAAATGTGCACTGGAGCATGTGTTTTTTCCCCACTGTCGTCAATGGAAACACATCTCACGTACACACTTCCCAGGGGTGAATTCATTCCTGTATCTCTTACAGACAGATTTCTTGTAATGGCATACTGGAAATATTTTGCCTACTGTACAGAAGTGAGGTTTGTATCACGTTCTCCTTTGAGTATCTCTGAAATTCAAGGGGGAATCAGTAAAAGTCCTGGTACCTCTGTGAATCAATTTGCCTACTTGGGTTCAAAAGAGAGGCTTTTTCTGATGTTGGCAGGGTTTCTTTTCTAAAAATGTCTACCACTTCCCTACACAACAGAAATGATAAGTACACATGGAGCAGCACCATTTGTACCCCTGCTCTGACTGTTCAGAGACAGGTAGACAAAGAAACCCCCGTTTCAAAAACCATTCGCTGTTTCAAACTCTCCGATACTTCGAGGACATAAAGAGTGACTGAATGGAATTAAAAACTGACAGAAGCAATTCATTTTCATCAGGGCCACAAAGTGACACATTTCCTTTTCATTCGTACTCTGCTTTCTTCTTAAATTTACCCTTCGGGATACAAAACACAGCGTAGAACAAACGCTAATGCTGTTTGGTTAAGTACAGTCTTTGAATGATGTAACTTCATAATCAGGGTTGTCATCTAATCCAGGGATTTGTGTTCAATTACACAGTCAAAAGAATTAGAAGGCCTATCGGGTTTGTAGGCTCAGGCTACTGGCTGGCAGCAATCTACAAATGCATTCTTTATTCCCAGAAAGAAGTAGGCAGTCAGTTGTAGAAACCACTAGGAATTCCCTATGGTTCTAGCATAGCTGTTAAATCACCTACTATTACAATACAATGAGAGGTTTAGTGGCAGATGAAGTTGATGATCCTATGTTGGAAGTTAGTGGTTTGATTGTTCAGTTTTCACATTTGCCACCACTGATTACATTTGAGCCACATGTTCCTCAACAGCTGGGAAAAAAATCAAGACTGCTACAGGGTCTGCAAACTGGATATTAAATTACCTGAATGGACCAATAAATAAAAACAAATAAAATGGACAACAACAAAAATGGGCCAATAAAAAAAAATGTACGAATGGAATTGCCATTACAACCAGTGAGTTCACCCAGAGTTATGCACGTTTCAGAATAACTTGCCGTTCTTTTACTAACCTCTCTGGAAATGATTTTAGCAGTGGGGACATCACAAGTATCAGACAGTGCGATAAAGTCACCAAATGAAGACATCCGATCGGCCCCTGTGAAATAACGTCAAGAATGTGATACATTCACAGCATGCGTGCGCAAGCACACACCCCCCTTTACAACTCTGCTTCTTTCCTCAGAGAGTTTGCTAATTTCATCACAAAGCAGACGACAGGGACATTTAAGAATCACAAGGACAGAAAAATCTAAGCCACACAAACTCATCCTAAAATATTTCTGGAGGTTAGTATTTTCCTCCTCCACGTTCCCACTTACAAAGCTTCTCTCATGAATGTCTGATATCCACTGACTTTTCCAGACAAAGCCAGAGACAGAAATGTACACAACAGCAATTTTGTATTTTATATTTAATGAATCAGTGCTCCTTAAACCAGACACGCCAGGTGACACTGTGAAAGTTCCCCATTCAGTAAGGTCAATGCTTTAGTCTTTGCCTACAACAACCTAGCCATTCTAATTACTTCTCCTCTTGTGACAGAGAACGCCAGTCATGCTGTAGTGTTTTTACATGAACAATGACCATCAAAGGTGACCTACAAATTGCGGGAAAATATGGGTGCGTGCCAATTATTTCCACCTGAAGCTGAGATTTTACCTACCCTGCTTTTCTTGGAACGTGACAGACAATAAGAGAACGAGCAGAACGACATCAACATATCAAGAGTGAAATCTGAGCCACTGAATAGGAGCCAAAGGATTTTTAGCCTTCCTTATTTTGCTTCTGTTAATACTTTTGACTCAAACATAAGAAAAGATTTCTTTGTGAAAGAGTCAACAGGACTCCATCACAGTTGGGTTGAGAGCTTCCATTCGTTCTCTGGCTGTCCAGTTCCTCCAGCAAAAGCAGAGAAGAGATTTCTTAGATTTCCAAAGTGAAACCAAGTAGGACTTCTGTACACTGAAATCTTTTCAGGCTTTCCTTCTTCAAAGGAAATATTTTGTTCCTCTCTCTAGATCACCCTTTGTTGAACTAGCCAGACTCACTTTGATTGAGAGCCAGCCCAGATTTGAATTCAGGTCCTTCGAGAGGAGAATGGATTGTGCACTAATCAACAGACCCTCATGGAGAAAAACTAAAACAAACAAGAGCTACCAGGATCTTCTAAATATCACCATAGACTTGCAAGGAGAACCTATGAGCCGCACAGCGCGTTGTTCAGGGGCACGTACTAATGGCCTTCTGAGCTCATTGCACAGATTATTTTATTACTTGCGCTCCCACCTCTTGCTCGTGCATATGCAGTTGCCAGAGGCGTCAGGGTCGCGTGCAGATCATACACCATACAGGCCTGAGCTGCTTCCACTGTAAGCGGCACTCCAATAGCAGCACCTGGTGGACAAAATGAACAAAGACAGCGAAAGAACAAAATGAGAACTATATGCCAGTCCAACTCCTTCCCATCAGCAGAGCCACCAGAGCATTTTAAAAGGCGAGAGGACAGAGATAGTTGCCTTAATTCCTTCCATGAGACGAATGTCAATAAGATCCCCTCACCTGCAGGACTGACGTGTTTGAACGAGGCTGCTGCAGGAACGTCTAAAACCCGCTTGAGTTCTCTCACCAGCTGCCAGGCATTCAGAGCGTCGCACAAGTTGATGAACCCAGGAGATCCATTCAGAACTGCAGATGGATCATAAATACACATTACAGAGCGACGGGCTTGCTCTCCAAGGAGCCTGAACGCTGAGGACACGTTATATTGCATTTAAACTGCCGCCGCTTGGAAATGAACATGGTAACCCGCCCACAGCTGTTTTTTTTAAACATGCTGAGCGCGTATGGAAAGAAGGAACTGGCTTTTGCCCAGCTGCCTTGGGTACTGCACAGCATTAAGTGCACAGAGCGAAGCCCAAAGACATGGCCAAGGTTCTGCCTGACTGACACAGGGGAAGGGTGGTCCTGCAGCTAATGCACTGGCCTGGGAATCTGGGAAAACTGGATTCAGTTCCTATCCCTGCCACAGGCTGCATGTGTGACTTAGGGCACGTGTGACAGGCGGGGCCGACCCCCACATTAGAGACAAGGGAAGTAATCCTGCATTATGGATGGAGGAAGTCCCGCCCCTTAGACCGTGCTGGGCACGCTCCGACTGCTGCTTCAGTATAAAAGGAAGCAGCCCAAGTCATTCAGGGCTGAGCGCTGAGGAGGAAGGATGTTTGGCAGAGGCTCTAAGCAGGGACCCGCTACAGCCCCCAGCCGAGGGAACCGGGGATCCAAACAGAGACCAGCTGCCCACTGCTGACTCCCCGGAGGCAGACCTCCAGGGAGCTGTACTGCCTGGGGGCCCTGGAGAACCATGGAGCATTGCCACTGATGAAATGGTAGGAAGTAGCCCAGGGAGCGAGGGGTATCTCCCGCCTGAGACACATCAGCGTGGTGTAGCAGGATCCTGCTGACCAGAGTGGCGACCACTCCCGTCATGGACAGGGCCCTGGGTTGGAACGTGGTGGAGTCCGGTTAGCTGGCCTCCCCTACCCCCCCACACCTTGTGGGGCAACAGCCAACCCATATCTGAGCACCAGGCCGCAGAGTACGCCAATCCCAGCCATAGCTATAGCCATCCCTGGCCACTGGGCCATATTATCTCACTTTTCCTGAACAACTAGACCCCTAAGGAGTGGCAATACCCCCTGCCCCCAAAGCAAGTCACTTAGGCCCAGATCTGGATCTACTCCCGATGGATTTCAAACTCCCATTCCAATCGGAGCTACGGGCCAGATCCTCAAAGGCATTTCAGCACCTAATAGCCTTGTGCCTCAGATCCCAACCCGCAAAACAGGAATAACAGCTCTTCCTTCTTCCAGCCATTTGTCTCCCTTGTCCATTTTGCGCACGGTCTGGCTCTTCCTGCTTATATAATTTCTAGCACAGCTGGGCCCAGCCCTCTAAAGATGACATTGCAATGTAAGTAGTTACAGAGCGTGGGACTAGTTATTTAAATTCGTACATTTCTCTTCACTTGATGGCAGATCTCTTCTCGGAAACCCAAGGAGGATTTTTTTTTTTAATTAAGCGAATACAATTCAGCAAGACAGCCCAACATGTGCCTAACTGAAAGCCCGTGAGCTGTCCAATTGACTTCAGCAGCTCTCCTCACACGGTTAAAGTTAAGCAACTGCTTTTCAGCAAAGCCATGAATCCAGACCTGTAAATGACTCACGCTTCAAACCAAAGCGATAACTCCTGTCAATGTAGGCGTGGATATGACTATGATAAAGAAACTGTCAATCCATCCCATGCTACATTCGCCTCTGCGATATACTGCGCAGACAGGAGAGCAAAGGCGTATGGAAGTACAATATGATGATGCAAAAATCACCCCCGTGTTGAAAACGATTGCAGAGGCAGGACCTCACGCTTGGTGGAAAACACTAACAGGGTGTTCGCCTGCTGCGACTGGAAAAAAATGTTTTTGGTGTCCCTGAAGGAGACTACGACACGTGAAACTAATATTGTTCTTGCTGACATGCAATGCAGATTTGCTAGCACATCAGCTTCCAACTCCTGTATGACTCTCTCAAGAGGTTCTTGAATTAAAATTACAAGGAAATGTGAGCACTAAGTCCATTTCTTACTAGCTTACTGAATAGGTGTGAGGCATAGAGCCAGAACTTCCAATCAGTAACACCGCAAACACTATTACGAGGAGACAAAAGGGAGCTAACCCTACCGTAGGTGAGGGTCATTCTGTTATAGGGAATAAGGAAAGGAAAACATAACTGAAGCAGATAATTATCTGAAGAAGCATGAAACAGAAGCACTCTCTATATTAAAGAATCAGCTAGGAAAATAAAGTGAAAGTAACTGCTTCGTGAAATGTTGGAAAAGCAAAAGACTGGAAGGGTATAACTCAGGAGAAGAGGAAGACAAAAACCATTTTAAGAAACAAAAAAAATGGTTTTTCTTACTTGAATGTAGTAGTAAGTTAACACTGAATTGCAAAAGCAAATTTTGCCTTTATGTGCAGACTTCGATGAAACTGTGTTGGTTTTTACCAGTTAAGAACCTACCCTTTAATAGGAAATTACAGAAAATCTTGCAGAAACAGACTGTAGACACTGATTTTCCTCGTGAGCTGCTGTCTCTCACTCGGCTCGTTCCTTTAACTGCGCAGCACTTCCTGCTCAACAACGAACGCTTTACTAGAAACCTTCCCGGCGTGTCGTCTGGACTAAGCAACTGCAAGACATTTCAATCCCAGGCCAACTTCATGCAACAAACCAAGTCTGCTACCGTAATGGAAACAAGTCTTTCTAGAACCGAGGTGCGCGGCTAGAAAGTACTGCATCACCTCATGTGATAAAGCCCATCACCCTGCTTCTTTCCAGAACCAGAACAGAAATAATCCGCCAACACTTTTGCCTTTCCTGCATGATGATTATTTTTACGATTGCCACCTATCAACGGTCCTATGGCATTGCAGGGATTTCTTTTGTTCCTAATTGTTCTATGTATGTTCTGCTATCGTGGGGATAGGAAACTACCTGGAAAGGCATTAAACAGAAGCCCCCTAAAGAAACATAGTTAGGAAAATAAAAATGAGGAACAAAAAATGCTCAAAAGAGCAAGCCAGGCACTTGGTCATGCCTGATTCTAGGGAAATGAATACAAATATCGCCCTAGGATCAGGCAGAACAAGTCAAGCACCAGTCTTACTCTCCCTGGGTTTCCCACAGCCCCGCAGGGAACAAGCAGCTAAGATTGCGTCCTCCCCTACAATACAGAAAGCAGCCGCCAGGAGAGCTGCTGACCAAGGGCCAACAGCTGCCCAGTGCGCTCCCTCCTCACACAGACCCACTGCTTGTCCCAGGGCTGCCCAGAGGGTGTGCTTGGAGATGGAGCCCCCTCTAGCTAGCAGAAGAGCGGATCCAAATGCTTCCCTTTAAAAAGTCACGGGGCTCCGCTCAGGGAGACCTTTCCAGTTCAGAATCAAACCCGCATTTTCCTGACCATCATCCTCAAGGGCCACAGGCTGGACTCGGCCTATCCTTCGGCCTTACCAGTCAGAGGAAGCTTCGGCCTCAGCGTGTAGAGCCGTGCAGGGGTCTGGTGGGGGTTCATGCCGTACCGCAGAGGAAGCTGGGAGACCCCTGTGCTGTACTCTTTCCTGAAGTAGTCGGAGATAGCTGCGTCATACTGAGCCGTGTGAGTGAAAGCCTGAGGACAAAACGGGCAAGACAGTTGGGTCTCCGGGACGCATTCTCCAAAGGCAGCACAGCTCTGTTCTAAAGAAAGGACCCACCTTCAGTGCCAGCTGACGCCTGGTTTCCAAGGAGGTGTCTTGACTGCTCGATGCCTTCATCTCTTCAGCGACAGCGGGATAATCGGCAGGGTCACAAACGACCGTCACACGAGCATGGTTCTTCGCAGCAGCGCGTAGCAGGGCTACTCCTCCTTCAAAAGAAAGAAATCCAGAAGCATGCAACATTTCTGTATCCAAAATACCTGGAACCCCACATCTTAGTGCAAGGTTGATATCCTCCAACTTAGGGTATCCCCGTTCACTTCTCTACTAATATTCTATGGAACTGAGTTACTGCAGAGAAATCTTTTTTGGGTGCTGGCTGGTGAGTCTTGCCCACATGCTCAGGGTTTAGCTGATCGCCATATTTGGGGTCGGGAAGGAATTTTCCTCCGGGGCGGATTGGCAGGGGCCACGGAGGTTTTTCGCCTTCCTCTGCAGCATGGGGCATGAGTCGCTTGCTGGTGGATTCCCTGCAGCTTGAGGTCTTCAAATCTCACTTTTGAGGATTTCAATAACTCAGTCATGGGTTCGGGGTTGTTATAAATGTGTATGGGTAGGGTTTTGTGGCCTGCCTTGTGCGGGAGGTCAGACTAGATGATCATATTGGTCCCTTCTGACCTATGAGTCTATGAGTCTATGGTGCCTTCAGTCTGAAGGTCTCAAAGCACTTTGCAAATATTAGTAGTCCTGTATGTAAGCTCTGAGTTCATCTTTCCCTCTTCAACCCAACTGCACTCCAATCGCACAAGACGCCTGGTCCTTGCAAGAGACCTGGTGACCCGATACCAAAGAAAGGACATAATTTGGAAGCTTTCTCTTCATGAGATGCTGAACTGGGATGCAATGTTGAAGGAAAAGCTAGTCCTGTTAGGTTAGCAACTAACATGAGGAGCAGAACTTCATATCAGAGAGAAATCCACGTTTCCAAGCCCTACTTAGACGGCACCAAATCAAGGGTCCCACCCAATTTCATCAGGGAGCAAACTGTGCACAAAGACAAGCCCCTGTACTTGAAACTGCACTTTGCAATGGGATTATCCATGACCCTCCTGGTGCTTTCAGTTGCTTAGTTTTTCTTTGCCAAAGCTTCTATGTATTTCTCATTGCATGGCCATGTGCTACAGGGAGACACTTAATCTGACCCCTTACGGGCAAGAGTCTCCCCAACCTGTCATGTCTAAACAAAACCTCTATGTGTACTCATGGTGCTTCTGTTACCAGGCTGCACTATTCCGCCAGCTGAGCGGTGCGCCCCATCAGTCAATTAGAATGAGTCCATGTTGTTGTAATTTTCATTATTCCTTCAGGACATCCCCATTTCATCCTGCCACCCAAACTTTGTCAGCACTCACCCTTCAACTGGCAATTACCATAATAGTTTGCCAAATGGCTAAGACAATCTCAATGAACTACACCAACACCATGGGACAGTTCAATCAGAGAGTGATAATACCATTTTCATCACCAGAGACCTTCAGAGATGCATGAAGTCTTCCAGAAAGAGGGACCGAGGTTACTAACAGACCAGAGATCAATGTCTTTCATCAGCTTTCCCTTTCGCCATAGCTATCATGTCAGCCAAAGATTTGTTCTCATAGTTCTCCATGGACTTACCGATGTCTATGTTTTCAACTGCCTCCTGCACAGTGACATCGGGAGAAGCCACAGTCTTCACAAAGGGGTACAGGTTACAAACCACAACTCTGGAAGCGAGCAGAAAACACTTGAGTTACTCATCAAGAAGCAGGGTACTCAAGTAGGGCTTAACTGTTCCCTCAGTACAGCCACTGTTTTTTCCTCATGTCCTCATTTCTGACGTGGGACCAGCACAAAATCCTAACCTCAAATCTGTGCCTCTCCAAAGGAATTGGACGGAGATCGCTAAACCTCATAGATTCATACATTCTAAGGCCAGAAGGGACATTGTGACCATCTAGTCTGATCTCTTCTGTAACACTGACCTTGGACTGCCCTGTGTTAATTCCTGGTTCAAGTCCCAGAGCTGTGCTTGAACGGCAGCAGAAAACATCCTGTCTTGATTTTAAAATCTCCAGTGATGGAGAATCCACTTGGTAAATTATTCCAATGATGAGTGCCCCGGGGCTGATCATTTTTCAATATGGCCTTCATGAGTCATTCTTCTCTCAGACAGTCATCATTTCCCATTTATTTGGGTCTCACCCTATTTCTAATCCCCTTCGCCATGTTTTTTCACTGTCTCCACAATGAGCCACACGCTCAGTGGGCATAGAGTGGCATAACTGCTCCAGTGACTTTGTGGCCTCTGGTACTTTTACCAATGCAAGTCAAAACAGTAAACCATTGCATTTACTATCCTGACTAGCATAATTGACTTCAGCGGAGCCATGCAAATCATATCAACTGAGGATCAAGTCCCATATCTTTTAAGTCAGTTAATCAAAATTGGATATAGTGAAGGTATATCATTGCTTACTGAAACACACAGCAATGAGGACATCTTATTCCCTTCTGAATTCAGCCAGGCCTTTTCTAACATCCTGTGGGCCATGGCTGGCACCCTCTCTGAACTATTTATGTTGAATCCAACATTTTTAAATTCAAATTCAGCCCAAGAGTGATCTGTGCAGACTAGTTATCACAGCTCAATTCCATCTCCTTCCATGCTGATCAATCCCTCAATAATTTAATTCAGCCACTCATCTTTAAATTGAATGCAATACAAGAGACGTAGTGGTTACCTATGATTGCCAGTTAAGGTTGATTGTTACTCTGAGGTGACCAACCCCCTGGGGGAATATACTGAATAAAGAAACTAACAGAAGAGATCTATGTTGCTTAGTGTTTTGACCTCATGGGATTCAATGTGCCCTTTCATGTTGACTATGAAAAACAGCTATTTGCTGCCTATCATCTGGCCTGACAACGTTTGTGGTGCCCATCCCAATTCTTATGTTTAATCCATCTAGCTGTGTGTTGAAATTCAAAACAGTGCTGCGCCAATCTCTGAGCACATATTTATTAAGCCAGCATTTCAAAAATGAAAAATAAATGGTCAGATCAACCCCTCGAGCCCTTTTGCTCTATTTCTAGCCAGAAACAAATACCTACAACAACAAACCAGCCCTTCGTTTTAAATAAAATCACTGTATTGAATGGCTCCAACAGAGCAAGGGAACAAGACTGTGGATGTGCATTTTCCTGTCTGGGGATGGTGCTGCGAGCCTTACCACTTCCACTCATTGGCATTCACCAACTGGTCTCTGAATTACTTCTTCTGATTACTGATTAATTACACCACGTATTCAGACATTTACCTGACAAGGCGGAACTCCTGTTTGTCCATATCAGCTTCATCTTCCGGAATATTACGAGCCAAGATTCCTAGTTACAAAAACAGTAGATTTTTTTTTTCAGAAAAATTAAATTTTCTCAGCAGCTTCCTTCAGAGTACATGCTCCATCCAAGATTTTATTCTATAAACACATTCCAATTATGTTTAATATATAGCAACAAGAGCAGCAAAAATCCCATTTTATTGGCTTTCTGGCTGCTCAAATTTCACTCTACTAGATTTTCCAACACTAATTCCCTGGGGATTCCAAATGCGGACACATCCCCAAAACAACTGCACTTAATAAACAGCTGGTTGCTTACTTTAAAATACGGGAACCGTCACTAAAGGTTTGGGACATAAGTAAGGAGAAAAAAGTCACCTGTGACCCGCCACCCATCAATACATAAACCCTATGAAACAAATGAAGAGGTAAGAAAGCTGAGCCTTGACCAGAACACAACAGCTGACAGGCTGGAGTCCAGTAGCGGGGGAGGAATTCAGAACTGAAGATCCCCTGAAGAGGCCACTTTTCCAGTCCTTTTAAGAGTGTAACATGAGATGGCCATGGGTCCAATCCTATTGATCTTAATTGCTGCAACAGGAGATGAAGCAATAAATGGCTCCTTGAGTAGATGAGCCAAATAACTAGAGCTCTTCCAAAAGTAAGAGCTTGAATCAGCCCGAATAACCAAGGAGCCAGGGAAGCTCCCCGAGTGCAGGAATCACTCACTAAAGCCTAAGCTGCCATGTTGCCCCACTCTGCAGGCCAAATTCATCCACAAGCCAAGTTCAACAGAGCTGCACCTGCTAGAAAAGGTCTAAATTGACTTGGCAAGGAGATTGCAAGCGAAGCCCTAGGCAGGCCACAGTGCATTGCACTAAGGTAGCCGGGACATCATGATGCATTTTCAGAGAGGAGACGCTCTGCTCGCAGCTGAAAGCAGGCTGAAGATCCTCCTGGCGTTTCTCCTGCTCAGTGAACAATGCCTCCTACCTTGTCACTAGAGTAACAAGAGGTGACTCCTCAGCCTCCAGCATCCTGGGGGGAAGGAACCAGTCTGACGCCAGGATACTCTGGCAGTGTGCCACACGTTCTAACGGCCAGCTCCCACTGACTGCGTGTGGGCTACAATTAGGTGACCCGCACCTTCATCAATCCTCATTCCCCAATTCTTCCACCCAATTCCCTGAAGATCCAGCCCACAAGCCACCCCGATTTCCATTTCAAAATGGAAGCATGGCAGCAGCAACTTACCAGCGTGGACTGCAGGGTGCAGGGTCTTCACACGTCCCCCTAACATTTCGGGAAACCCAGTCACGTAAGACACATCTCTGCTCCAGAGTAAAACAAAGCGTTGCAATGAGAGCTCCGTACTGGACAGACTCAATGGCTCAGCAGCTTCAATATTCATTATTTTCATTCATGGCCTCATCTGGTCCCATTTAAGTCAATGGGAGTTTTAACACCGGTTGCAATGGGAAGAGGTTCAGACCCTAAAATCGCCAAACTTTAAAGGGATGCTCAAGATTAAGAAAGCCGAAAATTTAGACTCTGCTGCATTGCGTGGATGAAAATCATAACTTCTCTGTCTCCAGCCCCAACTGGAGAAAGAGCACGATTCTTGTACATGACAGTCTCCTTTCTGTTCACAAAAACAGAGCAGATGGAAGGCATGATATATAGGTTGTCAGTGTATCTGACACAACTCAACTTCTTCCAGTACTGCATCCTTGCCATGAAGGCTGATAGACGTTTCAGGACAGGGAGTCATTGAAACTATACTGCGTCAAGGTAGGTATGATTTATGGTTCCATTATGCCTGGTATCTCTCTGACATTTGTTAGCAAAATGTTCCTGGGAGTAACCAATTATTAGCATGCTAAAAAGGCTGGTTTAACTCTCTTCTACAATGTAACTAATTTCCTACACTTAAGAAGACATAGATCCATACCTGATCCAACATGCCACAAAAGGGAAAGGACGATGTTTTCCATATGTGCTCTGAATGCACAGCAGAAGTTCCCAAAATAAATAAACCATCCTAATGGGCGTCAGCTGCTTTTCCCATGAATGGAAACAAAGTAAGTATTTTGTAGTCAAATCAAGCTGATCTGCTGTTATTTTGTGAATGGGCTTTTACACTGAAATAACTAAGATTAGCAAAAGCCAAGTCAACGTGATTTACCAAAAAACACACAACATAATCTCTGTTTAAATTAACTATTTATCCTGGAAGATCTGGACTAGATAATTTAATAAGAACTTGTACTAAGGACTTGTGAGATCAGTCTTGGAAGAAAAATGATATGGGGAATATGAGTCAATCATTTTAAGGATCCACTGTTCAGAAGCAGCATTTTAGATATTATTATTCAGTGCACAGACAGAAGTTCAAGGCATAGCACCATTCAGGACATGGAAGGTATGCAAACATGGTCCCATGGTATCTACCTACACTCTTCTAGTTGATACAATTGCGCCACATTACAATGGAGGGTTTTAAAAGCACTGCTGGCCTCGAAAGCACAAAGGGGCCTCATGATTTAGAAGAGATGGAAATGAGGTTGATGTCAAGGAAAGAAACACAGGCATGGATAAGATCCCCTCACTAGCATGATTTACAATGGGACTCACAAACTTTGGAAAATTTTTGTGCCAAGGTTGGCTAGCACCAGAGGAGAATTTTAATCTGAAACTTGAAAATGTTTTCTTATACTCAAGGATTACTATTTTCCCTACTCATGAAAGTTCTGTTCCATTTTGAAAATTCAAGAAGAAATTGTTTCTTGTAGGATGTAGGAGACGCTCATTTAGTGTCATGGGCACAAGCTGCTCCTACAATACCCTCAGCTCTGAAGGTCCTCTACACATTGTCAAATGCTGCTGCATGTTTTGTTTTCCATTTTAAAACACTCATTTCTCCTTCATGCAGCAACACTCATTTTCACAGTGGTGTACATAACAGACACACACATCAGTGGGAAATTTGTCCTACATTGTGCGTAACACATAGGCAATCAAATGTGCACTCACTGGGTACCGATCACGCAATGCAGAAAGTTTCAGCCCTGATCCATAGAAACTAGTGAGATGCCACCAGAGCATCTCCCAATATAGATCCCATGCATCTTATTATCAAGGTTAGCTGATCTGGAAGCTGAACCCAAGCTGTGATGGCATTTTGTGCACTCATTCACTGAGGGGCACCTGGGAAATGCTCGGGAGGACCAAACAGGCATCACAACAGTTTAGAGCCGTAATCAGATTTATTTCCTCCCGCTATTAGCAGAAAAAAGGAATGAAGGTAGTTCCCCAAATCGCCCATGCAGACAGATGGAGAAGACTTGCTGGAGGAGCTGAAAGAATTAATCTTATTTATTATGGATGGGATTTTAAAATCACACAAGTGATTTAGGAACACACTGACTTTCAACGGAACTTGCGCTCCTCAGCCACTTAGGTGTTTTTGATTCCCATCCTGCCCTTGCAATTCATGTTACAGTCGCATCTGCAGGCTCCAAATGCACTAGCAGCCCCTCCACATCTCATCTAACCCCACTGTGTTAGGCATTGTACAAACCCATAGCAAGGCCAGTCCTTACTCGGAACAGCTTGGTAATTCTGCTTATCGAAGTCCATATTAGAGGCCAGGTGTCTCTGAATAAGCTAGTTACACTGTTTTCCTTGGTATAGGAAATAACTCCTGTAAAATGTGACTTTAATCCCACTGCTGTTACATTGTTCACTGTTCTCAATAGTTAGCCTTAGCTAATGCACTGAGAAATAATGGATTTGCTTTTCATTTCCTTCACCTCATGACTGTTTATAATTTGAGGACAGCAAACTGGGGAGGGACTGAGACTAATGTGACCATCCCTAAGTGCTGTCACATTGAGAGAGAGGGAACGGAAACACAATCTTACGGGAATTCTGGAGGAAGCATAATTTCATGGTGACGCCTCCACAGCTTCTCTTGCTGTGGCCATTTGTGGAGAGAGTGAACAACAGCCAGTAAAGCCAAGCGCTTTCACCGATTTGCCATCACTACAGGGGAAATGATTCATATTTGACTGAATCTATTTTTGAATGGTGGAGCACAGAGACGCAGAACCAAAACACTTCCTTGAATCACAGGCCCCACTGGCTAGTGACTGTGGGTGTCTTCTGAGTGCTTGATGCTTTCTGCAAATCAGGGCTCCCAAGAGTGACCCATGCTGGGCTCAAATCACCTGCCACTTTTGAAAAGGCTGGCCATCGTTTTCCAGATAGACCATTTGTTAAGCACTGTTAGAAGTGTGGTTTCTAACAGAAATAATCTCCAAATCCCCATAAAACCCTGAAACATTTCCTATGCTGTTGCGCTTCTAGTCTCCAAGACTGGGCAAAGACCAGTTTTCTGCTGCTTACACAGACTAGCATTAGGGCCTACTTTCAAATTTTAAGATGACATATCACCTCACTGGAGAATAACCTGGTCACGGCAAACATGAGAACATCTGGACTGCGGGAACCCTCATTTCCCCACTAGTCACCACATACAAATCCTTTGGATTCAGGCAATCTGCTTCCGAACAAGGAGCACAGATATTGAGTTTTATTGCTTTTAAAGGGTGTCTTCTCCTCAAATGTCTGCAAACTAATCAAGTGATTTAACATTATCTGGTTTTATATATTTTTGGTTGGGATTTATGTTGACGCCGAGAGCGAGAGCACGTGCTCTTACCTGACATCGAGGCCAGCATCCCTGAGACAGTTCGCTGTTCCTCCAGAGGCAACCAAAGCCAACCCAAAAGAGCTAAGGCTCTTTGCAAATTCCACCAGGTGGGTCTTGTCTGAGACACTGAATAAAGCTAGAAGAGAAGAGAGGTAACTTTCTGGTAACAGATGGGGGATTTTTTTCCTTTACCACTAATAGATTTCAGGCTGAATATGCAAGTAACCTCACTAAGTAATTTTTTAAAATCAAAACTAGAAATTACTCCTGTAGACATGCTGCGTGTTCAAATGTTGACAGAATCCACTGCCTTGCCGAATAACTGCAGCATGCACACCACCAACCCAGAGGTCGCAGGTCCAGCATCCTGACAGCATTAGACCCCCAACCTGTAAACATTTACCTGAGTAACTTTATGCATAAAAAGCCACTCTCAGATGCTAGCAGGCTCAGAGAGTATCTGTATTGAGCAAAAATGGATGGAGTTGCTTCTGTCATGCGAGGTAGACTCTCCAAATCATAGAGCCCTGCACAGATACTGATCCAAGTTATCCCTACTTTAGAGTTCATAGTGCTTTATAAGCATTGAACGCACACATGGCTAGGTATAACTTCATTTTATGATAGGTAAACCGAGGAAACGAAAGGTTAAATTACTTGCCCAAGGCTTCATAGCAAATTGGCATCAGGAATAGAAAACTCAGGCCTAGTCCTCCGCACTACCTGCAAGATCTTAACCAAGACCCTGATCCGCACATGCAGGCACCCAAAGAACCAACTGCAGAGGTGGGGCTCTCAATATTTCCTAGTGAGGATGCCGGCCCCCAGAACATCAATGAGCAAGTAATAAGGGGGGCTGAGGCAGGCAGGTTTCTATTCACTAGTTTGAAGGAGCACCGTGTGTTCAGAGTCGCCTTATACGTCCAGCCAAATCACATTTTAACTGTTCACCCAGTCAGCGGGGCAGAGCGATGGGAAAGCGAGCTGGGTTCTGTTCTTGGTCCAGGCATCACCCCGATTATTAACTAAACACCATTTTAAACTCCCACTGCCCGGGGCCAAGCCACCGTTGCGTCTTGCACTTTACACGGGTATGTCCATCCGCGCAAGCGCCCGGCTGTCAAATGCCCCGCGGTTGCATTTTGCGCACGCTTTACACCGGCGCTACACGGGCGCCAGTCGTGTTTGAGCCCTGAGGGCTGCAAAGGGGACCCGACCAAACCCTGGTGGTTTGTTTCAGGGGCGCTGCAGGCTTGCACCGTGATTTCAAGTCACTCCCTGCTGGTGGGGGGAGAGAAGCCCCGAATTTTGTGAACACCCAGCACAAAAGGACTCACGGTGACACACACCACGCGGGGGGAGGGTGCACCAGAAAAGCGAAGCCGGGCTGGCTCAGAGCCGGCTCTGGTGCAAAGCGAGGGGAAGCCAGGCCCGTGCCATGCAGCCCCGGATTTAACCCCCCCCCCGGCCCGCTCCCTCCCGGGGGTTAATCGGCGCCCGGCCGGGAGCTGCACACACAGGCCCGCCCGGGGGCGCGCGGCGTCATTACCCAGCTGCTGCCCCGCGGCCATGGGGGCGTCTGCGGCGGGGCCGAGCGGCACGCGGGGCGGCGCGAGGCTGGGCCGGACGGACAGAGGGACCGGCGGGACGGGAGGGGGAGGGGCTGCGGGTGCATGCCGGGAGCGAGGGGGCTGAGTTAGCCCGGCCCTCTCTGCGGAGAGAGACCCACCCACAGCAGCCTAGGAGCCGGGTCTTGCGGCTGCCCGGGAGCAGCCGGCCCGCAATCCGGATCGGAATCCGGATCGGAAGCGAAGAGCCCGTGTAAACGGTGCAGGGCCGGGAGGAAAAGAAAAGAAAAGAAAAGAAAAGCCCGTGCATATAGCGTGGGTCTGGAGAAAAACCAGCCTGTCCCGCCCCACGCCGGCCGTGCGCTGGCCGTGCAGCCCCGCGGGGCGGGCTTGTGCTGCAAAGTGAAGGCTGCCAGAGGATGGAACGTTTCCCCTGGTGGCCTTGGGCAGCAAGAGCGAGTCTGCTCCTTGCAGAGCCGAGCGCGCCTGCAGCTTAACAGAACGGAAAGTGCGGGCGTTCAAAGGCGTTTCACGCCAGCGGAAACCTGATTGGATTGGGCTTTTACCAGAGCCAGGGGTTAAACACGTCAGCTGGCAGCATCCGCAGAGCAATAGTGAGAGTGGGTGCTGGCCTAGACACCCCCCCAGCTCTTTACATGCAGCACGGCCTCATAGTTACAGACACCCGGGCAATGGAGATTGTTCCTAACCTTATGGTGGGTCTTTCAAAAGTTTACAACTGACTGTTCACTTGGTACAGCTTTGCGATGTTACTGGGCAAGGAAAATGCTTTTAAGCAGCTTAGTCTAAAATGAAACAAAGTGTTTCCTTCCTTACTCTGTCAAATCAGTTTTTTAAAAAAAATTCTTTTTCTTTTTTTTTTTTTTTTTTGGTAGTTTACATTTAGCACAGCACTGTACCGTATTCACTTTTGTGTGTTTGTTTGTTCCTGCTGCTGCCTGATTGCGTACTTCCCGTTCCAAATGAGGTTCCAGTCTGTAAGTCTCATGCTGGTAACACAGGTTCTATGGTAGCAGTTCTCATCAGCAGATCTCAAAGTGCTTTTCAGATAGGTCAGTCTCATTACCCCCATTTTACAGAGGGCTTTGCAGTTAAATTATAATATGAACTCTCTTTGTATTATATGGCCAAGATCCAGTTGTGCTGGGCCTTTATTGGAACAATTAATATATGAAAAATTGTAGGATGCTATGCAATTATCCAGGGACATAAAAGAAATTCTATGATATTATTCTGCATTATCTGAGAAACTATATATATACAGAGAGAGAATATGCTGTTTAAGAAATAGGTTATTGTACTATTACAGAATTAGTATATGATCATTCCTTTAAGCATGTGAAGAGTAGCTTTGACTTCATGGACTACTCCTGCATTAGGTTAAGCATATACTTTGCTGGGGATTGAGGCCTAAAAAGCTATCAGTTGTGCTCCACTCATGCATATATCACCCTAAATATCTATTTAATACAGTTATATACATAGCACTGAGAAACACACAGGGCCTGATTTCCATTGCCCACACTTCATACAGTCATTTCCACCAATGCAAAGTAACTTCTGTAACTTGCAAAGTAACTTGCAATCATTTTGCAACAGCATGACTGACTGCACAAGATAGAAGGCGAGAGAGAATCATGCCTAACGATTATGGTTGAAAAAAAATCTGTTTTCAGTTTACCTGTACAATTACAAATACAGTATATATTTTTCAAATCAGTAGTGAATAACACTGTGTATACAAGTTCCAGAGGGGTAGCCATGTTAGTCTGTTTTCAGCAAAACAACGAGAGTTCTGGGGCACCTTAAAGACTAACACATTTAATTGGGCATAAGCTTTCGTGGGGAGTTGCATCTGACGAAGCACACACGCTATAGTGGAAAAAGTAATTTTTGAACTTTATGAAGGCAGTTTGAGGACAGGTCACATAAAAAACACAAGTTCATAGATTAATAGAACTGCCCCCTCAAAATGCCTAGAGCAGATTTTTTAGAAAAACATCCAATCTTGATTTTAAAATGGTCAGTGATGATGAAGAGTCCATAAATTGTTCCAATGGTTAATTACCTTCACTGTTAAAAATATATACCTTATTTCCAGTCTCAATTTGTCTAGCTTCAACTTCCTGGATTGTGTTATACCTTTCTAGATTGAAGAGCCCATTATTAAATATTTGTTCACCATGTAGATACTTAGACAAGCTTCTACACAGTATTGCCAACCCGTGATTGTATCACAACTCTCACAATAATTGAGATTTGCTTTAAAACCCCAGTGGCTAGAATCAAGAGATTGCATGAAAATCTCAGCTTTTCATTTAAAACAAAAGTAAGCTTCTAACCCTGGTTTCCAAGAAAAGCTAGAAAACATAAAATGAGTACAAGTACAGACACTGGAAGGCAAATAAAAACAACCCTAATATTGGGGGTTGGAGGCTAACTCTTGATCTTTGAACTCTTAGCTTAATACTCCAGAGGGTGTAGCCGGGTTAGTCTGTATACAATGAGAGTTTCTATTTCATGCATCTGACAGAGTGGGTTGCAGCCCATGAAAACTTATGCCTGCAGAAATTTGTCAGAAAGTTATGGAATTTCCTGCAATAGCCTGGACAAACCTTATTGAATTAAGTTAAACCAGACTGAAGTAAGTTTAAGTGTCTTAGGAGCTCACTGTATTAAAAATGCAAACGTTTCTGTATTATTGTGGGATTGTTTGCAACTTCTTTAGAGAGGAGACATGGCTAATGTAGATCCTGGAAAGTGTTATGAGCACCAAAGAATTCTTTCAAACAATGTGCTAGACACACAAATTACAAGACATTCCTAGAAAATACTGGGTAAGAGGGGACGGCAATGTCTCCTTTCTGGACCTAACCTTTTGAAGCTACACCTTGAGGAGAAGCCCACAGTCATCACCTGTTATATGAACATAAGATCAGAGCCCCAAATGGATAAAAGAGTAATTCACTAATTCATTGTTCTGCGCTAAGGTAATTGCAAACTTGTGACCACAGAAAAACCTCTTGGTGGGGTTTGAAGTTTCACCTGCCGGAGTCTTGGTGGAACTGGGGTGATCTTTGGTAAGTTTATTAGCATCCGTGTAGATTCTTTGATTGTTTTAAAATGTTTTCTGTGTAATGCTTTATCTTTAGAACAAATGTGCTTGCTGAGAAAGAGCTGTATGATAAATTAAGTGTGGGTAATCACTCTGTTTTAGCCTCTCAGGGGGAAAGCAAAGCAGGCCTGCGTAGGCATTTGGATTTGTAGGATATTTCTAGTGTATTATCTGAGAAATTGGAGAGAGAGACACACACAGTGTCTGTTGTTTGATAAATAGGGCATATTGTACTATAACAACAAGTATTTCATTCTGCAGCCATGCCTGTATCATAATCCATACACACAAAAAGAGCAAAGGAGTTACAGCATCCTAACAAATAGTTAAAGGATCACTGTCAAATAACGGATAGAATTTGCTTTCCCAACTGAGCCAACAGTTTGTTGTCTTTCACGGTGCATTGCGAGATCTCTGTCTGTTCAGGTTTACCTGATGGGATAGGTTGAGCAGGGGCTGAGTTTATTCCGTGGCTCACAAATGTTTCTTTTGAATGGACGTTTCAGCTGATTTTTGGAGCTGACCGTTGAGTTATCCTTTAGTCATGGATGTGGGTTTAATATGTGATGTGTATGTGCCGCAATTCACGGCAGCCATTTAAAAAAAAATAGAAAACAAAGAAATAGGAGCAAAGCTTTCAAGGGTTTTCGTTGGCTTTTTAAAATGAATAATTACTAACTGCTTGCTAATGCATTTTGGTGCTGATCACAAGCTTAGGGCAAGCTGAAGTACCCCACACTCCCACTCCTTCAGCTATTTAGTGAAAGGGAGACAGGAGCTCAGTATAGATTTGCCTTGTGCGTTGAGCAACCAGGGAGGGCTCCTTTGGTTAACAAATGCAATGAAATCATCATGAAAATTATAAGGAGAGAGTAGGGTAAGACTAAGACAAATAATGATAATAGGATCACAGATGTCAAATGCATTACTTTGTTTGTACCAAAATCTACCTCCATGCACAGACAATCAGACCTAATTAACTGTGCATTCTGCTGCTTTAATGAAGAAAAGAGAGACGCAGGTCAACATTGAATAGGGATATACAAAGAACACCATTCCGGTGTTTGCAGTTGTCAAGGCGATACTCCAGATTTCCCTGTCTGGAGAGGGTAGAAATTAATGGTAATGCTCTTTATCTACCTTGGCTTCAAATCACTATTGTAACTCTAGGTTTTTGCATGCAGCACACTAACAGGATTATAGGAACAAAGAGGTTGATTTAATCACTTAATTTTGGTATGTTAAAAGGACCTCTGGGTGGCCTATTTTTTTAGTTCCTCCTTAACAACTAATTGTTTTGCTAATTGTTCATGCAAATCAAAAGCAATTCATAGAATGTACCTTTTTAGTCAATTATGCTCACAAAATCATTTGTCTTCCTTTATTCTCTTTATGGGACTCCAGTAAAAACATCACGGTTCTAACAGCATCCAGACACCAATATTTTGTATAATTTAAGGAGTGCCAATACACAACATCTGTCCATACAAACTTTTTTCATACCTATGGTTATTTAGACCATCAAAAAATGAGAATCCAATGTACAATTCAGAAAGAGGATTAAATTAAAAAAGACGATTGCTGTTGTTTGCAATACAGTGTCACCATTGCATTATAGCATCATTCTGCACTAAGGGCCCGATTCTGCTAGATACACACAAGAAATGGTCACCGCCCCAAACACCTTACAATGTAAGACACCAATTCTGCAAACATTTATGCATGTGCTTAACGGTACTATCTACTTTCCACCTATAGGATAATAGGGTTATAAGGAATAGCCAACAAATGTTTATCAAGAACAAATAATGTAAAACCAACTAATTTCCTGCTTGAACAGGGTTATTGGTCTAGTGGATGGCGGTGAAGCTGTAAATTTGAGCGATCTTGAATTTAGGAAGGCTTTTGAAAAGGTCTCACATGACATTTTTGTATGCTAAATAAGGAAATGTAGGCTAGATTGAATGATTATAAAGTGTGCAAAATTGCCAGAAAAAAACACACTCAAAGAACAGATCTCAATGGTTCACTGTCCAATTGGAAGGATGTATCCAGTGGGGTCTGATGGGGGTCTGGTACTAGTTCATTATTTTCACTAATGACTTGGATAGCGGAGCAGAGAGTATGCTGATAAAGCCTGAGGATGACCCAATGGTAGGAGGGGGTGCTAACACCTTGGAGGACCATTTTAGAATTTAAAATGACCTTGACAAATTGGAAAATTGGTCTGAAATCAACAAGATGAAATTCAATAAAGAAAAGTGTGAAGTGTTACACTTAGGAAGGGGAAAAAATCCAATGTACAACTACAAAATGGGGAATAACTGGCTAGATGGTAGTACTGCTCAAAAGGCTCTGGGGGCCCGAGTGGGTACAAACAATATGAGCCAACAGTAATGCAGTTGCAAAAAAGGCTAATATCATTCTGGGGTGTATTAACAGGAGCATCGTTTATTACATACCTGAGGCAATTGTCCCGCTCTATTCAGCACAGGTGAGGCCTCACCTGGAGAGCTGTTTCAAGTTTTGAGCATCACACTTTAGGTAAGATGTGGACAAACTTGAGACAGTCGAAAGAAGAGCAACAAAAACAATCAAAGGTTTAGAAAACCTGAACCATGAGGAAAGATTTCAAAAACTGGGTATATTTAGTCTTGAGAAAAGAAGACCGGTGCGGGGGGGAACCTGATAACAGTGACCAAATATGTTAAGGGCTATTATAAAGATGACTGTGTAAAATTATTCTCCCGGTCCATTGAAGGTAGGACAAGTACTAATGGGCTTAATCCGCAGCAAGGGAGATTTAGGTTACATATTAGGAAAAGCTTTCTAATTGCAATGAAGTTAAACTCTGGAATGAGCTTGCAAGGCAGGCTGTGGAATCCCCATCACTGGAGGTTTTTAAGAACATCTTGGACAAACGCCTGTCAGAGATAATCCGGATGTACTGGGTCCTGCCTCTCTGCAGGGGGCTGGATGAGATGACCTCTCAAGATCCCTTCCAGCCCTACATTTCTATGATTTGGGGATGACTCATAATAGTTAAGTTAAGCATATGCTTAAGTGTTTAAAGGATTAGGGTCTAAATAGACAAGGTAGAGAGGCACAGAGAAGTGAAGTGACTTACCTAAGGTTCCTGACCAAACTGATCAGGAGTTGACTGGCTCTGTGGATGTGGGGAGAAAGGTGGACATGATATACCTTGACTTTAGCAAAGCTTTTCATACGGTCTCCCACAGTATTCTTGCCAGCAAGTTAAAGTATGGGTTGAATGAATGGACTATGAGGTGGATAGAAAGCTGGCTAGATTATCGGGCTCAAGGTAGTGCTCAATGGCTCGATGTCTAGTTGGCAGCTGGTAACAAGCGGAGTGCCCCATCCTGGAGCCGGTCCTGGGGCTTGTTTTGTTCAGCATCTTAATTAATGATCTGGAGGATGGGTGGATTGCACTCTCAGCAAGTTTGCAGATGTCACTGAGCTGGGGGAAATGGTAAATATGCTGGAGGGTAGAGATAGGATACAGAGTGACCTAGACAAACTGGAGGATTGGGCCCAAGTAAATCTGATGCGGTTCAACATGGACAAGTGCAGAGTCCTGCACTTAGGATGGAAGAATCCCATGAACTACTACAAACTCGGGACCGACCGAGTAGGCAGCCGTTCTGCAGAAAAGGACCTGGGGGGTTACAGTGGACAAGAAGCTGGATGAGTAAGCAGTGTGCCTTTGTTGCCAAGAAGGCTAACAGCCTATTGGGCTGCATTAGTAGGAGCATTGCCAGCAGATGGAGGGAAGTGATTATTCCCCTCTATTCGGCACTGGTGAGGCCCCGTTTGGAGTATTGTGTCCAGTTTTAGGTCCCCCACTACAGGACGGATGTAGGCAAATTGGAAAGAGTTCAGTGAAGGGCAACAAAAATGATTAGGGGGCTGGAGCACAAGACTTATGAGGAGAGGCTGAGGGAACTGGGCTTGTTTAGTCTGCAGAAGAGAAGAATGATGGGGGATTTGATAGCAGCCTTCAATCACCTGAATGGGTGGTTCCAAGGAGGATGGAGCTAGGCTATTTTCAGTGGTAGCAGATGACAGAACAAGGAGCAATGGTCTCAAGCTTCAGTGGGGAAGGTTTCGGTTGGATATTAGGAAAAACTTTTTCACTAGGACCATGATGAAGCACTGGAATAGGTTACCTAGGGAGGTGGTGGTTAGAGGTAGGAGGTTTTTAAGGCCTGACTTGACAAAGCCCTGGCTGGGATGGTTTAGGTGGGGCTGGTCCTGCTTTGAGCCAGGGGTTGGACTAGAGGACCTCCTGAGGTCCCTTCCCAGCCTAATTATCTAGGATTCTATGATTTCCACAGGAGTTCAGTGGCAAAGCCAAGATTAGAACCTCGCTTTCCAGACTCTCAATCCAGTGACCTATCCATGAGATCATTTTCCTCTCAGATGTATGGTGCATTCAGAAAGGCTCATTGCTACTGCAGGACAGAACATCACCTGTTGGGTTATAACATGGAGTGCTAGCATTAACCTTGACTGTATGTTGTTCAAAAGCTGCTCCACACTAAAGAGGCCACCAGCCTTTGGTAGCCAATTAAAAGAGGTTTATTTAGCAGCTGTGCTGAGGAAAAGACCAGCCATAGTAACGAGAGCAGCTCTAATTATTTCACAGTTCCCTATGTGTTGTTTATCCCTGCGCAAACAGGCCTTGTGATGCTGCAGTCAGTTTATGCTCAGTGGTTGATAAGGAGCCCTGTTTCATTCATCAGCATAGGCTGAACATTCTGCTGGCTGGCTATCCTTGGAACATCTGACAGCAGGACCCCAAATATAACTATGGTTACTCGCTTGTCAACAGCTGAGTGTTGCTCTTCTAAAGCAATTTAGGCCAGAATGTTCAACTGGGACCAGATTTTCCAGCGTTCAGCTTCTGTTTATGCACCAGAATTAGTGCCGAGGAGCCGAGCACCCAAAATGCAGCAGTGTTTGGAAAATAGAGCTCAATTTTGTAGAACTCAGGACTGAGGTAATGTCTACACCCGCTATTGGAGGAACTGCTACTCACAAGACAGGCAAAGCCTGTATAGAGCAGAGCATGTGCTACGGCTAAGCAATAGTGCCACCTATGGATACTGCTACCCTACATCTTTTCTGAAAAACATCTTTGATGCTTTTAGGTCAGTTTGATTTCTAGGTCTGCTTCAGAAAAGAAAGCCTCTTCTATTTTCAATTGTGCTAGCATACTCTTGTGATCAGAAGTGCATTCCTTACTGCATAGTCCCTATAACATTTGATCCCCTAACAGGGCGGAAGGGGACAGGGGAAGAGGACAGAACAATGCAGAATGTACTAAACTGAGCTTGTGGTCTTTTCCCCCACTCCCAAAAACATGGGCTCAAAAGTTGCATTAGAAAAAACAACAGTTCAGTCATCTAAAGCGCCAGCAGAATAGCTTTAAAAGCCAGCCACATTAGAAAAGAGTAGGTTGCTTAAATGGTCAAATTGAATAAGGCGCAGTTGAAAGTAATGTGGTTCTCACACCTTTAGTTTTGCAACAAAGAAAAAGCCTTTCCCCAGAATCCTTTTTTCTTTCTTAACAGAAATTCTCCCTTTCATCTCAGTAGTTCAGGAAGCCACATATGGGAACTCAAAAACAAAACAAACAAACAAACAAAAGGCAGTTTTGTGATTATATTTGCCCAGGAAGCATGGAGACCTCAAACACCACCCCTCATTAAACACAGCTGAAGCAGGTGCTAATTATTTTAGAGCACTAGAGTTTTGATGCTTATAATTTCTTGTCAGCACCTGAGCTATGTCCTAACTTGTTTGTTGAATCCCACAGATTAGCAAAGTAGAATTGTAGCTCCAGTCCCTCCAGGGTGATTTGTTAGCTTGGCTTTCGCTTTACCATCCTACACACTTTTATTTTATTTTAAATTCCATGAGCAGGAATCATGGCTATACACCCATTTCCATGCAATGTTCAGTTGGGTTTTTGTTCTGAAGACATTTGATGCTAACAATAAAGCTGGCTCTAATTTGGGGGTTTATTTTTTTGCTTTTTAAAGATAAATAATTAATTACAAATGATTGGTTATGATTCAACCTTTACCATTCTAGTGCCCCATCTCTATAGCGGACTTAACCTAATGCAAAAAACTGCCAATGTAATTTTGTGGGCACAATTATCTGAATGAAAATTGCAGGCACAGAGAGGAAAGCAGGGTTTTAAAAATGTTCCATTATCTCTTGTTTTCTTTCCAAATGGAGCAAAAGGCTGAATAACCAGGCCACAAATATTTTTCCCTCAATATGCATCACGGAACAGCTATGGAGCTTCTTGGCAGAATTCAGAGGAGTTTCCAGGAGCAATGATGTATCCCACCTGTGGGCAGAGAAGGTGGAAGGACTGTCCCCTCCATGTGATGACTTATGTTTCCTAGGACCAGAAAGCCATAAGTAACAATAGGAAACAGGAAGTAAAGTGGGGCCAAACTGCAGGGTCTCATGAGCTATGTTTGTTTTCCAGAATGAAATGAATACACTTATGGGGTAAAATCCTGGCCCTTTTGAAGTAAATGTCAAAACTCCCATTGATTTTACTGGGCCCAGGAATTCACCTATTGATGTTCAGACCAGAAAAGATCATTGTGCTGATCTAGTCTGACCTCCTTGATAGCACCAGCCACAGAATTTCACCAAAACTGTTCAGTGTGTTGCAGTATTGATTATTTTCTTCTCCGTTTTTGTTTGCGAAGAAAGTTTTTGGCATACTAGCCACCAAATTCTGCCCTTGAAAAAATGTCCAATGACTTGCTAGAGTTGGGTGGGCTTATCAAAGGGTAGGATCTGAATGTATTTTATTGAGTAGTTTAATGGAGTTAAAAGCTGACATTCTAAGGGCAGAATCCCGTACATTTTTTACTGCTGGTATGTAACGTTTAGCTAGTTCCTGGGAGTCAGATAGCAGCCGGATTTTTTCACCTGATGCTTAAAAGAAAGGTAAACTTTTGGCAGAACCTGCAGAATGATAGTCCTTAGCCCAACTGAGAACAGATTAATCACAATAGATCTGATAAGCATCTTTGATTTGTGAACTGGGGAGTTTCTCGATTCCGAGCCTACTTCTATAAAGTGCTAAAATCCTACAGTCAAGCACCACCAATGGGTCCTGGATGCACAGGATTAGGTGGTTAGAATATAGGTCGCTGAACATTCTCCAGTGACTTTTATTCAGCTTTTAACCAGAGTCTCCATAACATCACACAGAGTTCTGACAGACGGAAGGAGGGTCTTGTGTGGCTAATTGTTGCCTATAGTCTTGCATTTAGATTGTAAGTCCTTCACAACAGAGACATTTGGTTGGTGGTTGGTTGTTCTTTTTTAGAGGCTCATACAGTGCCTAGCACAATGAGTTCTGTGTGCTAGGCGCCACCTTTATACAGTAACAATGATCATAGACCCAGCTGGAAGTTAAGAGGCCTGGGTTCTTTGGCACCAACTTCCTGTGTGACGCTGGGGCTACGTTCTATCCTGGTGCAAGGGCACTGAAATTACTGGAGTTGCAGCAGGTATAAGCTTCATCTTCTGCATTTTTAAGGATGGTTATATTCAGAGTGGAGATTTTCTCCTAATTTTTTCCCGAGCATCACGCAACACCTTCTCTGTTCTATCCCTATTTTTCAAAACACAGCTCTGTCTCATTACAAAAAAACCCATACCCCCATTGCCCATTTTCTTATAAAGAGATACATGCTTCTGTTCTCTTCAGACATTTGCATAGTATTTCCAGGGAAGCCTCTCTTTCCCTTACTAAAACACCCACATCCATAATCCGCGTATGCTGGATTTTGCAAACATAAAGCCCGATTTACAGCCCACTGAAATCAAAGGAAAGACTCCTATTAACCTCTTTTGGATCATCTCACAGAGCGCCTCCATCACCCCATGTCTGGATGATGGGGCGTCCCATTTAGCCAGACCATGGAAGTCAGCAATACTGGCCATGCTTTGCCTCTAGTTTCCAGAGCAACGAGGAATCCCCAAGGGAAGCCATCGGAGAAGAAGTGGCAGCAGCAAGCTACACAACCGGTAGACTAGCAGCAATGGGAGCTGAACTGGAAGAAAATCTAACCTGCAATGAAAGGGGAAGAGCCTGCGCTGCCTGCAGTCGCTCAGCTGCATGTGCATACACCTGGTTCTTTGTGGCGTTTCCCCTGCCAGGAGTAGTTGTGTAAGCAATTGTCTATGCCGTTACCAGAGACTGAAACAGATGTCAATGGCTTCAGCGGGCTCCAAAATCTGCCAGACCGGTTTTTTTACCCGACGGCGTTTAGAGCGTTCACAGCCCTAACATCTCCATTTTTGCAAGGCCAAAAGGAGACTGAGCTAAACAGGATTCCCGTGCCTCAGCAGAAGGTCTGATGTCAGCTGACGGAGCAGCTGCGGGATTAGAGCAGAAGAGATCTCTCCACCCACTCCCTCCAATTTTCTCCTGGCCTTTCTAACTAACAGCATTGCCCGTTTTCCTATCGCCACTGCCAGAAACCTGTGCTGCACCCAGACCTCCCCACTGCAGTGTAGACGTGCCTTGGAGTCAGGAAGCAATCCAGATTCTGTTCTAGATCGGCCTCCGACCAGCTGTATGATCTGAGAAAATCACTTCTTGTCAGGGTGGGTGAAATTCATCCTTGAGCAGAGGGCTGAGCACGAGGCTAATGTACCCAATTTTTGCCAGAACAAGGCTTTGCTAATGCCACTTTTTTGTTTTATAGTAAGCCAACACTTCAAAGTCTGTGTCATGATCCACAAGCAATAGGAGGCCCTTCAAGTGTCAGAATCAGCGCAAGAGGAGAATTCATCCAGGATATTGGATCCCTTGGCACGATTTAGCTGATGCCTAATTTTCTAAGGCTAATACCTGTGTAATCATCTTGATCCCTGGAAAGATTACTCTGTGGAGTAAGGGCTAGATTGTGACAAGGACTATGCACTTGTGCAGGGAAGTAAGAATCCCCCTTGAGCACCTATTTGGAAATGCTGCCACAGTGCTTCATGGGAACTGTAGTTCAATTGCCTGATCTCTCCATTCTTCCCTATGAGAGGGGCTCCCTAGCTGAGCTACCTCTCCCATTATGTACCATGGCCAGGAACTCCCATGATGCATTGCCTCTGAGGGCCAAGAGGGGACAGTATGGTGAATCATAGGCGATGTAGTCCAACCAAAGAACTCAGGCCCCTGCCTCTAGAGGAGAATAGGAGTTTAAAGTACCCACACTACAACTCCCATGATGCACCAGTGCAGCATTTCCAAATCAAAATATTTTGGTTTTCAAATTTCCACTGAAAATAGAAATTTCAGTGGAAAATGTAAATGAATTTTTTTAATTGAATTTTTTGTCACACCCCTTCCAGGGGCCGCTTTTGGGAAAGTGCAATTTATGTACAATTTCTTGCTCAGAGTTGTTCCTGAAAGAATAATCTATGTTTTAAATGGCACTGTGTGTGGCTGAATTTCAGTTGTGTGTCCTGCCTCTGAAACCCTCAGTAACCTTACTCATGTGACTCTTGCCACTGAAGTTAATGGCTCAATCTGTGCGAGTCAAGTTATGCTCATGTTTAACCAGTTTCAGAATGGGACCCTCGTGCCTGTATTTTCATCGTGTGCCTGTGTGTGGTGTGCAAGTTTATTACAAAACAGACAGTAAAAACAGGAGCCTTGAAACATGCTGCCCTGAGACTGATGAAATACTTAAAGTGAAGATGTTTCAGGGGAAACTGAAATCACATCTTTTTTATGTCTGATACGAGGGAATTGGCTTCTTCTAAGATGTTATTACATAACCAGAGCATACAGTATGGAGATATTTCCCCTCTATAGTCATCTGACACACAGTGGATTTATTTCTTATGAAAGAATGCCATTGCACTGGCATGGGCTATACAGTATGAAGAAATCGAGAATGTACATAAGTGTTATAACGTGAAATAGATTAAACCTGTTTGACCGTAGCAGACCAACCATCTCTCATATAATTAAGGTTTAGTTTCTCTTCCCAATTTAAGAACCCCTGGTATTAAGTAGTTGGCAAATTCTAGAAATTGGCTTGTTTAAGGACTGCCCTATCTAACATATCTTTTCTGGAGCAGTAACTATCAGTTCATGTCTTAATCTTGCATTAAGTTCAGTTAAATCGTCACGTGTCTGGAAATACTGAAAAAATGCTCTGGGGCAGGATATTCCCAGTGACTCTCTTCTGCTTGAATAGTTTCAAAACATCCATGTATTGAAGTCCCCTAACAATAGCTAGTTATTTGGAGACCAATGTAAGGGCCAGGCTGGGGGTTCTACTAGACTAAAACTGCAGTAACATACTGATGAACCAAGCCTTAAATTTCTAAGTTTCTTTGTCCCTCCTGCAGCCCCTATAGCCCACGTAAGAGGGTTGGAGCAGCATAAAATGTCTCTAAAAGCCCAGTTCCAGCTGGGGGAAGTGCCCTGTAAAGCCAAAGAATCTAGCTTCCTCTGCTTTTAAAAAAGCAATCGTACTAAAAGGTCCCTTTGGCACCTTTCTTTTATCTCCCCACACTCCAGCCCAAAGTATCTTTAGACAAGATCTTGAAAGCCAGAGGTCACCTGACCACACAATGTACATTCTTTTGCCTGGGCCAGCCTCTATTCTTGTCTTCACCCATTGCCTTGGGAACACAATAAGTGTTGCTCATTTTTATCTCTAAGAGAGGTTTACTCACCTTGTGCAGTAGCTGAGGTTCTTTGAGATGTGTCTCCCTGTGGGTGCTCCTCTCCAAGGTGTTGATGCGTCCTCAATCGGAGATTTTGCCAGCAGTGCCCATCTGGGTCCTACATGCGCCATCCCCATCTCACGGCATTGTTTGCGCCCTGGGCCCTTCTGTTCCTTCTCTACCGTACAGCCATAATGTTTGACTCTGAAGTAGAGAGGAAGGAGGGTAGGTAGTGGAGCATCCCCAGGGACACACATCTTGAAGACCCTCAGTTACTGCACAAGGTGAGTAACTCTCTTTGAGTTGTGTCCCTGGGGGTGCTCCACTCCAGGTGACTCTCGAGCAGTACCCTGTGTTGGAGGAGGGAGCTTCAGAGTTGCTAGTCCGATTTCTGCATCATATCTTGATGCCTGATCGATGGTGTAGTGTTTTATGAAAGTATGGGCCGAGGCCCAGGTAGCTGCTTTGCATATTTCAGTAATGGGAACATTCTGCAAGAAGGCTGTGGATGTAGCGATTGATCTGGTTGAATGTGTTCTCACCCTTTGGGGTGGTGATATCCCTGACTGTGTGCAGCATGTGTGGATGCAACTGGAAATCCACTTTGAAAGTCTTTGGGTGGATATGGCGTTGCCTTTGGAATATTCTGTAATTGATATGAAAAGTTTGGGAGATTTCCTGGAAGGTTTTGTTCTTTCTAGGTAAAAACGCAATGGCTCGTCTGACATCCAGTGTATGAAGGGCTGCATCCTGTGCATTAGAGTGTGATTTTGGGTAAAAAGTAGGTAAATGAATGTTTTGGTTAAGGTGGAGCGATGATGTTATTTTGGGGAGGAATTTAGGATGAGGTCGTAGCGTCATCTTATCTTTGAAATACTGTATACAGTAGGTGGGCCATAGGTGCTCCAAGTTCACTCACACGGTGTGCCGATGTAATAGCATTTCTAGTGGCAATCTTCATGGACATGTGCATTAATGAACAAGTTGCTAATGGCTCGAATGGTGGCCTGATGATGGTCCTGAGTACTAAGTGGCAGTCCCAAGGTATTATGGATGGACCTATGTGCAAAAATTGTGGTATCATCTATGAGATCATGGAAAGTGGTGTTAGCTGCTAGGTGTACTTTAATTGAGCTACTCGCTAATCCAGATTTAGTTATTTCCAGGAGATAGTCTAGTATAATGGGGATTGATGCCATTAGTGCATTGACCTGCTTCTGTTGACACCATAAGAAGAATCTATGCCATTTCTGAAAGTACGTTTTTCTCGTGGCAAGTTTTCTGCTATTTAGTAAAATATTTCTTACTGGTTCTGAACACTGTAGTTCAGATTGTCAGCGCCAGTTAGGAACCATGCTATGAGATGGAAATTCTTCAGGTGCTGGTGGCATATGGCTCCGTTGTCCTGGGAGAGGAGATCGTCGACTAGTGGGAGAGCTGCTGGTGTGCAGATTGACATCTGTGTGAGGTAAGTGAACCATGGTTGCCAGGGCCATGCTGGTGCTATCATTATCACCTTCGCAGTGTCCTTGTGTATTTTGTGTATGGTTTTGGCTACCGTGGGGATAGCTGGGAACACATACAGGAGATCTGTGTTCCAGTTGGTGAGGAATGCGTCCCCCATTGAACGTGTGCCTAGACCTGCTCTTGAGCATGTTTTTGCAGTGCCAGCATTGTGGGCTCCATCATCCATGGTGGCGCCGAAGTGTGCTCCACAGCATGTTCCGTTGTGGACATATTCATTGGCACCATGGGTGTCCTCTGTGTTGTCAGGTGCTTGGGCTGAATTAGCGCCATCGGTACCGTGGTTTTTGCCGGCACCGATGTAGTCTGGTCAGCGTGTGTCAGTGCCATACTGCTTATTGGCGCTGAGGTCAAATTGGTGCCGATGTCAAAGTGGTTAACCCATTGTGCAGACCATTACTTTTGACAGTGCCATATCAGCACGGGGCTGTTTAGTTTTGTGTCTCAGCTCTTTAGAGGAGCGATCAGAGTCTCTCCTTGTCGTGGAGATCAGTGTACCTGAGGAACCTAAAGCCTCTTTGGTACCAAATCCTTTCTTCTTTTCCGGTGACCTCCTTTCCTTGGCCTGCTCCATTGTCGGTGGAGTAGGGTGCCTTTTCCTGGTGTTTTCATGCAAAGAGCTGCTACCCTGCCCAGGGTCTGAGGTAGGTCTTAGCGACAGCTCCATGAGTATTAACTTCAGGTGGAGGTCCCAGTCACGCCTGGCTCTGGCCTTTAGGTTCTTACAATGGAAGCATTTCAGGGCAATATGCTCTTCACTGAGGCATCTGATGCACTCAGAGTGTCCGTCCAAAGCTGGCATAGCATCCCTGCATGGGGTACAGCATTTGAAGCTGGGAGAACCCGGCATAGTCTTACTTATAACAGAGGAGTAAGTCTGAAGGAATTATTATTATTATTATTATTTTTATTTTTTAAATGGGGAGAATTAAGGTAAGGTAAACTAAACTATGGATAAAACTGACTAACTTACAGGGGAAAAAAAGACTTATTGAAGATTTCTAGCGGGCTGTGAAGAACTGATGGGAGCTCCATCTTGGACCACGGATAGTTGAGACGAAACTGAAGGGCCTGGGTCGTGCACATCGAAAAGGGCACCAATGACACCGTGTGATGGGGATGGCACATGCGAGACCCAGACGGGCAATGCTGGCAAAATCTCCAGTTGAGGACGCGAGGATGCACCAACACCCAGAGTGGAGCACCCACAGGGGACTGCTCGAAGGAGAATGAGCAGATAGCAAAACAACAAACCAAAAAGAAATTTCGTTCTAAGAGCAGTTTATGTCGAATGCAAGACAACTGAGTTTTAAAAAAACCTAATTTTTACCGAGTATAATTTAACTTATCCTGGGTTATAGAATTGCAGATTGGTAAGTAATAATATGAGTGGTGTTGAAAAAAAAAATCTTCAAAGGCCATTATTTATGACAGGGAGTGTGTCATGGAACATCATTACCTTCAAACAATTGCATAAATCAGCCTGCAGCTCTGTACCTAAACAATCTACCTGACCTAGTGATCATCAGCCTGGCACACCTTGTATTTTATTGCTGAATTGACAGATTTCTTTTGCGTTCTCTTTTGATGCAAGATGTTAGCCCAAAACAGGCATGGCTAATAAGTAGTATGCGGAATTAAAGGAGCTAACTGCAGTGCCCACTGTGAATATAGTGAAGATTCAGTTTAAAGTATTGCATTCAGCATCTGCTTAAAAAAAATCTGATCCTCCCTCTAAGATTTTCTTTTTGCAGATTCAAGCTGCTTCTTGAATACCTTCAGATGCTGCCAAGGTTCCTTATTAGTGGGAGGGAGCTGCAGAGATCTTGCCAATGGCTGAGTCCACTGGTCTATGATAGAGAGAGATTGACCAGATATCGGAGAGTGGGCTTAGGATAAATCATGTAAAAGCAGCACCCTCATCATCCTATTTTCATTGTCCTAGACTTTACTGTCAATGATCAAAATCAGTATGGATTACGAAGAAGACACTGCTGGTGACTGCTCAGTGCCGGTGCCTGTGGAGGAGATTATGGAACAACCCGAAGAAGAGGATCAGAGATTTCTATGGGACTGTCCTATGAGATTTCTATGGGACTGTCCTATGCCTGTAGAAATTGTTCCATCAGGCAGAATACCCGCAAGACAAGGAGGACCTGTGATGATGGCTGGATCCCACTCTCAGTGAGTCAGTGGGTGTTTTGCCATTGACTTTTAGTGGAGCAACGTCAGGCCCTACTTGAAATAATACAGAGCGACAAAAACACAGCTCTCTTTAAACACCAGAAACAAAACCCTGCACTTTGTGGATGAGGATTGTGCTTCAGTTTGACCATGTGACTGCCCTCTCTGAATTCCTCCACGGGGTTCACATTGGCCTCAAGCATCTTTTCACCACTCCCGAAGCGCTCTCAAACCTGCTGGTAAATTGTATAGTTAATTGCTTGACCACACTTTGCCTTGTAATGAAATATACCTATGATACCAGTCATCTGGGATGCCGTCTTGTCCAGCGTTGCTGCATTCACCTTACAAAGAAGATGTCCTCCCAAAGTTACACATCTCATGTCATCTTTTGGTACCACATCTGTTCACAAGTGAAAGGTACCGTGTACAGCATCTGCAACTAGATTTCGCCAGTTGGTTTTCCAGCTTGTTTTTCTGGCACCATGGTGCTGTGCTTATCTTTTTTGTTCTGAACACATCCATTCCAGGGACCAAGGGGCGCGAAGGTCCCGTCTAGATCTGCACCAGGGTAGAATGTTATATGACCCATACTGGGTCAAACCAATGGGCTATCTGCCCAAGTATCCTGTCTTCTGACAGCAGCCAGTGCCAGGTGCTTCAGAGGGAGTGTACAGAACAGGGCAATTTATCTAGTGATCCATCCCATGCTGGCCAGTCCCAGTCTCTAGCAGTCAGAGATTTAGGAACACCCAGAGTAGTGTCCCTGACCATCTTGGCAAAGCCATTCAGATGTCTTACCCTCTTCTTTTGGGACATCCTGTACTGCCTGTGAGAATACCTGTTGCCATAGTCAGGACCAGAACATACTGATATTTTACTATCCTGTCTACTTAAGCCAGAGCTTACTTCAGCTAATGTAATGTGTTATGGGGTACTTAGCATAAGTGAACAGAATTACAGGAAAAGTATATGCCAATTTAGGCTACATAACTGCTATAATAGTTGTGTTTAATGCTATTTGTGCTTAATGCATTTTATATATATAATAAATAGATGGTGTGGGTATTACACATTATTAATATGAGTATAAAATATATACGCTAGCCAGCATATAATGGTCACCAGGCCCCTGTTTGTCCTCTTGATTGTTATAGTCAAGGTGCCACCTTTACCAAATTAACATATCGAGCCCTGGTGAGAGACTGTGTGTGTGATTTCACAAACTGTGTAAGCAGCAATACATAATGAATGCAGTCAAAACTAATACACCTTGTAATACAAGCGAAGCCTTGAATGCAACTTCTTTCCAAGTGTGGGAAATCAGTATTTCAAGCCTCATCACATCTTGTTTTGCCTTGTGTGTGTCATTGCTCATTTGAATAATGTTCGTGTCTTTTCTGTCTAGTAATGGTTTTAAATTTAAAGTGAGTGGATGAATATGTATGCTAAAACCGGGTGGGTAAGTTTCAATTTCATCTCAATATTGGGGCTCACTTTGGATGATTGATCTATTTTGAAAAACTGGGGCAGGCCTTATTATAGTGCGTCCCACAGTGCTACCTACATGAGGAGTAAAACAGAAGTTTGGTGTAGTAACGTTACAGGTGAGGCCTGCCTATATAAATTTCTTGTAAGTCATTACTACACAGTACTGTATTAATGTCCATATTATACCTCACCCTTACTGCTTACTTTCCTTTACTGCACTTTATTTTGCTCCCCAGCCACATATGCCAGCTTCTCTCACCATCACCTTTGCATGGTAGGACATCCCTGAGCTCATCCGCCAAGCGCCTGCCCTCTTCATATTTAGAGCCCTCTGACAAGCCCACTTTCTCCATGCTGTCTATCGGGGAGCTGGTTCAAATAGTTTGAAATTTTTCCTGATTTTGCTTAGCCATCTAAAAGAATAGTTGCAGTTTCTGCATTTCTTGAACAGTTCTATGGACTTAGTCAAGTTACATCCATCATTCCCTATTCTCTTCCGCATGACCTCAGACTACCTGTCTCTTGTCTGTCTGCCTTAAACTGTGAGACAGTCAGGGCAGTGATGGCGTTGGAGATGCTCTGTAATAATTTATGAACATGGTAAGTTGAGTGGTCACTGGGAGGTTTCCTGTTTGAATATATTGATTTAGTTTAATAGGGGGCTGTTAGAAAACACAAGCAGGAAAGGAAAGCCACTTTTCAGCAAACTCTTGAAAGTTCTTAAGAAACAAAGTCCTGGACAGGAATACAAGAGATCAAAATAGCTATAGTGACATTTAAACGAACTCTGTCTCAAGTGGAGCGGAATTGTTGAAAGAACCAGATTGAGCCAGATGACCTCTGCTGGAGATGTCTGAAGACATTAGGCTGGGCCAAGGTTACCATGAAGTAAGACTTTAGGTAAAATAGACATGCATATAGACTGTGCTTTTAAAACCCCCTTTTTTTTGCCAAAGTCTTGTTCTGCTATTTAAAATAGATGATACTTTGGTTTTAAGAAGCCTGTTTGATCGCAGACTTCCGAAGGAAAGAACTCCAGGGTAAGCACGATTAAGCCCTTATCTGCACTATAAACTTCTATAACTACGTGGAAATCTCCATTGCTGGGCGACACAGTTATACCGATCAAACTCCTACCGTAGACTGCGCTATGTTGACAGGAGGGCTTCTCCTGTTGACATTGCTATTGCCTCTTGGGGAGGTGGAGTACCTACGCTGATGGAGAAGCTCTCCCATCAGTGTAGGTAGCATCTTCACTGTACGCTACAGCCGTGTAGTAAGTGTAGATGTGCCCTACTACACAGGCCATGGTAGCCCAGAGCCCAGTCTTGGAGAGGGAAAACGGAACATTTAGAAAAGTGCCTACCACATAGTGGACACTACTGTAAATAAATGACAATGAGGCCTAAAACCAAACCAAAACCTGACTGACAAGACATTTGCAAAACCATCTCCATTTTGCCCACTCCTAATCATTAGCCCCTTATAGCCTTACATTATATTTATCTATGTAACACCTTTATTACCATAACACTGGGCAGAGGAAACAATAATGTAAACAATGAATAATGCCGTTGAAAGAACAGCCAAAACCAACCAAATGGTAGCAGCCAATCCAAATTCCGTGCCGGATTACAGAATGGGGAAGAGGTGGAAAGTCAGTATCCTTAGGTGGAGGTGACAGATATAAATCAAATGTAAAATACCCAATGCGAAGGAGGGAGGTTGTAAGAGGGGATTTCAAGTGAGAATGGGAAAAACAAATAAGCAGAATTGGAGCATGAGGTTTCGGAGCAGCCCTCTCTGTCTGAACCCGGATCTGCTTCTGAAAAACTGAATGAAGGAATGGAGCGTGGATTGCTGAGTGGAGAATAAGTGGCAGTTTGAGCAGTAAGACTAAGGGAGAATAAAGCAACAAGACCGGGCGAGACATCAGCGAGCTTAATTAAGGAGATGGGAGACTTGTGAGTAGCAAGGAAGGCCAAATAATCTGGGGTGCTGCATAATTCAGAACAAGCTGGCACATGGAACTGGGGAGACTAGCACAGATAGAATTGCAGAAGCTGAGTGCTGAATACTCAGGTTTTCATAATGTCAAGAATAAGAAGCTTGAGGAAGTATGAATTATTCACGGGAGACATGCAAGGGAGGAGTGCTATTGACATGATCAAAAAATCATGAGTCGGGCTTTGAAAATAATTTTAGGTTCTTTTTATTTGTCTTCTGGTTTTCGAGCCCTTTTGGGATCATGTCTTCAATTTGTTTTGCAGCCATAAGGGCTAGAAATATACTCTTCTAAAAAGGAACCCTAAGATTCTCATGTGTTTCTATGACTGCAAAAGCTGAGACTTGAAGAAAAAACACTAAATATCCCTAGACGTGCAGTAAAACCAGAAGAATTGGTGACACTGCGGGAAAGGTAGACATACAGATATGGCTAGCTCAAAGCTAGCTCAAGAAACAATAGTGTAATAGCCATGGCAGTACAGGGGACAGCCTGGGCTAGCCACTAGAATAGGTACCCAGGATTCCAGATAGCTCCACTGTGCTGCTGCCCCGGCTTTTGGAGTCACGCTGCTCTTGTGACTCAGAACTCCTTGGGTGTATCTGCATACGAAGTGATCCCTCCTTCTGTGCGCAATGTAGACATGCTATAAGTGTGTTTTCCTCTCCATCACACCGGAGGGCCTTCTCCCAACATATTGTTTTAATAATTGTGTTTGATGGCGAATGTGCCTTTCTCTTGGGAGGATTGTTTAGTCCAGGGGGAAGTATTTTATCTGATTTCCCCAGAATATTCACTCTTCCCTGCCCCAATAAACTGCCCCCCATATTTACCATTGCAGCTCCCCACTTTGAAATCTTCGTTTTGCATCACAGTCCAGATCTCTGTGATGTGCGTCGGAAGATTAACTCCATTGTCTTGGAGCAGTAAAGGCAGCTCTCCTCTGTAGCTGAATTAAAGAGGGGAAATGCACAACACTTGAGGAATAGTGGATTATATTAGCATTGCTTATCTGTTGTTTAGAGACCTGCTTGAAACACCTTCTGAATGGGAGCAAACCTTCCAATCACAAGCATTTATGTTCATGCTCCCCATTCAGTTGCCATGCCTCCAGGCCGGCCATTGTGACATGATTTGAATACACACATCCTCTTGCCCTGGATGAATTCCAAGCTTTGAAGTTGTCAGGCAAGTTAAACTTGTGCAATTTGCACTTACTCATCAGTACACTCCGTTGCAGTTTGCAAATCAGGGTGTGTTTTAATTAGCTAATTTTGTAATAGCACCCAGCTACCATGGTGATGGATGGATACCCAAGAAATCGTGTAATAATAACTTATAAATGCCAAATATCTGCACGCAATGTGTTGTAATAACCAACACATGGTTATAACAAATCTGTTCCCCACAAACAGCCCTCTCCAGCTTTTTGCCCTCTCACCCCTTTCCTCCCTATAACTGGAAGGGTGTTAACGGGTCACTTCACCTTGAATGGTCCCTAGAAATGTGCTCACATCTTAAGCTAACCAGCTTATTCCACCTTGTATTTAGCAGTGACACTCTGGGTTAGTTTCCCAGAAAAAACGAGAGTCCTGTAGCACTTTAAAGACTAACAAATTTAATTTCTGCAGGCAAAACTTTCATGGGCTGCAACCCACTTCAGCAGATGCAAGGAATAGAAATGAGATAGGAGGTGTATATATATAGATCCAAGGGTAAGGAACAACAATGGGTAGGGTAGGTATTAGCAAAGTCCATTCAGTTAGAATAGCTGAGGCCTATTCACAACCATTGATTAGAAGGTGGGAATGTGTGAACAGTGACAATTACTTCTTGTAATGAGAGAACCATTCCAAGTCCCTCTTCAGACCCAGTTTGATTGTGTCAAGTTTGCAGTTGAACTGACTCTAGGAAAAAGCCTCTAGAAAACCTCCACTGCCAAGCAAAGCAGAAGATAAAAAGGTGTTTCATTATCCAGTAAAAAGTGACACGTATCCTTATGTATTACTTTGATCTACACAAATCTGTATTTTATTTGGCTTTATTACAGTAACCACACTCTTAACCTAGTTAGATGGTTTCTGAATTAACTCAATAATATCTCATTTTACCATTCATTCAATTCAGCTTTTACTTGATCTCTTAGAGCTAGTCCCTTGGGACCAAGAATTGAACTTTGTGGTGATTTTTCTGGTCTAGCCGCATGGACATAAATGTAACTTAGGCTATGTCTACACTAGAGACCCTACAGCTGCACAGTTGTACCAATGCAGCTGCGCCACAAGATCTCTTGTGTAGCTGCTCTATGATGACGGGAGAGAGCTTTCCCATTGACATAATTAAACCACCCCCAACAAGCAGAGGTGGGAGAAGCTCTCCTGCCAACATAGCGCTGTGCACGCTACTACTTGCACTGTAAGTTTCACCAGCATCATGGATCGGGGTTACCTCCCTGGGCCCCGTGCTTTGGGGGTCCAGCACTTCGACATCACGGTGTCGTGTTACATCTCTTCACATGCACCCATCAGCAGCAGCCACCCCCATCCACACATCACCGATGGTTCAGCAAGCGGCTGGACCCAGCGACAGCAGCAGCCCGGCTTGACCGTGATTTGAAGCCCACGCGGATCAGAGGCTGGAGTGCGCATCTGCCAGTCAGTCATCCCTGGTGCAGGGGGAAAATGTGATTTGCCCCAGGCCCCGCACTCACCCTAGGGATGGTCCTGGCCAACATAAGTGGTTGTGTAGACATGGCCTAAATCTTTTGATCAGTTGTCCTCGCTGCTTATGTGCTTGATTAAGCTATTTGGGCTTTTCCAATAATTTGATGGTAGCAAGTACTAAACTAGAAATACCAATGGGGTTTGGAGAGGCCATTATGTTACTCTGTGTTATATCAACATCCTGCTTAATAGAAGTCGTTTCTAATTCACTGGGCCATGGTAACAAGGCAGTAAAAGTTCTGTTTGTTTTACTTCCAGGGTGAGTTCATAAGGTTGTTAGAGTAAAAATGTTTTTACTCTGGCTGGTAATTTGTTTTCCTGGTGTATGTATTTTTGGTGGCAGACTGGGATCCATTTAATGCAAGTATTCTGTCAATAATGGATGTGACTGTATCAAATACCTAATCAATTTCTTTAAGAATATCTATCTGCAGCCTGTTCTGAAGGCAAGTCACACTTGCTCTTTGATCATCAGTGAGGCGTAAGGTTTGACAGTGAGCGTAATTAACTATTGGAACAATTTACCAAGGATCATGGTGGATTCTCCGTCACTGACAATTTTTAAATCAAGACTGGATGTTTTCTAAAAGATCTGCTGTAGGAATTATTTTGGGGGGAGTTCTATGGCTGGCGTTATAGTGGAGGTCAGTCTAAATAATCACAATGGTCCTTCCTGGCCTTGGAATTTGTGAATCTGCAGTTCACATGGCTCTGCTACCTGTTTACATAAATAGGACTTCCTAAACCACTACCTCAAGCTTAGGTAAGGGGTTTCTGCCCTTTATGTAGATGTGTATGCTACCTGGACTGATTTTGTACCCACTGTATGAAACAAGCTTAAGTTTCTGTTTTAACAGTGGATGATCCCTAATTATTTAGTAATCAATACGCTTTCTGTGATTACATTACACTTAGCTCCAGTGTCTATTGTGAAATGCACTATTTATTCATTTGTTTCCAATGCCCCAAACCCATCTGTGGCTAGCACATTTGTTAAGAGATCCAATAAAGAACTTTATCTCTGAATCAACAACGAAGAGCAATAAATCCATGGTATGCCCAGATCTTGAATACTGCGTGCAGATCTGGTCGCCCCATCTTAAAAAAAGATATATTGGGTGGGAAAAGGTACAGAAAAGGGCAACTAACATGATTAGGGGTATGGAAAAGCTTCCATACAGGGAGCAATTAGTAAAACTGGGATTTTTCAGCTTTGAAAAGGGATGACTAAGGGGGGATATGATAGAGGTCTATAAAATCATGACTGGTGTGGAGAAAGTAAAGAAGGAAGTGTTATTTACTCCTTCTCATAACACAAGAACTACAGGTCACCATATGAAATTACTAGGCAGCAGATGTAAAACGAACAAAAGGCAGTATTTCTTCACGCAACACAGTAAACCCGTGGAACTCCTTGTCAGAGGATGTTGTGAAGACCAAGACTATAATGAGGTTCAAAGAAGAACTAGATAAGTTCATGGAGGATAGGTCCATCAATGGCTATTAGCCAGGATAGGCAGGGGCTGCTCTTTGCCAGAGGCTGAGAATAGCTGACGGGATGGGTCACCTGATGATTACCTGTTCCGTTCATTCTTTCGGAAGCACCTGGCATTGGCCACTGTTGGAAGACAGGATATTGGGCTGGATGGACCTTTGCTCTGACCCAGTATGGCCATTCTTATGTTCTAACACTATTAGATCTTTGTCCTCCAGCTGTATGTTGATGAATGTATTTTATATGTGTATGGTTTTGCAATTTGTGCTGGGAAGAACATACTTTTAGAGGATGCTTTAATTGTAGGCACCTGGGATAGGAATGAAGGCCTTTCAGTGATATTGAAAACACCTCCATATTTCTCACAGGGAAATCTGGCTTCTTTCCCTGAACCAGTGTACTAAGGGTTGTGGTGAATTTTCCATCACTGTCAACTTTAAAATCAAGATTGGATGTTTTTCTAAAGGATATACGGTCTAATTCAAACAGGAATTATTTTGGGGAAGTCCTATGCCTGTGTTATACAGGAGGTCAGAGTAAATGATCGCAGTCCTCCTTTCTGGAATTGGAATAGATTAATCTATGAATTTCTTTACTTTTATAGTTTCTTTATGCCCTTTAATTAGATGCAATTCCGTTTTTTGATTGCTTACTGACACTTCTGTTTGGGAGGTATTATTCTATGCAATGAGGAGAAAGATAGTTCAGAAGAGAATCTTGATAAATGGAGAGATGCATTGGAGAGACGTGCCCTCAAAATCAGCAGAAGAAAAATAGAATATATGGTATGTCATTTGAATAATGGGAACACTGAAGAATTATCCCCGAAACTAGATAGGCAGAGAATACCGAAAACACAAAGTTTGAAGTATCCGGGTTCAAAAACTAGGAAAATGGGAAAACAGAGGATGAAATTAGAGCTAGGATAATAAATGATGAGCTCAAATGGAGAGAGAGAAATGGTGTAGTATGTGATTGGAAGATACCAGTAAGATTAAAAGGAAAAATCTATAAACTGGGGGTCCATCCAATTTTAGTGTATGGTACTGAATGTTGGGCAAAAAAAGAAGAAACATGAGCAAATCCACAGAAATGTGAATGTTGAGAAAGACGAGGGTGTCAGGAAGAACAGCCATGTGAAGCGTGTGCAGGAAGGGACTATGAATGCTCCATCTCAGAGAAACCTGGCTCCCAGGAAAGACTTTACCTGAAAACAGTGGAAGCCTTAGATCAGAGGACTTAGTTGTTGTCCTGAGGAAGGATCCTCATGGTTCAGCTTTGGTGGTGAAACTTGGCCTTTCCCCATTTACTGCCAAGAGGCCTCTAACTTCAGAGAATGGTCCCAGGTCATGAAGGCCCCACTGGTAAGGGATCTTGGATATAACTGGGGTTGACCGATTAAGGTTAACTCAGACCCTCCAGCTAGAGATGCTGAAGGAGTGGCCTATTTGTGTGATGTTCTCCCATTGGACTCGGATAAACTAGCACGCTGAAAGAATGCTGTTCAATAGACAAACTTCAGTAGACTCATTAAAACTCATCTGGGGAAAGTGAGGCAGAGATGAAAAGGTAGTACTTCACTAGGCAACTAGAGGGTGCTCTGGGGTTGAGGGCCCTCATTACGTGGGGTAGATGAAAGGATTACTCTTGTCACATAGAGAGATGGCCTTAGCTGCTAGTCCTCGGGGCAGGAATCAGTAGCTGTGGCTTGTTGAAGAGCAAACATAGATGAAGGTGGATTTGACTTGGGAGTTGGCTTCCGGTGATGAAGGTCTTGACCAGTCAAGACTGGAGACTGTGTGTGTGTGTGTGCTGAAGCCAAGGGATCAAACTTATTATTGATTTGGCCCGGCCCTTCTGGAAGAAGCCTCTGAGCCTTTAAAGGGAGGGATTTTCATAAGTGCTCAGCTTTGGTCTAATTCTGCCTGCACTGAAGTTATCATTAACGGCAGAGGAATAGCCAGTAATGAGCACACTTGAAAATCCCACCCCAGATTCTCAGTCGCGGATGCTTGCAATAGGAGCTTGGATATTCAGGGTGTTTGAAAATATGCCACTTGGTTTTTAGATATCAAAATATTTAGTGTTGACCTAAAACTCTCACACAGACTGTGTTTTCCTTCTCTAGTCTGAGTTACTACAAAAAAGAACTGCTCCTCTAGGGCTTGACCCCAGCCACAGCCAATGGTACAGCTCTCACTGACTCCAAGGGAGGAGGCACCATGGACCTACGTGCTTGTATTTCTTTGGGGTTTTGTAGCAGCCTAAATATTGTCTGCCTAAATGGATGGCAACCACTCTCCTGTGCGATGGCTGTTTCATGGGGAACTCTTGTAATTTCCCTTTAAGAGAGAGAATTTAAAAGAACTCTTATTTTGCCCACAAAAACACTTGGTCCAGTGGCAGCATGCCACCATCGTGGGCCAAGCTTTTCCAAAGCGACTGGTGATTTTTGGTGGCCCTGGTTCTTAGGTGCCCAAGGGAAGACCTTTTTAAGGGACCGGATTTCAGAAGGTTCTGAGCTCCTGCCCTTAGATAAACAGGCCCCTTGGGGCTGTCTCAAGGTGGACACCTGAGAACGGAGGCCCCGAGAACCACAAGTCCTTTTGGGAAAGATCTCAGTCCCTGATTCCCAGGGAGAGATTTACATTGCCAGACTCTTGCTGCCTGGTCACAAGGAGCAGGGAGTGGTGCATCGTTCTCCGAGGGCGAAGGCGTGCCGTGGGTTGCTCAAGAAAGGCCAGCATAGCAAACAGCATTCCTGCAGACACGGCCCATGCACAGGAGGGAGATAGCCAGTTGAAGGAGGCTTAACTTTGATTTTTCTCATTGCCGCAAGGGCATTTAATACCAACGCCTTAATGCTTTTTCATTGCTGCACTCTGATCCGTCCTGCTGTGGCAGAAACGATGTTGGTGCTGTGGTGTCTGGCGCCTGGAATAACTGATGAGCTCAGTCCTGCAGGCGCGCCTGCCCCAAGCCAGTACAGAATTTAAGCAGATGCAGAACTTTAAGAATGGGAGGAGAGGCAGAGTGCTCAGGACCTTGTTGCATTAACCCTACCTGGATTTTTCCCTAGGTCCCTGGTAGATAATGCAGTAGTCAGGGGGTTAATGCGGTTGGCAAAGAATGTAAGAAGGCCGAGAGACTTTTGGTGTGCAAATAAGACGTTTGCCATTGTATAATGCTGCGATCTGATCAAAGACGGTACCAAATCCAAGTGACAATCCCCGCAATGGAATACAAATTAGGACTCCAGAATGTGGCCTGTTTGCCAATCAGACCGTTACACGAGGCACCCCTGCAGAGATCTTTGAAATCGTTCCGTGGCTGTTTGGGGGATGATGGCTAGTCTCATTATGCTCCCGTGACTTCCGGGAGAGCTCACCCATCTCCTCTTCCAGGCCCGGGTCGCACCTAACCACTGCTCACCTCTCTGCCTCTCAAGTTTTTTCACGGTTTGGTTCCACATGCAGTGGCACTACAAGTTTTCCCCTGGCAGGTGGAGGGCAGTTCATCCAGCCCAAGTTGCCTTGGCTGCTGGCTGAAGTCTCTGCATGTGCAGATCTGGTCTATCTTCCATCTGCGAGGGAACGCTAATGGTGGTCCCCGCCGGTTTAGTGCCTTTTAAGTTGCTGCTGACTTCAGAATTTGCACACCAGGAAGAACATCACTTACCCAGCCTGATAGCTTCTCAAAGATTATGGCCCCATTTCAGCCTCTGGTTTAAGCACACAAGTAGGCCTGTTTCGTGTTGCTGTGCATATATTTGTGACCGGCGAGTTTTTCTTGTGTACAGTGCCCTTTCCTCCTTCCGTCTTCTGGATGTTTCAGTTCCATATCAAGCCGTGTCTCTGAAATGCTCCGTCTGTGCAAACCCCCTGTAGAAACCGTGCTGCAAAGGGGCACAGAGAGCTGAAGCCACATCTGGATTCTCTGGGGAAAATAGAGCCTTCAACGCCTTCACATCTGTGATATATTCACCCATTATATGGGAGGCTGGGCTTCACTACCCCATAATAACCAGCCACCGCGGCAATTCCTTTTCCCACATTCATATCGGGTAACTTCTGTGGCTATTCTTATGATACTGGATCCCTTCCCCCTGTTTCTTTCTCGGGGCTTGGCTCTACTGCACGCTGCTCCCTATTCCCCTAGTGATGGTGGCACGTCTCACATCACCCCTTTGATGTCACCCTCCAGGGTGACTATAGGACTTTTTGGTCATAGGTATCGTCCCTGGTGGTTCTAAAGAGCAGTTGTCTCTAGGCACTGATTCTCTGCTTCAGTAGTTGCCCACTGCCACGGGGCTTGGGGGGGAATTCAGACTAGTGAGAGATTGTGTCTCTGCCTGCCCTGTAAGCCTGGGTGCTTCAATGCTTTACTGCTGTAACTCCCCGCCTGCGACATTCATAGCAACAAGCAGGCAGGTCACACCCCGAGTGTCCGTGTGTAGCTGCAGCCCTGGTCCAGCAACTCTGACCCTTGCAGCCTGTCAACAACGCTCCAGTCGCACTCCCTGGTCTCTACCAGCCTTGGGTGCTGCTTGCCGGTGACCCTGACACCATCCCAGTCTTGAATTTTCCCCAAACCATGTGCACTGCACGGCCCAGCCCTTTCCTGGACAGTTCAGAAAGAAGTTTTGTTTGTTCCTCTCCGGACACAAAAGCCCATCACAGTTTAGTAATTTGGCTGGGTTAAATATCCTCTTCCCTGCAAACAGCCCTGAGTTGCTTTATAGTAAAACAAAACTTGTTAACAATTGGACACAGGTTAAGTGATGGCGAGTAAAAGGAATAAAAATAAAGGTGGTTACAAGCAAATACAAGTGAAAACAGGTGTCTAAAAAGTCTAGAACTTATATAGCAACGTCCAGGTTTTGTTCAAGATGGTTTCTCTCACTCACGTTCTTCTTCCCAGCCAGGGTGGACTTTCTCTCAGTCAGGCCTTTCCACAGAAGAATAAAATGCTGGTTTCCCTTATCTTCATAAGTGCAAGATCTTTGCCTAAGCAGGTTTCCCCCTGTATTCAATTCCCAGAGACTTCAGCTCCCTCTTGGCCAAAGGACCCATCCTTCTAAGCTTGCAAGAGCTCTGGCCCCTTGTGTCTGTCTAGTGATGGATGCCAAAGACGGCTTCTGTCTTTGCTTATAACTTCCAAAGTTCAATGCCTTTGTTTCAAGAGGCAGGATGTAGTTTTCCCCTTCCTATGGGCTTCCATCCCCCTGTATGTAAATAAGGCATTCATTATTTTGATTCTACCATGGTTAATTTTCATAGGAGACAGGGAAATTGCTGTCTTCTCTCCTGTTTCTCCCTGTTTGGCCACAGGCTTTAAAGTATATCATGAAGTATCCATGTTTCCTCCGTAGTGCTGATATAGGCATTGTGCAATGATATTAACCCCATGGTGCCTGTAGCTGTCAGAAAAAGACGTCACTGTATGCTTTTATAATATGGTAATATTGTGTACAATCAGCTGATTCAATTGCTCATCTCTTGAGGTTCAGCCCCCAATCTTTAGAGACAAGTAAACTTTGCAATGTATTCTTTGAAAAGTAAACCCAAGACCCAGCTTCTCTCTCCTGCTGGGCTGTCTCTTCCCCCACTTGTAAGCTAGATCACTTCATTTCCCTGATATGTAACCGGACCATCATTGTCTCTGCCTGATGATGGGGCTGCCAGCCAGAGAAGCAAATTTTGATATTTGACAAGGCAGACGTTCCTTTGTCTAGGGTAGCCCTGTTTACCAACTCTCCCTGACACGCCTGGCTTAAAACACATTTTAGTCATTGTTCCAGCATGTAGCCATGACTCTTAATACACACCACGTCTGTGCATCCTGCAAGTGTATAAACCATCAGGGAGTTGTTAGTTTTCCAGTGATACCTCGCAAGGCATGTTTTGTACAAAGCTTATTACAGGAGTGTGCAAGGCGTGAACTGAGGGATCGTTAGGGTCACAGCCACACAGCAGACCTATTACTACATGTTCCTCGTGCTATGACACGTGTCGTGTTGGCTCAGTCTTGCAAGGTGCTGAACGACCTGGTGCTGATCCAACAGAGAACTTAAGAACATGAATGCTATTGAAGACCACTCTGTAGTTTGTTTTACTTTCTCCCGTTTGCACTTGCTAGCTCTTCTGAGGTATGTAGAGGTAAGATTGTAGCGTGGGTAGGCAACCAGGGCTAGCTTTAATCTAGCTAGCACAGGCAACACTAGTAATGTGGCAGCATAGGCTAGCAACCTGAGTACAAACTCCCTCTCTCATTGCTTTCCAGTGCTCTCAGTCCCAAATGCATAAAGCTACAATATATAGGGTGAGGAGGCAAGTGTACAGAACATGAAGATGCTCATTTGCATTCACTAGTTTATACACAGATACCTGTATTTGCATGAATAAAAACTCCCCAAACAAAATCCAGATGCATAACTGTGGAAAAGCAAACTAAGATAGTAAACTGTTTGGGGGAGGGACCATCTTTTTGTTCTGTGTGTACAGCACCTAGCACGCTGGGGGCCTGGTCCATAACTGGGGCTCCTGTGAGTTACATAATACAAATAATAGTAGTAACTAAAAAAGTGCACACCTGGTTTATACCGAATCATGAGTCAGAACTCACAAACATGTTTGCAAATCACTTTCCTCACTATTTGTGCTTCTCCATGTTCATAGGAAGAGATTCTGCTTTTCACACCTGTTGTCAGAATTGACAATTTGCACTTGAAACCAGAATAGCTGACACATCATTCTCTTCTGCTCTTCCCCAAGTTACCCTTTTGGGTAGCTCCCATGGGGAGTGTTTGCTGACTCAGTTCAAAAAGGGAGTAAGGATAGAAATTTGCTTGAGACCATTATTATCCCAATTGCGATGTTCTTTTTAAGTAAGTGTTTGAGTGAATAGCAAAAGGGAACAAGTAGACTTACGCCTCAAATACATTGGCAAAGTGCTGAATGGTGAATCCATGCCCTTTCTACCTTGCCCTCCAGAGCAAATGCATCTATTTCTGGAATTTATTCATCTCAAGAGAGTAATGTAGTCAGTCAGATTTGTAAATGGCAAACAGACAAGAAGAGGTTAGACATGCTTGAGCCTAATTCACATAGTTACACCTAGAGTTGTATTCCCAGAGTTAGAAAATGCTGTTGACAAACAGGCGCAAATGACACGCTCATAGAGTAGCTGGCAGCTGTGCACAGATTTAGGAAGTGGGGACTAGAGCTGGGTAACATCTTTTGGACAAAACATTTTTTTTTAAATGAAAAATGTGGATTCAGGTTGACCAAAACATTTCACAAATTTGTGTTGAATTTGTCAAATTGTTTCAGTCGGGCAAAAAAAAATCTAAATGTTTTCGTTTGGATTTTTGTGTTTGAAGGGAGATTTGGTTTTGAATTTTATTTCAATTTAATTTAAAAAAGGTTAATAAACCCCCTCAAAGATTAAACAAAATGTTTGTATCAGTTCAAACCAAACATTTTATTTGCCCCCCAATTTTTTTTTTATTTTATTTTTTTTAACTTTTTCATGTTGCAAAATTTTCATTTTGGGTCAACCCAAAATAAATGTTTTCCCCAATTTTTCAGATTGACCAGAGAACCAAAAAAAAAAAAAAAAAATTAGTTATTTGCCCAGCTCTAATAGGGACTTTTGATCCTTTTCCTGATTGCTATGTAAGTGGCCATGGGTATGTTCTTTACACTGTCTGTGCCTCTGTTTCCTCTTGTCCTGTCTGTTTACACTGTGAACTCCTCAAGGCAGAAATTGTTTCTATCACTAAAGCCGTGCTGTCCTTTCAAAGTCTTTCTCTGGAGTATTTCCTTCACAGCTTTTGAAGCCACACGCTCCCTTTCACAGCATTCCTAACCTGTTCAGGGAAGATGCATTTCTTCTTCAGGCACCAGTTCTGTCTTTGCAGTTTCAGCGCCATTGGATTGTAGCTCTTCTGCTTCCTCTTCAAGTTGTTTCTGACCATCAGGACTGGCTCCAAGGTAAGGCAAGGGGGTGGGCCTTTTTAATTGTCATTTTGGCTTCGCAAATCACAAAGATGGCTCCAATGTGCCAAAAATATCATGCCTTTGGCATGGGAATTGTTTGACCGATACTTGAATTTTCCCTCCCCCAACTCACCCTCCTGTCAGTTCCCAAATTTTCTAGTGAGAAGAGAAAAGGCCCATTGGCTCAGTGATGATAAAAGGAAGGGAACAGGAAATGAGGATCAAGGCAGGCTTTGAATATTGAATTCACCTCTTTTTTTTTCACCCCGTTCCACAATATTATTATAAAGTTCCCTTTTGTTTCAACAAGTCTGAAATTTGGGTGTCTCAGTGACAATTAAACAAGCTAATTAAGCTATGCTAATAACTCATGGCTAATTTGTCCTATCCAAAAAAGATCTTCCATTTTGCTAGCTAAACCAGAAGAGCTTGTCTGAATTAGGGGGTGACTCATGGTCAGAGAGATTCAAGTGGAGAAGTAATGACCAAAATTGCATGAATGTTGCATGGGCAGTCAAGGTTGTAGTGTGATTATTGTTAGAGGAAAAAAAGAAAGAAAAAAAAAAATCCTGCAGCTTGTTCCACAGTGTTTAACTCTGCTTTCTTCCCCCGACCTAGACAGGAGCCCCATGTAGCCTAAAAGCTTGTACCTTCTACCAACAGAAGTTGGTCCAATAAAAGATATTTCCTCTCCCACCTTGCCTCTGTCATATCCTAGGACCAACACAGCAACAACAAAACCACAAACAGTGTTTAACTTCTCCACTGCATGGCTGGGGTTCTCTTCCCATTTAAAATACATAGGTGGCATCTTCCAAAGCCATAGTAATGTTGGTATGTGTTGTGTTATATGCTGTAGAGTTGAATGTAGAGTGTTTGTTTGACCATGTTGCCTTGTTTGATCTAATCCACTTTAATTTATTGTTTTGTTAAGGACATCACAGAACGTTGTGCTTGGACTCCTAGAAATTTAGATCCACAGCTGGTGTCAACCAACTGAGCATCTGGTCTGTTCTTTTGAATAATCTTCTGCAGGAGGATTAAATGGAACACTGAAAAATGTTAGGCTACAACTCAAGATGATGGAAAACTGGGTTAGACTTTTTTTCAGCCCACATACCACTTACCTAATGCATTCAAACACTGATTGGGGCAAACAGGCTTTTTCTAATCACACCTACGACCAGGCTCTCTTCCCTGCAGTGATGGTGCACCATGCAAAAACATCAGAGAAATGAGATATTATGAACAGGATCTCAAGGCCAGCCTGGTAATCCAATGACATTGCAATGTGTAGGATGTGTCCGAGCTGGGCTGGGGAATGTACAGTGAAAGCGCATTCAGCCCTTGAAGAGGAATAATAATCTTCCACCCCACACCTCAGCTTTCTTGACAAGCATTAATTAATTAAGCAGCACAGGACTGACATGTAGGCATTACTATTCCTGGTTTAAAAATGGAGAAATGGAGGCACAGAAGGAGTAAATTACTTGCCTAAGGTAAGATGGGAAGTTTGTGACAGAGGCAGGAATAGACTGCTATACCTTCTGATTCTGAGGGAGGGGTAGGGAAAAGGGGAGCCTAATAATCATAGTGGGTTTATAATCATATTTGGTAAATCAGTGGAACTGGTTGGGAAATGTTTTTTTTTCCCCAATGGAAAATTACACTTTTTTTTTTGTGTAAAAAAGAAATGAAAAGTACCAAAAACTGAAGAAAAAAAATTGTCCAAACACCATTGAAAAAAAAAATCCCCAAATTACTGAATACCAGAAAAAAAAGTTGACCAAAAATGTAAATTTTTTGGTTTTTGGCTGAAAATTTTCTAGGATTGGTAGTTTTCAAGGAAAGCTGTTACTTTTTGTGAAAGTTTTCATCCAGTCAAAAGTAAGTTTTCACCAAAAAAAAAGTTTCAGGAGAAAATTCTCAACCAGACCTCTGGAAGATCTAAAGAGTAGGCTTTCCCCTCCAAATATGACTGTCACCTAAATGTGAATGATGGGGATTCAGCCATCCCTACTGGCTGGTTAAAGAATGTTGATAACTTTACATTTAAATAGATTCTTCTATTGGAAAGGATCCCAAACTGGCTTTTGTATTGGCCCTCATGTGGGAGTCATTATTGCAACTCCATGTGGAGTAGAGCAAAGGGTACGTCCGCACTGCAAAAAAAAATCTGGGGCAACAAATCTCAGAGCCAGAGGCTCTGAGACTTGTTGGCATGGGTTGTTTTCTGTTTTGCAGTGTAGATAGACATAACCTTTTATGCACCAGATATCTGCACCAGTGACACAACACAACAGTTTTAGGAGGGGAAATGAGGTAAGAGCCTTTTCTTGGAGTGTGGACACTGCAGATATTATGATAATTAATATTGTTTATTATTATAGGCACAGTGTCGTGTATGTCCAAAGCTTCTGATATGAGAGCGCTCCAGGCTTAAAGGCAGGTAAGGCAGGAATTTCGAGAATTGTTATCACGTTGTTACACCTGATATGGAGTCTGTAGTACTCATTATCTCAGCAGAAGAGTCCTCTTTGAAGTGGAAGGACTTGGCTGAGCTCTTGAGCTGCAAATTGGCTCCCTTTTGGGAAAGGACAGATCCAGATTAGCCACAGTCTGAAGGTATTTTTGATTAGTGCCAAGACCAGCTGACTGGGGGGTGAGTGATAAAGAATGACATCTGCACATAACAAAGAATGGAATGTACTGGACTTTAGGTAAACAAGCAGAATCCTACAGCAATTTGACATACAAACTGTCTAGTTGGAAGCTGACATAGAGTTGCCTTCTGGATTTCTGGCCTTGTGTATTATAAGGTGTGCTTTTATAAAGTGGTATATCTAAGATCTGTCCTCAGATGTTTTAAAGCAATACAGATTAGGATTAAGTATCCTGTGTCAACTCATTTCCTGGCAAGGAAACAACCCACTCCTGGAGTCCAAATCCAATCTAGTCTACCAATCCACTTCTACCGTACTCATCACCGGGATGAATGACACTGAAAGTAATTGACCATTGGAACAATTTACCAAGGGTTGTGGTGGATTCTCCACCACTGACAGTTTTTCCTAAAAGATCTGATCAGAGAATCATTTTGGGGAAGTTCTCTGGCCTGTGTTATACAAGAGGTTAGACTAGATGACCACAGTCGTCCCTACAGGCTGTGGGGGGGGGAGACTTTCTATGAAACTTCCTGACTGCTTCGTAGCTCAGACAATATTGCCTCACAGAGTTTGGCCCTGTATTGCTGTCTAGTGGCTGATTAGAAAGATAGACAGATGTCCTACTTCTAATCTGTTTGCAGTTTTGTTTGAGCCATCTTGCTCCCAGGATATGAGACATGGAGGACCAATAATATCTTTTACTGAGCTGGTGAAAGAGACAAGCTTTTGAACTCTTTGAAGCTTGAAATCTTGTCTTTTTCCACCACCAGAAGAGACAAACTCTCTCATACTTCTAATCTAACAGATGTGGAAGACTCTTTCTTTTAATTCAAGACCTAGAAGCCTGTGATTTTGAAGAGAAGGGCCTGCCATGGTTATGAACACTGTGTGAGGTTATTTTCATCAGGTGGTGATGGGTATAATATAAAAATGTCAACAGATAGATGGGTACTATCAGTTCATTAAGTAGTGACCAGCATATCGGTTCCAAAATTAATAATTGTTCATACATGCTAGACGTGATATGAGCTGCTGCTGTCCACTGTTCGTTCTATCTATCTATCTATCTATCTATCTATCTATCTATCTATCTATCTATCTATCTATCTATCTA
>ML675620.1:9464120-9532565 GCA_007922155.1 Mesoclemmys tuberculata | reverse complement strand
CTATCTATCTATCTATCTATCTATCTATCTATCTATCTATCTATCTAATTAATGTTTCTACTTAGCTAGCAACTAGCATGAAAATTCAGCAACAAAAAATGATGTTTAAATAACGCCAGAGATCTGAATGAACTTCACAAAAGGCCCAAACCGGCAGCAAAATTCCCACTAAATTGCATCTGTCATATTGAGTTCAATGTCAGTTTTGCCTGAGTGAAGATTGCATGATTGAGCCTACAGGAAGGAAGTCCAAGTTAGACGTTTGAGCCATTGCACCAGTTCATGGTGGTTCCGTTTTATGTGCAGTGGATGTATTTTTTCCATCCTTAACATTTTTATTTTAATTTCAGATTTAATAGAGAACCTCCAAGTATACGCAGCTAATTTGGCTTTGCTGTCTTGCTGCTGCTATTTTTGACTCCCAGTCACTGTGTGTGTATTAAAGGAGGGGAGGGAAATATGTCTGGTCATACGAGCCGGGCAAGCAGCCTACTTAAGAATTTTTTATGACACCTCTTCCTCAGGTGCAATGTGTGGGCAGATAGCTAGTTTCATCAAGGTGTGTAGCAATGTCTGTAGAAGCATCTTGACATGCCACCCATTTTTCTCACTCAGGGATTGAACAAAGCACAGTTAAGAGACACTGGATATTATAATTAGCACAAGCCACTACAGGCTACTGCGTCTGTCTCCTCACCATTAGAAGAATAACCTGTTGAATTTGCTAGGAGCTATTGCACACAGTGAAGAAGGGAGCTAGATTTACTGGGAATACAGCAGCTACGAGCAGCTGAGGAGGCTGCTCCAAAGCTATGCTGTGGGGAGGAGGTAGGGGTTCATACACTGGACAAAGCAAGGCTGGTTGGGTCAGGACATAAATTTTTGCTTTTGGAGCCAAAAAGGAGAGAGGCAGTGGCTTGTCGTCTGCTTTTGCTTGGGCTCTTCTGAGGATGGCTTCCCTCTTTCAGCACTTGCGGATCCTGCTGTGGAAAAACTGGCTGAGCGTCAAGAGGCAACCTGTGAGTATGAAAATGCAAAGGAGGAGAATCGTTAAAATCTCCCGCTGCCTGAGAGGTGAGGAGGAAGGAAAGCAATGGCATGGAGGGCAGGCGAGTTGAGTGTCACTAAAACTTTTGAGAGCAAATGACAGGAGGAGAGAGAGGGTGGACGTGAAATCTTGCATTGTGGCATCGGCAGAAGTCAAAGGCGGACACGCTGCTGCTCAGAAGGGTTTTTATTTCCCGAGAACAAGTCACGCTCTCCGGTGTTCAGGGGGGTGAATTCCAGCAGAGTCCTGGATGCCCCCAGGAATACGACCACTGCCTTGTGTCACTGTGTGTCCAGGCGAGGCTCACCCCTGCATTTGGCACGAACGCGTATTTCTAACGTGCGGCAGTGTATGAGTAGGTACCCTGCTGTTCCAGTGTAAGTACGCTCTAGCTATTGTGCCTGCATTCAGCGCCCGAAGGTCTGAATTGTCAATCCACATTTATTTCGTTATAAAATATCGGGGGTTGAACAAGATCCCCTGGCAGAAGGAGAAAGTGCTGGAAGGTAGTAGGAAAAGGAGTAATGTGTGAGGGTGAGGGAGAGGCCTGGTGTAGTGGTAAAAAAGTGGTGGGTAAGCTCACCTAACCTAAACTCTGTATTCCCCAATTGAGAAGTGGGAAAACTCCATTTACCCTTGATTACACTATGGGCAAAGGCCATTGAGCCAAGATCAGCTCCATTTTCTACAGTCTCCAGCCTCTCTGGGCCATCCTCACCCCTTGTCACTGCCCTTGAAGGTCTGATCCTGTGTTGGGGCCTGATCCTGAGAGAGGCTGGCCACCTGTAACTCCCAGTGACATGAGTGGGAATGGCAGGGTTTCAGTCCCTCTCATGTTTGGGCCTGTGAAGAGCTGAGGCCTACTATGAATGACTGACTCCCATTTGAGATCATTTCCATGATACCGAAGGACGTAAGGGTGATTGGCAAGGAGTGATTTCTCATTTTCACTGTGTGTATTAAATGATGGGACCCTCTTAGGACTTGTTGCATGGCTGGCATAGTTATTACTAAATCCTGCCCACTAAAACCATGCAACCCCACTGAGCTTAATTCTCCTCGCAGTTACATGTGGAGTGGCTTGACATTTTTGAGGTGTCGATGGAGTTTTAAAATAAAAATCAGGACACATTTTGTTGAATTTTTCAGGAATTCCTCCCCTTCCCCCGCCCCCTCCAAGCTGGTTGAATATTTTGGAAAGCAAAACAGGATTTATTTTATTTTTTTTTTTTTTTGCGGCAGAGGGAGAGGAGCAAAAATGTGGTCCCCTTCCCCTCCCTTTTTTAAACAGCTCTGGAGATGTGACTTTATATCATCGTAGCGCCATTACTTTCCCTAATGGATGTAAGGGAAGAGTCAGGCCCAGAATATGAGTTTATTCAGTGCATTTTAGCATCTGTTTATTTGTGTTTCTGCTCTAGATTTCATTTTATTGACATTTCTTGGCTAGGTAGGCTGATTTTGTACACTTTTTTACGTTGGAGGCAACCCTCTTACTGCAACCGAAGCAGCTAGATCAGCATTATCAAGCTGCTTGTCCTTTCTTGATCTGGTTTGTACGTACTATACCCCCTGGGCTTTTCTCTCAGGAGATGATTTTAATGCTTGCTCATCACTGCTCGTGACTTGTAGAGAGAGAAGGTGGGCGAGGTAATATCTTTTATCAGACCAACTTTTGTTGGCGAGCGAGACGTGTAGTCACTTCTGATGTCTGTCTTTTTTACTTTTCCTTACATTGTGATTATTTTTTAGATGTAGTCCCCTATATAGGCTAGGCCCACATAGGTAAAAGTGTGCAGTCAATTGCCATAGCTTCACTGAAGTCAGCTGAGGATCTGCCTCTAGGTCCCTACAGACTCCTATTTAGGCCATATAGGCACAAGGCAATGGGAATCTCTTGTCAGTTTGCTTTTGTGGAGCCTTCACTGCATTCTTCCATGGGGCAGGCAAGGACAGACCGACACCCTGAGAGGATCCAGGTTGTTCTGTGGTGGCTGGGGTCATAGTACAGAAACTCAGTGGTTATGCACTGCCTTTTAACCCCCTCCATCTGCACAACTCGTACAAGGGGTAGTGGTGGGGAAACAGACACATGAATCAAAGGATGGTTGTGGGGAGGGCTGGATAACCTGGAACCAAGAAAATTCATATGTCCTTTACGTGGTGAGTTAGCCCAGAAACTAAAAAGGTTAAATGAATTCTGTCATGCAGCACAGGTGTTAGTAACAATGCCAAGAACTTAGTCAGTGGCTTTATGCCCGAGATGAACCTGGGCCCCATGTAGCTGCTGAATTCCTGTTAACTAGGAACCATCAAAAGATGCTATTGTTGCAGCTAGTGTTCTTGTTTGGCGCTAAAGCTAATTATGTCAGGAGATGCTAAGAAGAGACTTCTCTGGAAGTTGGTGAGCCTGGGGCCATTGTGCCCCCCAGTTGTGAGGAACAAGGACTTGTCTATACAGATGTACTCAGAATGCATTTCCTCCCGTGGTGCACCCCACAGCACTGCAGATCCTCCTCTCCTCCTCATAAGCAGCAGTGTCTATTTATCTACCATCAATTCTGATGCTACTCCCATCACCCTAGGCCTACAATTACATGACAGGTGATACTGTGTGTGTGGAGGGACAGTTGGTGATACTGTGATACTGTGTGTGTGGAGGGAAGGGGGGGAGTCGCTATCATAATCCCCACTTTACAAATGGGGAGGCTCAGAACAGTGAAGTGATTTGCTCAAGCTAACCTAGCAGCAGAGCTGGGAGTAAAATCCAAGTCCCATGTCTGTGGTCTATCCATTAGGCCACACTGCCTCTCAAAACGAGACAACCAGCATTTACATTGGGTCAGATGATACATACACAGTGGTACTTTTTAACCAACTTCTGGTGTTCACCAATACAAGAAATGTAACCAATATACCTTTATTATTGTTTTATAGCTTTGGTCATTCACCTTAATTTCCTGGCCTTTGATTGTTTTTATAATCCTGGCTATTATCCGACGCAAATTCCCTCCAGAACCACAACCAAACTGTAAGTATCTGGAACATTTCTGTATCTTTGGGATTTAGTTCCCATTACAGTGGCTGATGTATTACTTTTAAGTAGTTGGTCACTTTATGCATACAATTCTCTATAGTTTCCATCTGAAATTTCCTTCGGTACAGAATGCTACATACAAAAATGTCTGTGTTCCTCTGAGGTTATTTTTTATTAACAGGTCTTTCATATTTGCTTCATAGTTAGAAAGTGGGTTTACATAGATGCCCTGTTGAGATCAGGGCCCCCACATGGGGAGGGAGAAAAGGTACACTTTACTGCAACCCCCCTGGGTACATCTGTGAGAGGGGGCTCGTGTTACAAGTTTGTACTGGGCCTGAAAAAATTATGCTTGGACCCTGGTTGAGGTCTGCTGAGACTACTATATGGGAGGGAAGGGAGCTTATAAACTCTGAGACAAATGAAGGGATAGAGGGCCGTATGAGACAATCCTATTTAGCAAAGAAAGTAAGTACAAAGCTCAGGCCAGCACCCAAATCCACAAGGGTCTCTCGGCTTCTAACTTGCATCGAATTCAGAAGTTAAGAGCCTAAATACTTTTATGGATCTGGGCCATCTCCTTAGCTGGTGTAAATGGGTGGAAGAGATGTGCCTCTTTACGCCAGCTGAAGATCTGGTCCTAGATATATTCCGTTTTGTTTGCCCATAACGAGTGTTGCCAGCTCCTTGACTGCATTATAAACCTAGCGATATTTGCTGTTTGTTGTAAAGCCTCCCCTCTGGGAGTCATGTGACTATGCTCAGGTTTTAATTTTTGGAAAAAAGTCCATTTTTAACCCTCATAGTTGCACAGGGATATGCACTGCTGCTGAGAATCCAGGCAGCAGAGGGCCCCGAGGCGACGGCTGCGGGTTAACCTGGCCCTCAGGGTCGATACAGGGTGTGCCTGCATTCCAGTCAGCAGTGTGATCGCAGCACAGGCTGTACAAACCCACCCAGGATCCTGGGCACGTACTTGAGTGGCTAGGCCATGCTGTCATAGCTTCACTGCTATTGGTATTTGAGCTACCCAAGTCAAAGCTAGCTCAGGTCTGTACACACCTGCTTCAGTCATGCCTCTGATTGTAGTGTAGACATCCCCTCAGTCAGGGGCTGTTCCAGCCTCTGGAATAGCTTTTCCTCTCTCGTGCGGTGAGCTCTGTGCTGTGCCTATTAGGGGAACTCAGGTTAGGGGAGCTCAGAGTAGCTAACCTACCTTGAAATAGCAGCGAAGACCTAAAAACTCAGATTAGCAGCCCCAGCTCAACCCCAGGCTGTCCTACGGGCTTTAACCTGAGCTGCTCCTCCGAGTTAAGGGCTGAATCTTCACTGTGGTTTTGATGTGAGTCAGTTTACTCAGGTCAAGAACATGCTTTTTTTGCAGTGTAAACATACTGTAAGGGGCACGGTGCTGGATCTCATCCGGGAGTGCTAACGGCTCAGAAACCAGAGGGTAAATAAAAATAAAAAACCTGCAAAAGTTTTTGTTTTTAAAATCTCCTGGGTTGTTCTGTGTGTGGGGGGAGACACTTCTGACTCTTGATCTTTGCGCACCTGGGGCTGACAATGCTGGCGGTTAGTGGTAATAAAACCCTGTGAAATCTAGTCTGCTGGGAGTGTGGTATTTACTCAAGCACTTTATCCAGTCCAGTTTTGAATGGCTCAAGCGCGGCGTCACAGTGGGCTATCTACACGAAAGGATCCAAACTCTGCCATTGTGCTAGGTGCAGGCAGACGGCCGCTAAGTGAATTGCTGCGGTCAGTGGCCTATCTTTCCCATGATGGAAGGGAATCGAAAAGCTCCTATTGTTGACGGTGGGTCTCTCTGATCACCAGTCATGCCATAGGTGGTTTCCCAGCAAGTTGCCAGCACCAGTTATGCTTTGTCTGCCCAAATGATGCTGCCCATTTTTCTCTCATGCCCTTCCTGTTACCAGCTGATTTGTTGTGGCCAGCCAGGAAGGACAGCGTGTGCCCTAAAGCTTGCTGGGCAACTCGTCAATGCATACGAGACTGAAGAGCCGGGTGATTCAGAAGAGGGACGCAGTTGCGAAAGGCGCAGGCTGCATGGAGCGGGAGTTGGGAGAAGTAGAAGCCGAGGAAGGGAGTCATGTGGTAACGGGGAGCTGTGGTAAAGGAGGAATTCCCCTTTGGAGGAAAATAATAAGGAGGCTGGCTTGGGTGCAAGAACCTGCTAGAGTGTGTGCTCAATGCAGGGAAGAATGGTGTCTCTGTCGGAGCTCTGGCATTTTGGTGAATCCGGTGCCTGTTTCTGCTTAAGCAATGAATCGTCCCTTGTTTCCTTCCACAATCTAAGGGAGATCCCCGTGTAAAGGCTATTCTGATATGAAGAACGTAAGACCGGCTGCCGTCCTGGGTCAGACAATGGTCCTTCTTGCCCACTATCCTGCTCCAATAGTGGTTCATATCAGCGCTTCAGGGGGTATGCACAGAATTTTGGAGAGATCCATCCCTGTCTTTCTGGCTGTCAGAGGTTTAGGGTTGCTCTAAGCATGGGGCTGCATCCCTGGCCACCTTAGCTAATAGCCACTGATGGACCTATCCTCCGTGAGCTTATCCAGTTCTCTTCTCGAACCTAGCTATCCCCACGATAATGAGTTTCACAGGTTAATTCTACGTTACATGAAGAAGGACTTCCTTTTATTTGTATTAAACCTGTGGCCTATTCATTTCATCCCGTGTCCCCTGACATTTATATTGTGTGAAAGGGTAATAAACGTTTCTATTAATTTTTTCCACACCATTCCGTAATTTGATAGACCTCTGTCATATTCCCCCGTTCGTCATCACTTTTCTAAACTGAACAGTAATCATTTTAGTCTCATCTCAGATGGAAGCCATTCTATACTGTTCATTGATCATCTTTGTTGCGCTTCTCTGAATCTTTTCTAGTTCCACTGTCTCCATGGATTTCTTTAGTGGCATTATATTTTCTGTCGTATTTTCCCTCCTTTTCCTAATAGTTCCTAACATTCTGTTAGCCTTTTTGACCACTGCTGCCCACTGAGTGGAAGTTTTCAGAGAACTATGCCCAGTGACTCTATATCTTTTTCTTGGGTGGTAACAGCTAATTTCTTTTTTTAATTAAAATTAATTCCTAGGCAGATCTTCAATACAATGTCGTTAAGTATCTTGCCAGCTTCTGAATGATTTCTATTTGAAAGTTTCTGTTATCTGAAAAAAGCTTCATAAAATTTAGACTGGTTTTGTTCTTTAACCTCGTTTTGATACTTTCAAAAATTCTTGTCTTGCAAAGGAGACTTACATCATTTTCTTTTTAGGAGGCATTATTCCAACCTGCTATAAAGGGAAAAAGCTACAGAATCAGTCTTGAGATTTTTGGCTTTAAAAACTAAAATAAAAAGCTTATTATTAAAGTTAAAGAAGTGGGAAAATAGGAAAAATGTAACTTTTTATGAAAAAGTTGCCACATTTGTATATCTATTACTATAAAAAAAAGTTAATTCAAATACATTTCTTATTACATCCACAACAATTGCCATTCATAAGCATTACCAAATGCCTTTGTCAGCAAATAACTCTAAAATCAATATTTTTATGGAAAAGGAAGAATTGTTCAGTGGTTAGGCTCTAGCCTAGGACTTAGGGCTTCAATTCCCTGTTACCCCACTTCGGCTGGGTCCACACTGACAGTGGCAAATTTGCTGTCAGTTCGATGTCTCTGGATCGATGCAGGAAAACCAAGTGGCGTAGTGCTGCGTCAAAGGGAACGCTGTTCCCGTCAGTACAGCATGGATGGTGCGCGGAAGAGACGCAGCAAAGTCGAGTGGAGATATGCAGGTGATTTACTGCTGCCGAATCCGGAAGGTAAATGTGGACCAGGTCTTCTTGTGTAATCTTGGTCTCTCTGTGCTTTAGTTCTCCTTCTGTAAAATGGGGATAACGGTACGTCCTTATCTCATCAGCCTATTGGGAGGACAAGTACACTAAAGATTGTGAAAGTGTCAAATACTATGATGATTGGAGCCATAGGAATACCTAAGATAAGTAGAGAAGTAACATCAATAGGTGTTTAAAAGAGCTGGCCAAACGTCTTCACTGATTTTTTTGAGAGAGAGAGAGAGAGTGTGTGTGTGTATGTGTGCGCGCGCCTTTTTGACAAAAGAGAATTTTGCACAAGAATGTCCATATAATTTTTCTTATGTTTTCATTAAAAAACAATCCCAAAGCCACACTGAAACCCCAAAACCAAATCTGTTCCCATTTTTGACAACTGAAAACCAAAAAAACTCTCCGTTTTTGGTTTTGAAACAAACAAAATAAAATCAGTCTTTGGTTTGAAATTGGAAAAAATTCATTTTGCGGGTTTCAGTCCTTTTTGATGAGAATCAGCAACATTCTGGGAAAATTTTATTTAAAATATTCATTTTCTTTCTTTCTTTCTTTCTTTCTTATTTGTTAGTCTTTAAGGTGCTACAGGACTCTCATTGTTTTCATTTTCTTTGAATTTCTTGGTGGGAAATAAAATACATTTCCTGACCAGCTCTGGTGCATAGTTTTAAGAATACAGACACTAAGCACAGGCAAGGAATTGTTTATAATCAGGTAGTAAAGGACAGATTATTACATGTAGCTAGCACAGTTAGGAAAGAGAATAAGCTGCAGAGAGAGAGAGAGAGAGCTTCTGAGGCATCGACTTCCATATCCTTAAAGATTTGCACTGAAAAACTCAGTCTAATACCTTGTCTTATCTAATCAGACAGCATAAATTACCATGAGATCTGCAAGTATGTCCAGTCAAGATTAACACAGCTCAAATCTTAATATCAAATTCTCCAGATGCCATTGATAGATCTGGAATAATTCAGTGACTCATATTCAATAAAGAACAAATAGATTGTGAAGCTTTAGGGGCAGGGATTGTCTTTTTACTGTACATCTGTAAGTGTCTAGCAAAGTGGGTCCTTGACCAATGCCTCTAGCTGCAACAACAGTACAAATAATAATATAATAATATTATAATATATAATTATGTGCCGTTCATAGATAATTCAAAACCGGAAAAGGAGCTGAAATGCATCAGGTACATGGTTTGCTATGCCTAATAAAATATTCACTCTTGTAGTGCAAAAATTAAGTCGTCTGTATGGTGACTATGGAAAAAACATCACTCTACACCATGCAGGCAACCCAGGTGGTTCTACAGATCATGGGAATGTGTGCAAGATAGAATCTGTCCCTAAGGGCTCAACCCACTCAGTCTGCCAAGGAGCATAAATTAAACCCCTAGCCCTGACTGGCATTTGCCCTACCCCACCACACCTTTCTATTCCTCTCCTCCTTTTTATTCTACTCCTTTGCTTTCCTTTCTGTTGCCTCCTCACATCTTTGTATTCTCAGCAGATGTTCTCCCTAGGAGACCGATCTCCATCTTCTATGCAGTGCACAATGTCTGGAAAACAACTCCCAGATTCAGACAGCTGCGTGAGATTCTTTCTTAGCTGCCCGTTTATGTTGCCCCCATTGCTGTAATGCCAAGGACAAGAACCGGTAAAAGCATCAGTGCTTCCCCATTAGACCGTAATCTCCACTCTTCCAGTGACGGGGACTTTCTGAGGAATCGCCCTGGCTACAGCATACAAAGGAGATGTCACTGGGTTCATTCACAGCCTGCTTCACATAGCGAAGGCCTGTGCACAGAGCAGAACCATGCACTGCACTCTTAATTGACAGGAGTATGCCCTGCTCTGCCCCGAAGGCATTCCTCAGGGGAGAATCCATGAAGAATGCTTGCCTCCCTACCCATGAAGGCTTTTCCTCAGTTTCCATCCTTCAGCCTGTCCCTCTTCTTGGCTTGGGGATAGGGTGCAGGGCAGAGAGGAAGGTGATCCTAGTGGTAGCCAAGTCTAAATAAGAGCTAGATATCATTACTATTATAAACAACAAAATTATAATAAAAGCTAGCTCTTATATAGCACTTTTCAACAGCATAATAATAAATATCAACAGTAATGTAACCAGACTTACTACTTCTCCAGCAGGGCAGTCACCACCATTCAAAATTTTATAACCGGCACTCACAACACCACTGTGAAATAGCTTAGCCAGTTATCCCCAATGTGCTGATGAGATCATTCTTATTACTCTGTAAAGCTCCCACTATTTCTTTGTTCCACCTCCCTGGAATGACCTTTTTGTGCTGTATTCATACATTTCATTCAAATATTTCTCTCTCTGGTCTTTGATCCGAATCTGGTTTTTTTGTTTAACGCTCTCTGCCACTTACACTGCATTGGAGATTATCTCCTCTTCTCTGATTGGTTCACATACTGCTCAGAAGAGGGTCTGAAAAACGAATCTCGTTCAAAATCAAGTGAAGGTTTGAAACCCCTTGTGTTAGGGCAGGCTAGTAGTTAGGCAATCCTAGTTAGTCTAGCCCTATAAGGATGGAGTTATTGCAGTCTTTCCAGGGCTAACCTTATGATTTGGGAAGCCTGCAATGCCAGAGAGAAGAAATGGGTGATAAAAGGCCTGCTTCTTTGATTCCACTGTCCGAGGGAGGAATCTGTTGCAACATAACACTGTTTTATTTCTTAGAATCCAGAATCCCAGCACACCCAAGAACACAAAATCAGAGAGAGACAAAGCAGGCTGCTCCTTTGGCAGAGTGGCACAACTTATCTCACTTTGCTCTCTGCTGGCGTTTTTGCAGACTGGCGTCTGGGGACCCAGGTTGCATGCTTTCCTACAGAGTCCCCTAGCCTGTTGGACAGGCCAGAAACCCTTACATTTGAAGTAATGGCTTGCAATTTTAACCCAATTTTCAGTACACCATATGATCCAACTGTAGTAGGGAGATATCTGAGGGCATGTCTACTGGGGACACTCAAGACTGTGAAGACAAACTGACTAAAAGTGCGAAGTTAAAGTGCATTAAACCCTTCATGGCTGCTTTCATATAGAACTCAAGTGGCCTTAATGTGCTTTAGCTTAACTGAGGCCATGTCTACACTGTGGGTGCTATGGCGGCAGAGCTACGACACTTCACCTATGCTGCTATAGCACCATAGTGTAGACACTTCCTACCATGACAGAAGGGGATTATCTATCACTGGAGGTAATTCACCTCTCTAAACAGCAGTCCTAGGTTGCCAGAAAACATTCTTTTGTTGACCTAGCTGTGTTTACATGCCAGGTAACTTAGCTACATTGACCTAACTTTTAAATGTAAAGCAGGCCTCCCATGAGACAAGCCCTAAGGATGAATTGCTTCTCCCATAGCCTATTGGGCAGTGGGTGAATGACCCCTCTTATCCCAGCTGAGATTGTGACGGATCAGGCCAGATGATTAGTTCAACATCACAGGGCCACACTGCTTGTGCCAAAAGCCAGTCTCGCATCTGACCTCTGCCCGACACATTTTTATTGTAACGCATAAAGTGGGAGGAACGTCGTACTGTGAGCAAGGACCAGGGGCAGTTGCTGAAAGCCTGCTGAGGATAGAATTCCCATGGGTCTCCGAGAGGAATTAAACTTGCGGGATTGGGCTCTTAATTAGTAACTCAAGAGGAAGACAATGCGGCATGGGATCATGATTATTCAGATTAAGATTGGGAAATGCTAAGCCTCAATTTAGAAGCAGAGGTTGTGCAATTTGGTTGTGCAATTTGTTTGCATAGAGTCCTGCTTGTGTAGGACCAGAAGCAGACCATGAGCCCTGCTACATATTTTATAATTTTTGAACGATATAAATTAATAAAGCCCTGCACAGTTTCACTTTGGGGGACAGGAAGAGAAAAAAAAAGAACCATGTGTGCCAAATGCTAGTCACGGAGAGTGTCTGGAAAGCCCTCAGCTACTGCAGTGGTGGTGATCATATACAACATGAACAGAATGGTTCCTGCCAGGTGATGAGCATCATCAACTCCCACTGCTTTCAAGGGTGGCCCAGGGGAAACCTGCGCTACCAATTCAGCATCGTTCATGGATGAAATCCTGGCTTACTGAAATCTGCAGCAAAACTCCCATCGACGTCAGCAGAACCAGGATTTCAGCCAGGATTCCTAAATTAGCTTGTAAAATGACCTTCCAGAGGCTTAGGGGATGGTCCTGTGTTTAATTTCAAGTGCAGGAACAGAAGTCAATAGGACCAAGCATGTGTTTAAAACGAAGCAGGTGCTTGGACGCTTTCTAGATTTGGGACACACTGGCAGGACCCGCAGTGCTTCGTGTTCCCGTCTGTATTTTTCAGCTTCTTTAAAAGGTTACGTTTTGTATCACTTTTAAATAAACGAGACTTTAAAAAAACAGCATCTTGTGTAAAGACGGAAAGAACCTTTCCCCCGTGCACAGCAGACCACGAGCGCTCTGAAGGCCAGCACGCAGAAAAGTCAGTAGCAGCTACCTAAGCAGTCCATGTGGCTATACGTTGCACCCAGGGATGTGTCTATCTTAGGATCAGTTGACAAGATAGGTTCCTTAAGACCACTTTTGCTCCCTGCCCTGGTTCCCGTGCTAGCACAATTCAGCTGAACCTTACAATTGGGAGTGGTATATTTTAGAAGCCTTGTTTTGAATTTTTCAGAATATTATACCTTGTTCTCTCTCTAAAGAATGTGGCCACGCCTAGCTCAGAGCTCATTGATGCCGCAGGTTTCCTATTCTCCTTGCTGATACAAACCTGTTGTGCAGGGACTGCTGCTAGAGCTGAGCTTTGCCTCTCTGTAGGACATGCTGCTAATTTGTATCTGTTGTGACGGTGACTATGGCTTTGTGGAGACCTGCCCATTAGGAAGTGGACTGAGATCACCACAAGGAATGGTTTTGTAGGAGGCTACTAGCAGAACGTATTTTCAGTGGGCATCAGCTGGCCGCAGAAGGCACCGATCTCATAGCTGTGAAAATGAAGGGGAAAAGCCTTAGCGTGGGATTCCCCAAAGCAGTCAGAAATGGCCTTACTCAGCTCCCATTGAAATCAAAGATAAGACTCTTATCAGTGGGTGACACCTGCCCATCTCTCCCAGGCCAAGTTCAGGCTTGACTTTTGGAGAGATGCCAACACCACTATTGTCAGAATGTCACAACGCACCACGCTGCTGGCGGCAGAGACGAGCCGGTAACATGTTTAATGAGATCCTTTTCCCTGTATTCGTGCATAATATCTTATAACCAGCTTCACAGCACTAGGGGTGGACCAGCCAGTTAGTGGGCCGTTTGGCAGATAATTCTGAAGTCGTTTGACTTTTTTTAAATACATATTTGGTGTCAGAGCTACGTTTGGCGAGATGACTCTTATGCCAATAGTCTTTAATAGGCCACGGAGTTGCTGCTAGGGCAGAACGGGTCCATATTTGAACATGTTGATAGTGTGGGGTAATGGCTCATCACTCAGTGTAAATAAAAGAGGGATAAGCACGTGAGTTTTGGGTAAGATAAGAACACTGTCAATCTCCTACCCAGAACGAGATTCAGATATTTTCTGAGGATTGAAGTTCATTGAACTTTCTCCTCATTTTCGTGCACTCAGTATTTTTTCATTCTGATTGAGAGGTCTGCACTAAGGCCCTGGATATGAAAACACCTAATGAGGGAATTCTTTTTGGATGTTTTACTTTTCTTTCGCTATATTTCACTCTCCCCACTGCCCTTTCAGCTGGATGTGAAAGTGTCAAAATAAAATGAGAGAGGCTCTTCTTGTACAATGTCCAGCCCAGCTGGAAGCAAATGAATATTGTTTGTGCAGATCCAAGATGTCAGGATTCCTTGGATCAGGTTTGGAGAAGCATCCACCTTGTTGGGCAAATTTAAAAACAAAGCTTCCCAATTTTTCTTTAGCTTTGCCAGTTACAGGTTAATACATTTTAGGATGTCATGCCTGGAGGTTAATAGTGGCATTCTATGTGGAGTTTTTTCAAATTATTCTTCATAATAAAGTTTTAGTCACCAATTAAAGAGGTAAACATGGAGCTGGGGAAAGACTGGGAAATTCTGAGCAGTTTCAGGTCTTGAAATCTTCTAAGGAAGATGGCAAAAATACTAGTGGAACTCTATAGCGAGAGTCCTGTGGCACCTTAAAGATTAACACATTTATTTGGGCATAAGCTTTCATGGGCAGAAACCCACTTCGTCGGATGCATACGGAACTCTACATCTGATAACAAAGAATAAAACAGTAACTACTGCCATGGTAGGGGGAAGGTGAACAAGGGGGATAATTCTATAGGCTAAGAAGAAGTACATAATGCAGCACTCAGAATTAAAAGCTATATATAACCCATAAGAAGTGCAAATAAGCAAAAATGGACTAGTTGGAACACCTGTATTAAGTTAGTGATTTCCAACCTACTTTAAATGTGAGATAGGAATCACTCTGCAGCCGGCTCGTATTCCCTCATGGCATGCCTTGGCACAGGTTCTGAATAAAATTAGTAGTTTTTAATACAGAGTGAGCTGAGAATTATTAATAGGTTCCCACAATTCCTGGTCATCAATTAAATAGAAGAGATGGGTTTAGATTGCAGAGCCAAGAGTGTAATCATAAAAGTTTTCTTAGTCCATTTCAAATGAGTATTTCTCGGAGGAGAGGAACCACGAGATAGAATCTGTGCTCCTACAAATAGGGTGGAGTATGTACTATCACCCTCCTGGACCAAACAGTGATGGTGAATGTGAAACACTGAGAGAGCTTAGAGAGGCAACAGCCTTTCCTACAACAGCCAAAATCAGTGACTTGCATGTGACTGCCAAGTTGTGAACCGACTGTATGTCAAATTGGGGTGTGGCTTGTTGGAACAATTAGTGCAATGAGCATTAGGTCCTGGGGATGACAAATTCAGAAGCTTCATGGGGCTGTTGGGAGGGAATTGATGTTTTTCACAAAGGGTGTAACAGTAGCCATTGTAATCGTGTGTCATGAGGCAGGGGTATTAACCTTATCTTCCTGACCATGGTCATGTGACCGGGCCGGGGGAAAAAAGGTCGCAGTTATTTGCCAACATAAGGGAGGGACATGATGGGGAGGGAAGCAGAGAATGAAAGGGGGAACTGTATATGGCAGGAAGGGAGAAGATAGAATGCACCGTAGATTTAAACATTTTGTGTGGAAAGGCCCAACAAGGTCAATTTTCATGTAAATATTTTTATTATCCATTTTGTACAATTCTAGTAAATATAAATGACAATAGACATATAACAAGTTCCAAATGACAAAACACCAAGCTTGTAAAGGAACAAATTTATCCACAAACATGTTCAATTCACTATTTGGGTGGCAGAGGGTTATATGGAGTCCGTGTGCCTTACGTATGGAATATGGGAGGACCTGCTACGGTTTATGTGATGGCATGGCATGGAAAATTTGAGAGTAAGAGAAGTTTGTTACCCCAAGAAAGTGACAGTTCTGTGAAGAAGGCAGGGAGGGAAGATGGATGAAAGGATCATAAAGGTCACCTGAAACAAATAAAGAAAGAACAGGGAGGAAAAAATATTCTTAAACAGCAAGAAATAAATATTTTTAAAGCCTGAGAATTAACCATTCATGCCCATCTATCTTTTGCTGAAAGGACAGAATATAATCTTTGGCACATACTTCAATGTAGAATATGGATACAGGGAATGCTAAGAGGAAATTACCAAGAGCCAGATATAAAGGATTTCGACACACAAGAAGAAATTAAGGACTGCAGTGGTAGGAAGCCAATGAGTCAGCAGATCAAATCCAGGCCTGGCATGAGTTGGTGTAACTTCCAAACGGGAGTGACATATTCTTATGCTAGATATTTTAACCAGCATCCACCAGGCTTGGAGAGTGGCCAATCAAAGACACTGAAGGAAAGGCTGAGAAGGGAGTTGGTCGACAGATGACACGCGAGATCTTCAGCTGGTGTGAATCTGCTTCTCTCTGTAGGTTTGCACCAATTAAGGATCTGGCTCTCCATTTGTCATTAACATTTGCAATTATCTTATGCTCTTGTGCTGGTTTTTCCTGCACAAAAATTAGTAAGCAAAAGAGACAAACCCCTGGAAGTTTAAAGCAGAAAATGCGAGCTATGTAAGTTTGATTTCCTTTGCTGGTGTTGATAATGGTGGCCCTGATCCTGTTTAAGCAGCTGCTTACCTTACCTCACATGAGCAGTCTCGTGGACTTCCATGAACATTCGCACTTGGGTAAAGTTAAGCACATGCATGTTTGCATCTCAGGGACCAGGACTGTATTCCTCTGGGCCCCAATCCTGCAAGACGACCTCTGAGCCATGGGAAGTGCCAGTGGCACGTAGCCCCACGGCTGCTGCAACTTATCTAGGGAGCCGGCTGCAAGCCCAGGAGGTGCAAAAACAGCTTCATGGCACCTTTGCTTTCCTCTCCCCATTTCTACTCCGAGGTCCAGTGTCGTGGCCTGTGCCTTTAAGGGACCAGATCGGCAATGGCCCACATCAGGAGTAGCACACGCCAGGAAAAACAAGCAGTTGGATCCGGGGCAGCCAGAGCACGTTGCAAGAGGCGTCTGTTTGTTGCAGCCTCCAACAATGGCATGAAGTGGGGAGAATGCAGCCTGCCTGGCTGACACACTGGACTGACCCAGAGACCTGCAGAGCTACACGTATGAGCTGCTGCAGCCTGAGCGAAAGGGCCTCTGTAGGTGGTGACTGTGCGACTCTCCTGTGTGACTCGGCACAGCGCAGTCCAGGAACGCACACGCGCCAGAGGGTTACCCCAGCAGGTGAAAATGCGGGTCCTGCAATGCAAGGAAAGCTTCCTCTTGAGCATCACTCGGTTTCATCATATTTCTCTGATTGACTCAGAGACGTGTATTCCGAGTGTTTTGGGACGTAGCTAACATTGACGGTGCCGCCGGGACCATTCACGTCATCGTTTTAGCTTCACGGACCTTGCTGACTGCTGATATGCTCCAGGGGTCTGATGCTAGGGCCCATAAAAGAACAGGAGAGCATGTGGTGACCACACCAGGGAATGGTGTTACCGGGCATCTGTTGTGCTTAAAGGGTGAGCTAATCAGCCACTGCTACAGTACACACACAGTTTCCAGACAGCTGGCTCGTGTCTGTATAAGAAATAAGAGCAGCTGTCTTTGCCAGGTGTTTTTATTATGTGTACATCTCTCCTTATATGTTGTGATTAGGTGAAAGGGCTTCAGGATTTACTAGAGGTGCCGTCCAGGCGAATAAGGGCAGCTAATGAGCCATGCTGGCTGGCCATGAGCAGGGCAGGGGAAACTGTCTTTACAGTGCTGGCCTTGCTAATCATGTGGACCCCACTGAAATCAATGAGAGATAAGCAGCTACTTTTGAGGATCTGGGTCTTTGAGTATGTCTACACTGCAGTGAAGAACCCAGGGCTGGCCCCTGTGCGCTGATTTGGGCTTGTGGGGCTATAAAACTGCAGTGTAGATATTCAGGCGTGGGCTGGAGCCTGGGTTGTAGGACCTCCCTCCTCACGGGGTCTCAGAGCCCAGACTCCAGCCTGACCCCAAATGTTTACCTGACAGTTTTGCAGCCCAAGCCCCATGAAGCCTGAGTCGCTGGCGTGTTTTATTGCAATACCCATAGGCTCAACGCTGTCCCTTGCTACGGGCTGACACAAGGGAGAAAGGGGACATAAAGCCACAGCAGAGCAGTTCCTTCAAGGGGGACTGGATACAGAAACCAGGGGTTCTGCAAAGAAGCTGTCCCAAGGAAATCCTGGAGCTCCACCCTGTGATTAAGCGGGGATAGCCCTTATGCTAGAGCAGAGCCCTGTCTTTCAAAAACAGGAGCCGGCCATCGCAATTCTGTGGTTTCTCTTACCTTTTATATATTCATCTCTTGTTAGGTTTGTTTTCCACTTGTTAAAGTGTTGTATTGATTGTGTACTTGACAATACTTTATTAAAAATAAGGAGCCTGATTCTCATTTTTACTAAGGCCCTTTGATGTGGTTCTGGAAGTGGAAAAAGGCCTTAATATAGGCAGAAATGTCCTTCCCAAGTCCCCTGTGCACGGGCCAGAGTGGTGTGAGGGGCCTTAGCAGAAATGAGAATCAGACCAAAGCTCCTGAAACTAGAAAATCATTATAGATTCAAATGAAGAAAACACCATGTCATAGACATTAGATTTTTTAAATTTCATTTAATCTTTCCAGGTTATCTAGCCCCTCGGAACCTCCCCAGTGCTGGGTTTTTTCCATTCCTACAAACCGTGCTCTGCGATTCAGATGCCAAGTGCAAGGACACACCGTACACCCCAGAAGACCTGTTACCAAGATTTTCTGGCAGCTCTCCTATCAGACGGTAAGGGAATATCAACTTGCCGGGTTGTGATATGCTATGGAGCCAGCCATTCATTGAGGTACAGGGGTGGGGGGAGGGAGGAGGGAGTCATCCATGTAGTTTCTGCAATTGACCAGTCCTAGGTACCCCAATGCTGTAGAAATGTATGTACTAACGGGCAAATGGTCCACTTGGCACTTCAATAATGTTTGTATTAAAATAATTATAGAGGGAACTGGCAGCAACATTTCAATTCCCTGATTCCTTCCACTAGAAGAAAATCTTCTGATCTTCAATGTGTGCACGCAAAGGGGGTGAGGTAAACTTGCCTGAGCAATAGAGGATGGGGTAGATCCTCACTGCCAGGGTTACTATTTTACAAGGGGGTCTCCTGTGCCCTCGTCTTTTGTCAATATTTCCTAACGTACCTTTGAGCCCTAAAAGATGCTGTTGATAAATCAGTTGTCCCAGCTTGGAACCATGCCCTGTCATCTGGTGGGTGGGCCAGGGAGTATAGAGGATGTGTCGTTCCGTTGAAATCAGCAGAGCTTTGCTGACGTACACATGCAATGATCTGGCCCAGTGCATCTGGGGTGACACTGGGAAACACCAAAGCAACTATCAGATGAAAACGTGTGTCATTTCTATTGGAATAGTATCAAGGGGCTCCAACCAAAAGCAGGAAACCTTCATACTCAGCATTGTGCAAATGCAATGTAGAGGTGTGTCTACATTGCTGTGTGAATCTGGGGGTGTAGGGCTCAACTTGGCAGGCTTGTTATGTCTAAGCTGCACTTGAGCGTTCACACTGATTAGTCACCCTAGGTTTAGAGTTTCTGAACCCTGACTGCGCCTCTGTGAGCATGAATCCCCATTGCACTATGCAGACCCGAGTCAAACCAGCCTATCCCAGGCTTCTTAGTGCATTCCCCAGCTGCAGCCACTCTAGGCCTCTGTTCATGGTGCACTCTGGGAAAACTGGTCTGTCCATCCTGTGGCACCGTACCAGAAGTGGTCTCAGCCTGTCAACATGTCCAGCCATGCCATCTTTCGGGTCTGCCCACTCCCGGCAACCAGCAGCAGCAGCATGGAGAAGGCACTCTGTGAAGAACTTGTCGGACTTGTGCTTTCCCTCCTGTTTCAGGAAAACGGGCAGAGCACTGTAGACATACCCCAAGTGACAGTTCTTGAATTTAAAAGCTTGCCACCGAGATAGCAGAGAGGGTCAGAAATGTTCTAATGGAACATTTCATAGGGATGGTTTGATTCTGTTGACATCATGACAGCACGCAGGAAGGGCACTGATGGACTCCTGCCTGCCAGGTTCCTGCCTGGTTTCTTGCCAGCTTTTCTGCCCAGCTTTTGGCAACTGAGAACATGGAACCAATAGGAACCCCAACTCCTAAGCTCCTTGGCTTCTCTGTTCCTCTGCAGCTTGCCTGGTGGGCAGCCATAGAGTGGGATTCTCAGGCTTTCCAGGCTCCCAGCTCTCTGTGAGCCCTTCAGGTGGTTGATGGGGAGCCAACAAGAGCCAGGAAATGTTGAGAGCTGCAAGTCCTAGGGGAGCTCTGGGGTAGCCCACTGGGGGACTGCTCCAGAACCAGAGCTCCATTCCCTTTCATGAAGAATTTCAGAATTTGGGGATTTCATTCTAAATGGGAATAAAACCGAATGTGAAAATATTGAAATCCCCCATGAAACAGAATTCCCTTTCTCCACACAGCTCTACTAAATAGACAATGGTTGGACTTGCCCAAGGTCACATAGCAGATGAGTGACAGAGCGATGAATAGCAGCTCGTCTCTCAATTCCCAGCCCATTAGCCCTATCCGGTAGACCATGCTGCCTCTGCTATTTTGGCTGTCATCATTTTGTATATGCTTCTTAAATCAAGTGGTTAATCAGGAGTTAGGAACAAAGAAATTGTAACTCTCAAGCGCAAAGCTGGATGTTTATTTCAATAGTTGCAGTTCTTCCTGATGTTTCTTTTATTTTCTTTGTGTAAAGATGGTCAGAGAAAGATTTATTTTCCTAGAAGAAAAATTTGACAAATATGAAAGGAGAGAATCATTTAAGTCAAAATTTCCAGCAGAAAATTTTCACTTTTTATCAAAAAAAGAAAAATGCAAAAAGCAATTAAAAAATATTGGCAATTGAAAACCAAAATATTTTGACCAAATTATAGCCCGCCCAGGTCATACTGACTGTTAATCCCTGTCACTGATAATTTTATACATTGCTTTGTAAAATATAAAGAGTGATTAGATTAGATTAGATTAGAAGCTTAATTTATTCGGTCGGAAGGGACATCAGATTTTATATGCTGTGGAAGCCTACCTGAAAACTGTAGGGTATGTGATATCAACAAAAGGGTTATCTGAAGCAAAACAACATTCAGAGGTCTCTGGATTTAGCCATGTCTCAAGCGTAGGATCAGCCAACGGGAATTCATTCTGATGATAACACTTCTATCTTGGTGTTTCATTGATGGGGTGTGTTGCTGCTTGTCACTTTCTCAGCTTCAGTTTTATCTCCTAAGCACGTTCAGAGTGGTGCAAAGGGATATAATCTGGCTGCAGATAGCCCACTAATATTTCCTTCAGAGAAGAGAAACTATATCCCATGCCAACACCCTTCCCTCCAGCCTTCCATCTCCTGCCTAGGAGATGATTCACAGAATAGAGCTTTGATACCCTATGGCAATTCTCAAGAGGAGTACGGTCCCTTAGCACAGCCTGTTGTCATAATTTAAAGAAGTCCATAGACTGCTTTAACTTGCACTAGAGCCTGGGCAACTGTAGAAACAGGAAAATATAGTCAACTCCTTGTCCCATCCCTGTCTTGTGCTGAACATGTCTTGGCAAAGGACAGAATCTGGCCTGATATGGTTAGCCCTTCATTCAAGTTCAGGAAATTAGATAGATATTGGACCAAATTCATCCCAGATATAATTCAAATGAAGTCAATGGGGTTTCATCAGGGGAGAAATTGGCCTTCTGCTTGTATGCAGTAACTGGGCCTCACCCTGGAGTCAATGGTATTGAACCCGAACTTCGGCACAGAGATAGGCATGAAGCAAAACCCCTACTCCAGCCAACCCTGAATTTCGGCTCCAGATCTAACACAAGCCTAGCTCTAGTTTAGTGTAAATTCAGTTTTAAGTAACGGCAAGTGGAATTACAGGACCTGTCTTTCTCTCTCTCTTTATATCAGAAAGCAGAAAAGGTCATCTAGCCTGGGGAAGACGATCCATCTATCACCGCAGAATGCTGAGGTTCCAAAAAGCAGGAATGCTTCACTAGGTATGTTATTCAATTCTATTAGTGTTTAGAGAGTTCTCGGTGTGCTTCATGGAAAGGTGTAATCTTTTAAAGGTTCATCTTTTAAAGCTCTTCTGACAGAGATGCAATTCCTAGAAGAGTACTGTTGAAATGACTGATGTGCTCTCGAGGACCATTTGAGTGTAGTAGTGCTGTTATTTTAAACTCTTGGAATAATCACAAATAAATACCTTTACAAAGCTCAAAAATTTCTTAACCCCTTCGGGATCAAAGCTTAGGCCTTCCTAAAGATGAATCCAGAGTTGGAATTTGGCCGGATCACTAGAGTTTTCTTCTAAGGAGGGCCATGAGATCTTGATGCCCACAAGGTATTTCATAAATAATGCATTTGGCTAATACCGCCTTTTCCCCTGTTCATAAGTCATCCACAAAAGTAAAGTAAATCTGAAGACCCAATAAAACATTCAAATGGATGAGTTTTAGAAGGTTACAAGAGGGAAATATGATATTTAGGATTTCATTAGATCAGAGAGATCTCTTAAATATTTGATATGGACATACATCTCTGAAGATGGAGTAGTGGCTACAGCTTTATGGGAAACAGTTTTTCAGCAGAAAATGCCAATGTTGAAACCAAAACTTTTCACAGGAACAGGTTGGTTTCAACCAGTTTTTCAAGTTGAAAGTTTTTTTGGGAAAAAAAAAGTAATCAGACTGTTGAAATCTTTGTTTTGGCATTTTTTAAACAAAATTTCTACTTTTTTGGTTTGAAATTCATTTTTGTTTTAAAATTTGAGCTCATTATTGTAAAAAAAAAAGGTTTGTGATGGTCAAAATCAAAACCAAACATTCTGAAATTATCAAAATGAAATGTTTTGAGAGTGACCAACATCAATTTAAAAAAAAAAAATCCATTCATAGCAAAATTCAAGAGTATTTACTTTTTGTCTCAATCTGGGATGAGAAATTTTTTGAGATCTCTACAATTTTTGCCCAGTGGGAAAACTATTTGCCACCCTGCACTAGTACTAATCGCACAAAGAAAGAAGTAGCCATGCTCACTGTGCTATTGTATGTGTAGGTTTACTCAACAGGCTAAGGGTTATGGACTTATTAGTGTTAGAACATTAAATGAAGTATAATGTTTGAAAATTCTTGTTGTTACAGCATTATCGGATTCAATTGCTAACTTGAAAAGCACCTTGCAGGATATTTCATCACCATCCAACTTGACTTCCAGAATAAACATGCTCGACAAAATTCTAAGTTTTGGGAAGGTAATTTTTGCATCCATGGTGCAGTGATCTGGATTGATGTTGTTTTTGTTTAAAGAACAGAGTTTTAAGCAGAACGAGGCCAACCCTCAGCTGGTGTGAACTGACTTCAGTAGAGCTATGACAGTTGGCGCCAGCTAACAAACTGCCCCCATAATTTGAACAAGTCTTTTATTTTAGGAAGAGGACGACAGTTGCGAAGGGTGGGCTGTTGAGTGATTATGGTCAATTTAGTTTTTCTCTAAGCAGAACCAGCAAGTGCTGTGTTAGATATCCACATTACTTTGCCACTTGGCAGACTACCAAATATCAGCAGACCATGCCTCTACATTCTAGCACAGGATTTCTCTATTGTATTCAAAGCAAGGGCACTCCATGAGGTAAAATGTATGTCTTCTTTCACGTTAAACTAAAATATCATGTAATAGTCATCGCTATTGAGTCAGCATTTGCCAACGGTTACCACACAGTGGTGTCCGAGATGCCACAATATGTCTCTGTGATAGCCGTGATAATTGTTTATGGATGTGAGTTAATGTCAGTTAAGGTACGACACTATGCTATGGACTTTGTCTACCTTTAATTAATTATAAAATATATGGAATATATTAATGTTTTTATATTCGGGCCTCAATCCTGCAAACACTTACACATGTGCTTAACCTCATGCATGTGAATAGACCCAGAGAAGTCAGGGGCATTGTTCTCAGGTATAAAATTAAGTATGTGCATGAATGTTTGTGGGATCAGGGCTGAATTGTTTAATGTAATTACCATCAACACAACTCCTTTACTACCTTGATTAAAGTCACTGTCAGGAAAATTTTGCTTTTATCACTAGTAACATTAAAATTTCCTTTTATGTACAGACACAAGACTCATCTGCAGTGAACCTCAGAATTGTTATCTGTGAGATCATGTCACCATATATAGCCTCTTCCAATCTCTCTTGGGAAAGCATGGGAGCAAACATTCACAGGGCGTTTTGCTTTACCAACTCATCTCTTTTAGAGTCATTTTTCCAAGAATTCAGAAGTCGGATATCTCAGGTGAATAGCCAGCTCTTGTTGTCTCCTATTACTATTGCATTGGGGTAGTGCCTGGGAGCCTTCATGATGAACCAGGATCCCATGTGCTAGGTGCTGTACAAACACTCAACCAAAGATAGTATCTAAAGAATGTGCAATCCAGTTCCCTAGGAGCAAGCATCTACTGGAAATAAGCACTCAACACCAACTGAAAATCAATGAGACTTGGGAGTCTAACTTACCATATCCATAATAAAGATGGTTTGTTTCCTCCTTTTATTAGTCTGTCTTCTTTAGTAAGTATAGAGAACAAGGTGAAAATGTGATCTGCTGAGAATATTTGTAGATTTTTAAGGGATCATCCTGATCATCTAACCTGACTTCCTTTATAGTATAGGCCATATCATTTCACCCAATAATTCCTGTGTTGATCCCAATAACTTGTGAAAGAGCATATCTTTCGAACGGCCATATAATTTATCACTTAAAACAACTGTATCTCCTTTTTATCAGGAGGAGGACAGGTTTTCACTTGTCTTGCATTCACATTCTCTGTACCATATTCTCAATTTCATGCAGAAAACTAGATTAGGGGACACTAGGGTGACCAGATAGCAAGCGTGCAAAATCGGGAAGGGGGTAATCGGTGCCTATATAAGAAAAAGGCCCGAATATCAGGACCATCCCTATAAAATTGGGACATCCGAGGTGACACCCTGAAGTAGAGTTCTCTGAATGTAGCGCCTGTTGGAGTCATAGCCTGATGCAGATGCAAAGTCTTTAAAACTGGTCCGATCACAAGGATCTTGTGCTTTGACGCATTCGTACTCTTGCACTGAGATGCATCTAATAAAGCAATACTGGTCTCTGTGCTCTGCCACTAAGAGCCAAATGCTCTCCTGATGTAAAGGTGCTACTCCATTAACTTAAATGGATTTCTCTCTGTTTCCACCAGCAGAGAACTGGGCCCAAGTTATTTTCTCAATGTCTCCCCTCAGTTCTAGTTTTACTACCGGTCATCTCCCCTTGCTCTGTTGCTTTATGATCTTTACTGGAGAATCTTGTTGTTCTGGGTCCATGAGTGTGAATCTGTGGCAGCAGGTTCATGGAGGAGAACGAGTTATTCAACCATGCTGCGCTCCTCAGTTACTCGCAACAAAAAAAGGCTAGCTAGAGCTGGAATCCTTCCAAGTCCTGTACCAAACGGTCGCTTGAAATGGAATTGAGACAGGCTGGCCAAATTCATCCTTGGTGCGAACCCAGATATGTCAGCAGAGATACCCGTGGGAGGAATTTGTGCAGAGTCACCTAGCTCTGAGCCCCGCTGAATGCCCGCACTGGGGAATAAAGAGGTGTGTGGAGCCTCCTTTCCTACACAGCGTACCTGCATTGCCAGGTTCTAAGTGGAGGGAAATCAGTTGCCAATGGGCTGCCACTCCTCCTCCTGCGTAGCTGGTGACTGGCTTGTTAGGGGTGTGGCATACACAGAGCCCCAGAAAGCACCAAGCAGCACAACTGAGCTGGCTGGGAGGAGGGTGTGTACTGGGCTATGAAAAGGGCTGTGGGGCATCTAGCTTCCTTCCAAGGTCTGAATTGTGACTCTCGGAGTCGCAGCTTCTCATGCTCATGGGGCATTGCCGCTGTGTGTTATCCCTTCGTGGGCCCCGATTGTCGGGATGCAGCCTCGCTTATAGTAAAGCGTGTATTTCGTGTACACCAATATTTCTCAGTTTTAATTTTTATGGAACCGGTAAAGACCTTCCAAAAATGTCCCAGGGTTACCAAAGTGTAAAATGAAATGTCCGGTGCTCTTGTACGAGTTCCAGACGGCTTTGCCTGTTTCAATGCCCGATGTGGATATTTTGGTTGTGTGGTGCAGTTAGTTAAAAAAAAATATATATTACATTTCCTCTTTCCCCTTAAATAACTTTATCTCATTTTTTTATGGCTTAAGTTGCAGCAGGACCCTCAGTACCAGGTGATTTTTGTCAAAGAAACTATCTCTCTGCTGTCACTCATCTCACAAGTGCAGAATGAATCCTCTCTGTGGCATTTCCTCTTGATGGCCCCAGATGTGGTGCAAGGCAGCATGAGAATGAAGGACATCGTTGCCTTTCCTCAACGCACAAGCCGGTAGGAGAACAGAAATGATGGGAAGGGCACTGACGGCATGGGAGTTATCCTATTATTGGACAGTCATGGTGTGGCAACTCAATTCAACAACAAGGGAGTTATTTAAAGCAAAGCATGATGTTTTGTTGGTTCAGGGTTCCCTTACTTTAATACCTGAAGGTCTTGTGGCAAGGTGGGGGGCGGGGGGAGGGAGAAGTACTCCGCCCTCGTGGGCCCTGCGCTCTTCCGGCTTGGCCAGCGGGCAGCTGGGGGAAGGCCTAGGGAGGGGACGGGGCCCGCTCTGCCCCTGGCTATCACTACCTTCCCTGGGAGTAGTCTGCGGTCCACTCTCAGCTTCTGTAGAATTGCAGGCCGCCGGCTGCAGGCCGCAGCCTGCCAGCTCCAAGCTGCCAACTCCAAACTGCAGGCTTTGGAACTGCAAACCTCCAACCGTAACTATGAACTGTAACTGTAAACTCTACCCTCCATCCTCCACTCCTCCTCACTCCAAACTCCACAACTCACACTGCCTGCTTGCACTGGAGGCTTTTAAGTGTTTGGGGCGGGGCTCCTTGATTGGCCCCAGGTGGTCTAATTGCCTGATCAGCCCCAGGTGGCCTAATTGCCTGATCAGCCCCAGGTGGCCTAATTGCCTGATCAGCCCCAGGTGGCCTAATTAGTTGATCAGCCCCAGCTGAATCACCCAGGGAATAAGGCTTTGCTGAGCCTGGGGCTAATATACCTGCCTTCCAGCACCCTTACGTAGCCATCTGGCCTGACCCTGTCACAGTCTCTAAAGCTGCTGGGTAACAAACTGACTTTCAGTGAGACTCGAGTCCCTGGGGATATGTCTGCACAGCCCGCAGAAGTGAGCCTTTTAGCCTGGGGTCAACAGATTTATGATAGCGGGCCTGGCGCTAGTGTACTAAAACCAGCAACGTAGATATTCCAGCTTGGGCAGAAGCTTGGGCTCTGAAACCCACCCCAAACCGCAACTGCAAAGGGCTGCCTACACAGCTCATTTTAGAGCGCTAGCACACGCTCTGCTAGCCCATCTGCCAGCCTGGGCTGGAGGGCTTGCTTCCATGGGCTGTGAAGACCTATCCTGTGTGGCTGTCACTCCAGATAGTGACTCCTGTGTCACACAAGTACTTTTTTGCATATTTTACCCAGTGTCAGCTGGCTATAAACCTGTCCTGAGGCATGTCAGTATGCAGCTCCATTACCATGTGTAAGTTGAAAGGCAAGGGAAAAGTGACTATCCAAAATGTCAGATGAAGTAAAATCCTTTCTTCGGTGCTTTTCAGTTTCTGATGATGATATTAGCTAACCAACTCCTTCCAGAATATCTCAGGGCTGTGTGCACTGGTATGCTCCAGCTGCTTTGTACCACTCTAGCAATGCAGAGCAGCCATAAGCTCGGCTTAGAAGGAATCTTAAACTAGGTTAACTTTGCGTTGCTACGTTGGCATCAAGCAGCCAGGGCAGAGTGGTGAAGTTAGCTTTTAAACTGTATAGCTCCAGGTAGGAAGAAGCACCTTCGGTATTACATTGGTTGTTCACCAGTTACAGGGAAAACGTAGGGGCCAAAGCAGAGACCCATAAATAGTCTTTATTGACTGAAACTTTGACACTATCTCCAGCTAAGTTTGTGAGAACTTGTCTCAATGGACTCAATCCTGAAGTCATTTCCCAGCTCTTACTCCGACAAAACCCCCTTCAAAATCAAAAGGACCGTCAGCATCGTGCCCCAAATTAGGGCACCAGGAGAAATTTGTGCAACGCATCCACTGGCTGCCTGACTAAAAGAAGGATGTTGTATCTGCCTAGATCGTTGTGTCTGGTCCACTTTATAATATCAAATGGAATCAAGCCAAGTGTCTCTTTGCCAAGTTTCTTTACAATGATGATTGATGGAGCTGATGCCGGCAAACTGTTTAATATCAAACGTTTGGTAAACTCCTTAGTCTGAGCAGTTTGAAGACCTTTACAGAAGTTGCCAAGGGAGTTATTTGTGAACTTTTTAATGGAGTTGATTGTGATCTTGGTCGACTTGATCTCATGGGGGGGACTCACTTTTGCTCGTCATTAACAAGATGCAGAGGAAACTAAAAACAATTGATGCGCCATTAGTCTGGAGAAAACTGAGATAATGTCCTAACCTGCTCTTGGAAAAGCACATGTAAGATCTAGTATCGCAATCCTCAGTGGAGCCATTGTCAATGTGAAAACAGATTTCCCTTCCCTCCAAGGAGTTTTGTCAATGTTGTGCTTCTTAATCAAGGAGTTACCTGCAAGCATCTACATTCATTTGATTGCAGCTTCAAATCTGTAACCGGGACTGTATCACACAGGAAGACATAACATTCACTGTGCTGTTCTGTCTCACTCAACAGCTATGAAACAGGGACAAGTTATCACCTGTACATCAAAGAGCTATGCAGAATTTCATCAGTGGCAACTTGGAGCTTTTGCAAAGAGATTGCACAAATACCATTTGAAATTATGCTTATGAAAGTATGACTTAGCCAGACTGGACATGTCCTCTACATGAAAGAACCAGGCTCCCCCAAAAATATTGCACAGTGATTTTTTTATAGGTGAATGATCAAGAGGCACAAAAAAGAATCTCCACCCACTGTCACATTGATATTAACATATGGGAAGCTGCCATACCAGAGCAATGAATTAAAGTAACATAATATATAGAAAGTTTTGAGGCAAATTTTATTATCCGGCAGGAGAAACTGAGACTTTGCAAGCAATGCAAACATGAATTATGGATAGGACTGCAAATTTGGGTTGGACATGTGGAGGTTTCATCACATGACATAATCTTTAATTAAAGATTCATCTTTAATTCCTGGAGGCGGCAGGACAAATCCAGGAGGGTTGGCAACCTGAATTATGGACACACCTAGGAAACACTCCTGGTTTTTAGTTTTCCTGCCCAGCCTGTAAATCAATAATTGGATTCTCTAAATACCTTCAAGACCTCAAAAGTGCTCGCAAAACTGATCACCTTTGAAATAAAGGACAAAAAACACCTGTTTTTATTTCTACTAGCTGCTCCTTTGCATAATTTGTGTCCAGTTTGACAATTCATAGCATCCAGTGCCCTCCTCTTCCTCCTCTGCTCCTGACGCTTTTGGCACAGTGAGACAGGTGCAATTTTTATGCATGTCTCACCAGCTCCTTCCCCTTTGGGGGGTTTAGCTGCTTAGTCGTCCTAACATGCACCTGTACAGAATGAAAATATTCAGGTTAACGTTGAGGCTAGAAAACGTAACCAAGAACAGTTCATTAAATATGGAGATGCAATAACCACAATCCTTTATCATTGTTCTCGGACCATTCTTGCAAGGCAGTACATGTTCATCCACACAGTACAAATCCGCTCTTCTGTGCTGTTTGCATATCTCTTGCAGTATGTAAGCAGGGCAGCAGTTGTAACCACATGCAATGCTGAATTGCACAAGAACTCTGCACCTACTATGAATCTTATACATGCAGAACATAGAGGGCCTGATCCAATGCCCATTGATGTCAATGGAAAGACTCTCAAAGATTTCAATGGCTTGGATATATGCAGTGTTGTAGCTGTGTCGATCCCAGAATATTAGAGAGACAAGGTGAGGTAATATCTTTTATTGGGCCAACTTCTTTCTGTTGGTGAGAGAGAAAGGCTTTTAAGGTTACACAGAGCTCTTGTTCAGGTCAGGTTCTTCAGGTCTGGGTAATCTCGAAAGCGTGTCTCTCTCACCAACAGAAGTTGGTCCACTAAAAGATATTACCTCACCCCGTCCTCCCCTGGTCTCTCTAATGGTCTTTGAATCAGATCATAACACTGTGAATATTGAACAGGTGTTTTTAATTAATACCACCAGAATACAACAAACCTAATTAGTAGCTTTTTCTTTTCTAATATTTAAAAAGGCCCCTTGTTTCTCTTCAGTCTGAGTGTTTTAGAGGAAAAAATGAATCATCTGAAATGGCCGTACCTCTTCCAGCCGTTTATCTTGTCTTTTATGGAGTCCCACCTTACCCGGATCCTTGCCTGCTCTATTTCTTGGTTTCTTTCAAGATAAACTTCACCAGGCACAGTGTGTCCCCAGATCTGTGCATCACTTTAGTCCTACTTATGCCCTATTTTGAGAATTTAAGTAGTGTATAAGTTTTGCTTGAGCTTCTTCATAGTAGTGAATTTAATGAGTATATAGTGTTATGCATTTGTGCTGCTATGCTGCTATGGGTTTCCTTCAAAGCCCTTTGTTAGCATTTGGTGCACAAGAAGAACATAATTAAATATTAGGGCAGCATCTTTTCTGCCATGTATTTTAAGAATGGTATGCCACACTCCAGCTATTTCCCACCTGAACACTGTTTTATTTCTCTCTATAAACCTTGAGCCACAACTTGTTTTCACTGCTTTTTCCCCTTAGCACTCCCCTGGCACCTCAAAAGGTTTCTCCACCAGTCCTGAGTAATGATGGAATCAAAGCTATCCAGAACAGAGTTTTACGTCTTTTGTATTCTCTGAACTGTTCAGAACAAGGTAAGATCCTTCAAACTAGCTGCAGCTTTGTTGGAAAAACCTGCAATACCAAGGAGAAAGATACTGTGAGCTTGTAGGCAACCAAACCCATCCTATACTGTTCAGGGCTCGACATAATGAACTGTCCCTTCAACTTTTAACGGATCCAAATAAATAAATGAAATGTCTCCTTGCCAATGGAAACATACAACTCTTTCTCAGTTAACCTGCTATTACACTACCCAGAAAGGTATGTTTTTTACAGAGTGATAATTACATGAATTAGTTTTCTCAGTATAGTATCTTAGTGGAGACAAAGCACCGGATTTTTACCTCAGTGTAGATGTCAGTCCCAGGTAGAGGGGATAGTACTGAACTCAGCTAACTACACAGAGGTGAAAGCTGCCATGCCTTGTCTTCAACTGGGACTTTACAGTGACATAGCTATTTCATGTCTATGTCTATCTATGGCTGGGTCCACACTGACGGCAGCAAATTCACGACCATCAGTTCGATGTCTCTGGATCGACTGAGCGGTCTGTGTAGACCCACTCAATCGATCAAGCAATCGACGAAGGAAAACCACCCTGGTAAGTGGTGCAGCGCAGTGTAGACAGTGCACGGAGCAGACGCAGCAAAGTCGACGGGAGATACGCAAGTGATTTATGTCACTTGCGTGTCTTCCATCAACTGCTGCCGAATCCTGAAGGTAAGTGTAGACTGGGCCTATGTCTTGCTGTAAAAACACACTTACTGGCAGTAAAGGCATAGCCTTTGAAGTTTGCTGTAGGGTATACTCAGGTGGGGTTATACGAGTGGTTAAGAGACAGATAAAGCATATTTTATATATATATACACAAAATATGCAATTCTTCAGATGCTCCATTACCTAGTCATAATCTGTTTTCGAATGTCTTGATCAGTATGATTCATGGATGGTAGATGTTTGTATTGATAAGGAGGTTGTAGAATTAGTACAGAGTGGAATTTCCTGCCTAAAGTGTGGTCTGGAAAAAGCATGAAATTGATTGGTGGGAGAAATGGACACATGCAGGGGGTACAGGGAGCAGGTCAAGGTGGCAATGTTTGCAGAGCAGAGGGTATGGGAGGTGATGCAAAGCGAGATAAGAGCAGATAATTGAGGAAGAGTAGAATTGTGAAGGGCCTTGAAGATGAGCACTGGAAGCTGAACAAGCAGCCCACATCCAGATGTGTTACTGGCAGCAAGATACTGATAATTCTAGTGGAGTAGCTCTGCTAGCAGCCAGATGTTTGTGGTCCAAGATGTTCCTCAGATGGGAAAAACAGTGATGGGGAAGCCAGGCCACTTATTTAGCAGTCTAAATATAGGTCAAAAGTTGGGTTCCTAAACTTTAGATGCCCAAGTTTGCAAATGTAACCATAATTTTCAGTTCCATTTCCAAAATAACATATGCATCTTCTTTTTACTTCCATCGTAGGCAAAAATAACAATTCAACAGTAGCTGATATTTGCAATCTCTCCATAAACTGGAAAGACAATCAAAGTTTGGTATTTCAGCTGGAAGAAGTTTGGAGGTAAAAAAAGGGCTCACAGAGCCACGGACAATACCAAAAATGTCATTGAAATATGTGCTCTTTCCTCCCAACTACTTTTATGTTTTCACTTATGCAGATTTGATATTTTCTAAAATACTATTCTTTCTTTTTAGAAAAATCAAATTGCCAGAGTTTGATGGAGAAGACTTCAACAGAGCCATTTTCTCAAAAGATTTAGAAACCATACAGAAGTCCCTATATCTTTTAAAAGGCTTCCAACAAAATTTGAATAGAAGCAAATTAGAAAACTTAAATCCATTCACAGATTTTGAGAATGAAACCATAGAGCGATTGTATGAAATTCTGAAGTTGGGAATGAATATCTCCTATAAATTAAGGAAACCTCTAAGTGAGGAAACAATTGATGAAATCTATAATTTCACATCTCTTCTACTTCAGAAAGTTTTTAACGGGACTTCTATTTTCAGTATAGCAGCTCATAGGAAAGAAATTCATAGTGCTTTTAAATTAGCTACAATGATTTGGGATCTAGCATTTTTAAATAAGACTAATTTTAATATAGTGAAGACATGGGATAGTGTCAAAACGAAGTTACCTCATACACTTTTATCGTTCGGTGAAGACATAAAAAACTATCTCAGTGCAATGCAAAACATCCCATCTGTATTTTCAGATTCTTTTCTTAAACTTACCATCGATAAAGACTTTCAGGAGCACCTCTTCACTTTGCAGAAGATCTTTGCTAGTGTGATGAATGTGAATGACAGTCACCACTACCTAATGGGAAACATATTTGAACTTATGCGCACAATTGAAAATTCCACTGATGAAGATCAGTGGAAGGAGTTGAATGCTGATTGGCATACACTTGAAAAACTAAGGTCCATGAAATGGAACAACACTGACATCATTGCCTATGGGCAGCTTTTAGATGTATTGCACAATGATTTATACACATTGAATAATGGTTCCAGTGTTCTTTTCAATAAAGAACTGAAAAAACTGACAGAATTTGCAACCCGTACATTACAAGAGTATGGTGGAGAAAACTCCAGAGTGGCCAATATCTCAATGACCATAGACGCCATACAAAAAACCCTGTACTTATTAAAAGACTTGCAGCAAAAGTTTAATATCCGTGCATTAGAAATGATTGATTTATCCTTTAATTTTGGCAATAAAACCACTATGAGATTGTTGGAAATATTGAAGATAGGAATGAAAATCATTTATGACACCCGATTGGGTAACGCGTCCAACAAAGAAAAAATTGATGCTGTCTATAATTTCTCACATCTACTCATTCAAAAAGAGTTTAATAAGACTTCCTTACAGCAAAACACTTCACTGGACACAAAAATATTGGATCTCTTGCATTTAGCCTTCAGTCCCTTCCTAACGGAAAGTAACAATCATCATGAAAAGCCACAGAATTGCTCTGTCCAAGAGAGTCTTCACATAATCCTTCAGATGTTGCTTAAAAATGCCACACTAAATGAGGCCTTATCAGGAAGCCATTGCAAAGTCCTGTTTACTTCCATGGACATTCAGACCAGAACAATGGAAAATCAAACATTTACTGAATTGTTTCAGCTTGCAATAAGAAACCTAAAGCAGACTCCAGAATTTGCCAGCATCTACAAAAACAATAGTGAATACTTTTCAAGTGGGCTGTCGTGTATCATCCAGTCATTACAGTTTTCTTCTAGTTTTCTTTCAAAATTAAATACTGTCTCTAACTTTAAGAATCCTTGGATAGAAGGAAAGTATCAAACTCTGACAGCTCTCTCCAAAAAGCTGCCCCAGAGTAATGGAAGCTGCCTAATATCAACCTTTCAGAATATGGATAGAGTATTTAAGTCTTATCCTTTAAACATTTTGGTTCCTATTATCATGAACGTAACAGACTTGAAGTCACTAAATTTCTCTGACAGTTCAGTGGATTGGAATCAGTTGCGTTGGTTTTCCAGTCTACTGCCAACTGTTCCCCAGTGGAATGCCAGTATATATGAACTGCTACAGATGGTTCAAAATGCTTCCAGTCCGTCTGAATGGAGACCTTTCTCAAGGGTCTGGAACAGCATCAGTAATCTGATGACCACCAAATGGAACCTGACAGAAGTGGATTCCAGTGTGAAACTACTTGAAATGATGAAAAAAGCCCTTATTTTTGTTGGTGTTGGAGTAGCTCCCAGAAAATCAAAAGCACATCAGTTCTTTCATAACTCTAGCTTGGGAATGAAACCCTCCTATTTGGAAGATATATTTAATTCATTAAAACTCTTCCTCAGCTCAACTTCTACCCCAAACGACAAACCTGACTTGGAGAGAATGTTTAAAAGATTTGCCCCACCAAATGAAATCCTGGTTGAAAGACTTTTCTCTACTAATCCCGATTCGGGGGAAACCCAAAGTTTTTTAGATTTAGCTAGATTAATTTGGTATCAACTCATTTTAAACAAACAGCTTTTATCCCTCCAGAAACACTTTGCTACCATGGCAATGGTGAACATACGTCACCATTACTTATTGGTCTCTTCCCTGCCTAAAGTAATGCAGAGTATCCAAAATTCCACTGATGAGGCTCCGTGGAATGGGCTGAACAGCTATTGGCACATTGCTGAATTACTATGGTCCATGAAATGGAACAGCACAGATGTGAATACCTATGAGCATCTTTTAGATGCATTGCAAAAACATTTACATACAGTGAAAAATGGCTCAGTTCTCCCATTCAGTAATGAATTGGAGCAGTTGATAGATCTTGCATCCCAACAGTATGGTGGAGAAGTCCCCAGAGAAGCCAATGTCTCCAAGTATTTGCAAGCAGTACAAAGGAGTATATTCATTTTAAATGACTTGCAGCAAAAGTTGAATATCAGTGAATTGAAAACTATTGCTCTGCTGATGAATTTTGACAGTAAATCCACCCAGAGATTGTCTGAAATATTGAGGGTGGGAATGAAAATCCTTTCTGACAGCAGTTTGGGCAAAACATCCAGTAAAGATAAAATTGATGCTCTCTATAATTTCTCACACCTGCTCCTTCAAAAGGAATTTAACAAGACTTCTGTACAGCACAATACTTTGTTAGATGCAAAAGTGTTGGATCTCTTGCATTTAGCCTTGCGTCCCTTCATAGGGGAAGTTAACGGTGATGATGAAAAGCCGCAGAACTGCTCTGTCCAAGATATTCTTTACGTAACACTTCAAATGCTGTTTAAAAATGCTACACTAAGTGAGTCCTTATCAGGAAACCATTGCAAACCTCTATTTGCTTCCATGAACATTCAGACCAGAACAATGGAAAATCAATCATTTACCGACTTGTTTCAACTTGCAATAAGAAACCTAGAGCAGACTCCAGAATTTGCCAGCGTCTATAAAAACAATAGTGAATATTTTTCAAGTGAACTGTCGTGTATCATCCAGTCATTACAGTTTTCTTCTAGTTTTCTTTCAAAATTAAATACTGTCTCTAACTTTAAGAATCCTTGGATAGAAGGAAAGTATCAAACTCTGACAGCGATCTCTCAGAAGCTGCGCCAGAGTAATGCAACCTGCCTATTAATAGCTTCTCAGAGTATGGATAAAGTATTTAAGTCTTATCCTTTAAACAGTTTGATTCCTTTTATCTTGAATGAGACAGACATGAAGTCACAAATTTTCTCTAGCAGCTCAGTGGATTGGATGAACTTCTTCATTCTCTTCAGTAATGGGCGAGCTGATGTCCAGAGGAATTCCAGAATGTATGAACTTCTACAGATGGTCCAAAGTGCCTCCAACCTCTCTAAATGGAAGAATTTCTCCAGAGTCTGGAATGCAGTTGAGAACTTGCTAACCACCAAAGGGAACCTGACAGAAGCAGCAGGGCAACTGAAGCTGCTAGAAGTGATGAAAAGGGATTTGGCTCACCGCGAGTTAGCTCCAGCAATAATAGAAGCCACTTACATTCTTAAGAAACTGAACTCTTCTGATCTGCTAACCTTATTGAAAATGAACCTCAGCCCAGACTCCACCACTAACAGAGCTGATTTCGATACTGTATTTGACAGTGTTACTCATCCTTTCAGTGTTATGGAGGAAAACCTTTTCAAAAAGACCCTGACTCGGAATGAAGGCAAACATATCCTGTCTCCTAAGAGTTTGGTCACACAGTAAGCTAATTTATTTCCAATTTATAATTGTCACAATTTCAAGTAGAATCTACAATAACTTCTGGCTTGCAGTTTATTTTGCTTGTCTATTAAAGGAGCAACATTACATTGAAGTTACATGAGCTACACCTAGCAAGGGACATAAAATACAATAAGAAAAGGTTCTATAAATACATTAGGAGCAAGAGATATATGAAGAAAAATGTAGGTCTACTTAACAGGGAAGGATAGCTAATGGATGACATGAAAAAGCCTTTGATATTTAATGCCTGTTTTGCTTCAGCCTTTACTAAAGAGGAAAATTGGGACCAGATACTAAACGCAATTAATATTAACAGCAAGAGGGAAGGAACATAAGCCAAAATAAGGGAAAAACAGGTTAAAGAATATTTAGATGCATTCAAATTGGCTGGGGCTGATGAAATTACTGTTGGGTACTTAAAATACTAGCTGAAGCAATCTCAGAACCATTAGTAATTATCTTTGAAAACTCCTGGAGGACAGGCGAGGCTCCAGAAGCCTGGAGAAGGACAAACATAGTACCTATCTTTAAAAATGGGTCCAAAGAGGACCCAGGGAATTATAAATGACTCAACTTAATTTAGATACCTGGAAAGATACTGGAACAAATTATTAAACTGGCTGTAAGCACCCTAGAGGATAATAGGGTAATAAATAATAGCTGACATGGATTTGTAAGAACAAATCATGCCAAACCAACCTAATTTCCTTCTTTGACCCTAGTGGATAAGGGGGAAGCTGGAAACACAATATAGCTTGATTTTTAGTAAGGCTTTTGCCACAGTTCCACATGACATTCTCATACGCAAACTAGGGAAGCATGGTCTAGATTAAATTACTACCACATGGGTGCAAAATTAGCGGAAAAACTGTACACGAAGAGTAGTTATCAATGGTTCGCTGTCAAACTTGGGGAATATATCTAGTGGAGTCCCTCAGAGGGCTGTCCTGGGTCTGGTATTTTTTCATTCAATTCAATTCAATTCAATTCAATATTTTCATTAATGACTTGGATAATCATAGAATTGTAGGACTTGAGAGGTCATCTAGTCCAGTTCCCTGCACTTATGGCAGGACCAACCTTTATCTAGACCATCCCTGAAAAGTGTTTGTCCAACCTGCTCTTAAAAATCTCCAATGATGGAGATTCCATAACCTCCCTGGGCAGTTTATTCCAGTGCTTAACTGCTTTGACAGTTAGGAAGTTTTTCCTAATGTCCAACCTAAAACACCCTTGTTGCAATTTAAGCCCATTGCTTCTTTTCCTATCCTCAGAGGTTAAAGAGAACAATTTTTCTCTCTCATTCTTGTAACATTTCATGTACTTGAAAACTGTTACCATGTCCCCCCTCAGTCTTCTCTTTTCCAGATTAAACAAACCCAAATTTTTCAATCTTCCCTCATGGGTTTTATTTTCTAGACCTTTAATCATTTTTGTTGCTCTTCTCTGGACTTCTCCAGTTTGTTCACATCTTTCCTGAAATGTGGCACCCAGAACAGGACTCAAGACTCCAGTTGAGGCCAGTGGAGTAGAGCAGAAGAATTACTTCTTGTGTCTTGCTTACAAAACTCCTGATAATACATCCCCGAATGATTTTTGCTTTTTTTGCAATAGCGTTACATTATTCACTCCTATTTAGCTTGTGATCCACTATGATCCCCAGATCTCTTTCTGCAGTACTCCTTCCTAGGGAGTTATTTTCCATTTTGTATGTGTGCAACTGATTGTTCCTTCCTAAGTGGAGTACTTTGCATTTGTCCTTATTGAATTTCATCCTATTTACTTAAAATCATTTCTCCAGTTAGTTCAGATCATTCTGAATTTTAATCCTATCCTCCAAAGCATCCTTTCTAGTTTGGTATCATCTGCAAACTTTGTAACTGTACTCTCTATGCCATAATCTAAATCATTAGTGATATTGAATAGAACCAGAGCCAGAACTTATCCCTGCAGGACTCCACTTGATTTGCCCTTCCGTCTTGACTGAACCACTGATAACTACTCTCTGGGAATAGTTTTCCAACCACTGATGCACCCACCTTATAGTAACTCCATCAAGGTTGTATTTCCCTAGTTTGTTTATGAGAAGGTCATGCAGAGACAGTAGCAAAAGCCTTACTAAAGTCAACTTATGTCACATCCTCCAGTCTACTATCCCCCCCCTCCAATGTCCACAAGGCTTATTGCTCTGTCAAAGAAAGCTATCGGGTTGGTTTGACATTATTTGTTCTTGACAAATCCATTGTGACTGTTACTTACCACCTTATTATCTTAGATGTTTGCAAATTGATTGCTTAATTATTTGCTCCATTATCTTTGGGTACTGAAGTTAAGCTGATTGGTCTGTAATTCCCTGGGTTGTCCTTATTTCCATTTTTGTAGATGGGCACTATATTTGCCCTTTTCCAATCCTCTGGGACCTCTCCCATCTTCCATGACTTTTCCAAGATAATTGCTAATGGCTCAGATATCTCCTCAGTCAGCTCCCTGAGTATTCAAGGATGTTTTTCATTAGGCCTTGTTGACTTCAAGAAATCTAACTTGTCTAAGTAATTTGTAACTTGTCAATTAAATGATAATGAGTAGAAAATATGCTTATAAAATTTGTGGATGACGACAGACTGGAAGGGGTTGCCAGTGCGTTGGAGGACAGGATTAGAATTCAAAACAACCTTGACAAATTGGAGAATTGGTCTGAGATCAACTAGATGAAATTCACTAAAAACAGATGGGAAGTGCTACACTTAGGAAGGAAAAATCAAAGCATAACTACAAAATGGGGAATAACTGGCTAGGCAGTATTGCTGCTGAAAAGAATCTGGGGGTTATAGTGGGTAAAAAAAAAATGAATATGAGCCAACAATGTGATACAGTTGCAAAACAGGCTAATATTCTAGGTGTATTAACAGGGGTGTTGTAAGTAAAACGTAGGAGGTAACTGTTACGCTCTACCAGGTACTAGTGACACCTCACCTGGAGTGCCATGTTCAAACTGGAGAGGATCCAAAGGAAACTTACAAAAATGATAAAAAGTTTAGAAAACCTGACCTATAAGGAAAGGTTTTAAAAAATGGGCAAGTTTAGTGTTGAGAAAAAAGACTGAGGGGGGACCTGATAACAGTCTTCAAATACATTAAGGGCTGTTATGAAGAGGATGGCCATATATTGTTCTCCATGGTCACTGAAGGTACAACAAAAATAATCAGCTAAATCTGCAGCAAGAGAGATTTAGGTTAGATATTAAGAAAAGCATTCCACCTATAAAAAGAGTTAAGGTCTGGAATAGGCTGCCAAGGGAGCTTGTGGAATCCTTGTCATTGGTGGTTTTTAAGAACAGATTAGACAAACAATGGTGGGTTGGTCCAGGTTTACTTGGCCCTGCCTCAGTGCAGGGGGCTGGACTAGATGATCTCTGGTGGTCCCTTCCAGCCCACCATTTCCCTGGTTCTGTGACTGATGCCCGACACCATTCTTTATGGTTCCAAACCACATAGCCAATGAGAACATGGGGTGAGGAAGATTTCACAATCACTCAACCAGACAAACCCTGGGAGAGATTTTCAAAAGCGTTCCATATTGGCCTGTCTCTCTGTTCCCACTGAAGTCAATGGGAGTCTTAAACACTGATTATACAGAGAATAGAGCTAGGCCAATGCTAGATGCTTTTGAAAATCTCACCCTAGGAAAACTAAACTCCTTTGCCTCTCCCCGTAGTTCAATGACTTCCACCTGCTTCTCAGTTTTCCCCACTGTGCCTTTAAGATCAAATAGTCACTTTTATTCAAATAAGTGGCTCGGCTGATGTAAATCAATAGACTTCCATGGAGTGATGCTGATTTACACTGGCTGAGGATCTAGCCCTTACGCTGCTGGCAGGTTACTCAGTAACGATCCTTGTTTCTTTTAAGCAGAAATGTATTCTGGTCTTGTTTTTCAGGTTCCTGTTCTTAGAATTGGAAAACGCCATCTTACAGGCGTCCGCTGATAACCATTACAAACCTTACTTGATCTGTTTAATGAATGTGAGTGGAAATCAAGACAATGAGTTGACAGGTAATTATGTCACTAACACCGTGGGAGTTATCTGGTAATAGCTGACGCCTATCTTTTTAAAATGCTACATGTGATGACATGAAGAAATGATGCTGACTGTTTTCAGCTGCCATGAAAGTCAATTGCAGCTGAGAGAGCGCAGAACCTCTGAAATTCAGGAATTTGTCTTGTGTATTTGTATTTGTTTGTCCTGTAGACGTGTCACATTATCCGTGTAACTTGTCCAGCCACATAATCAGAAACAGATGGAACACTCTTCATTGTAGGCATGCCTGGCGTTCTAGTAAAATGTACTCTGCTGACACGTAAATAGGGACTCCTTAGTAAAATGGATCTGGGATCCCCTTCTCTGCTGCATTCTGTTGCAGCGTCTATGTTCCTTTTAAATGGCAGCAGTTATTCTGAGAGCTAAGCTTCTGTTGGTATAATGGTGTTTCATATGGACAGGCTTGGTACATACTTACAGCAGCCCTGGAGTTGCTTATTATATCACAGACAAGGTGTTACCTCCTCACTAGGTCTCACATGCTTTCCTGAGTGGTGTTTCCGTTATGGGGTGGGTTTCTGGAGCAGGGGGTTGTCATCTTGCAAGTCATCTCTGAAAAATCTTGGCCTGTTCATTAAGAGTTTTGGCAAAAGGACTGGTGCAGGTTACTTGCCCCGGAGCAAGAAGGCAGCAAGGAGCTGACCGTGACTTGATTCCTGCCCTGTTGCTGGGGAATGCCGCCATGGTAAGGGTTTAGGCAGCTTTATGGCTGTCGCCTGCCCTGGGGAGACTCTCGGTCTGCAACAGTGGCTCTTTGATACCGTGTCGTAAAGGGGCCAGCGTGGGGGTGAGGATTCAGAGGCTGGATCCAAGGGGTACAATCCAGGCCTAAGAGCATGGCTGCAGAGGTGCTGGGCACTGTTTGAACTCAATGGGAACTGTGGGCGCTCAGCACCAGACGAAAGCAGGCCCTCGAAGAGGAAGCACAACTGTGCAATGCACAGGGTTTCTGTAAGATCTTCTGTGTCATCTAAGCAGCTTCTTTTCCCTTCCAGAAAACATATCCCTTCTTCTGAGCCACGCTCTGCTAAAAGAAGCTCCTTTCACTCAAAATGATACCTATGAGAAACATGCATCTATTCCAGAGATCCTACGATTGAAGGTAAGTCCGCGTAACATGCTGGCTCAGAGGAGACTCAGAGGTATCCTGCATTGATACTTCAATGTGCAGTGATGGAGCGTTCAGGAAACCAGCGTACAGGAAGGAGTTTGAAAAACAGCTGGTGTGAGCTAGAACCGGAGCTGGATCTTATTGCTGGGGCTTGCCTTTCCCCAGGGCAGAGAACACTCTTTCCCACATGGTCACTACAAAGGTACATACACGTTTGGGAGAAAAGGGAGGTTTTCAGAGTCTTTCTGGAATGTGGTTTTCATCCCCCCACCCGGGACTGGCCATGAGTGCTGTGTGGCTTTTGTGCCTGGGCGTTCATTTCCAGGTTGGATGGATTGAAGGCTTATCCATATTTTTCAGGCTCAAGCCAATTGCGAGACATTCACAACGCGCTAAATGGAGTGGGGGGACATCACTCCCATGAGCCTTGTGCTTCTCGCTCTCACAAGTGCATTTGAAAAAAAAAACATGTACCGGGGAGATTTTTCAGAGGCACAGATGACAGTTCAGCGCTTAAGACCCACTGAAAGTCAATGGGCATTAATCCTCTAATGCCATTTGAAAATCACCCTATAACTAGCAAGACATGCACCTTTGACATTTTGCTGGCACAGTCCCTGTCTATGACTGCTTGTCTCACTAGATTGTAAATTCTTCCAGGTAGGGACTTTCTCTAAATATGTTTACCCAGCACTTAGCATAAGTCAGGTCCTTATCCTGATGGCGGTCCCTTGGCAGGACTGGAATAATAATAAGAAAATCATAAATAAGAGGTTTCGTTGCTGGAGATCCTGTCCCAGGAATTTGCTAGCGCCAAGGCTGGTTTTGCAATCCTAGTGGATCATCTTTTCCTGTGCTCATATGTCTTTCTTGAAACTAAAAGTAACAAACCACTCTGGAAGAGCACAGCGGAAACAGGGTTTCAGAACTTGGGCTCCAACCTGAGTGGGAATAGCTACACCACTATTTTTAGCCCTGTAGCACTAGCTGTGCAAGCCTGAGTCAGTTGACCCAGCCTCTGAAGGGTTGGGGTTTTTTGCCAGCGTAGATAGAACCAGAACTCGCAGATCAAGAAGAGAGAGGGCTAGAGTAGTCATCTACCACCATGCCTACAACAGGGGAATCCTTGGCATGGCTGGAATAATAATAATTAATCAATAAATAAGAGGTTTCATTGCTGGAGAGCCACTTTAGCTCTTTAAAACTTCATCAAGAAACCAGAGAGGGTGTGAGACTTTGACCATAGGGTCCTATATATTTAGGACACCTAAATAATATTGAGGGATCACAGAGCACGCATTCGGAATTGTCTACAATGCTTAATGTTTATTAAAAATAAAGAAGAGCTTATATGAGAAAAGTCAAATACCACTCTGCAAAATCACAAAAGTGGTGTAATGGGCGTCACAATCTTGTAACGTTTTTGTTAATTGCTTGTATTGTAGCAGCACCTATAAGCCCCAATGTGCTGGGCTCTGTACAGACGCATAATAAGAGGTAACTCCTCCTCTGAGGACTTTACAGTCAAAATAGGCAAGACAGATAAAGGGTAGGAGGGGAAGCGGAGGCACGAAGAGAAGTGACTTGCTCAAGGTCACATCACAAGACAGCAGAAGAGCTAGGAGTGGAGCCCTGAATTCCAGGCCAGTTCCCTGACCACTAGACCTTTCTGCCTGTCATGTGCTGAAAACAGTCACTGTGAATTTCAGTTCAGTTTGAGAGCTTTCAAACTAAAGGGCTTGGAAGCTGAATCCTGAATAAAAGCAAAGCAATGTCTATATCCTTTCGCCTGAAGCCCACCTTTTATAATCCTTTTATATAACGTGTGTCTCTCTCTTATTTTTTTATTTTTTTATTTAAAGACATCTCGCCTCCGAAGCATGATAAAACTTCTCTGTGACTACAAGGGCTTTAAATCACTGCAGGATATCTGTCAGCTCCCTAATGTTAGCTTTGAAGCACTGTGTGAACAAAGTCAATCTTATGAGCAGCTCCTTCACAGCATTGAGTTAAGCAATCGCCTTGTGAAAAATGTAGTTAATCACAATAGTGTCTCTCAAGAACTTCAAGATATACTGATCGGGGATCCCACAAAAATCCAGTCTCAAATGAATTGGTAAGGCCTTCCCTAAGCTTTTCTACATCAGTATTTCTTCCTGAAATTCTTAATGTGGCTCCTTTATTTTCTTTTAATACTCTCCATTTTTTTTTTAAATTTAAGGTTTCAAGAAAATGTGCCACCAATGGATTATTTTCAAGATATCCCTAGATATATGGCTATAATGAGTTCCATGATGAATGCCACTGAGAATGCAACAGTTTCTAAAAAGCCAGGTAGATTTATCTATTTACTTTTAAAAATTGGTTTATAAGGATGGTCACTAAATTACTTGTTTCTGTTAGCAAAATTTGCCTCGGAAAAGCCATGATTGTCTTATGAAGCCTATATGACAACTGGCGTAAGCCTGTACTGTGTCCATTGGCTTCTTTTCTAGGACAGTTTCTAGGCCTGTTGAAGTCAATTACAAAACTCTTATTGATTCAGAGTTGCTGGGTCAAGCTGTCAGTGCGTAAGGAGTCCGATACTTATGTATGGGCAAACTGTGCTCCATGCACAGCTCCAGATCTAGCTTATAGATTGACAAATGGTCCATCAAAATTCAGACATATTTGAGCATGATGCATGATCATGTTCCTATCAGCCAATATGCACATCATCTTCAGTCTAGGCAAACATGTTTCTCCTCCATTGTCTTAACATAGGTGCTCTGTGCATATATGTAATATTTCTGTAAATTCTGTAAAACTAATGTAGCATTTTTAAATTTTTTATTTTATTTTAAAGAAATGTTAATGGCTGTGTTTAAAAATGTCAACCAGCTCAAAGAGGAGCTCAAAAATGAAGCAGGCATGTCCACAGCAAGTATCAAAGCTCTGATGGAAATGCCTCTCCCAGAAAACATAACTCAGGTAAGTTTACCGTAATTCTAGCTGAAGGTTCTTTTAAGTTCACTACTCAGATAATTAAATCCAGGGGCTATTAGTGAAAGCAGCTCAGAGATGTCTGCTCCTCTTGGAACGCATAGGGAGATGCATGATATCTAAGGGATACAAACTCTAGAGTGCTTTATTGATCAAAATAGATGCCTTGAATTGCAACTAAGACTTTGTAAGCCAGAGCAGTCTCTGGAGACAAGGAGTGTTATATTCTTTGACTGACACCAATAGCTGGTGCATAGCCACATACCAGGGTTGCCAACCGTCCATAAATTTACAGGCAGCCAGTAAAAAAATGTTCAATTTTAACACTGCCCATAAACCCGTAAAGAAATGAAAATGTCCATGAAATTGGGTAGAAATAAAACATATTCTATTTTGACATTGATTGTCGTCCTTCAGAATCACTTCTTGTATCGTAAAACTACGCTGACCATGACTTTATCACTTTCCTGTTCTCTACTATTGCACATGCCCAAAGAACCTGACTGATTGATTAACTGCAGCTAAAACAATTGCGTAATTCCAAGTTCCTGTGTGCAGATCGTTGTGAGTGCGTGCGCCCTGTTGAGACAGCATTGTATCGTTTATGGTATTTGGAGTGATGTCAGTGAAAAGTTTACCATGTCAGTAAAAAAAAACCAACTTCAGATCTTCATGTCAGTAAAAACTAAAATGCAAGGTTGGTCACCCTGCCACATACATAGGGTGGGTCTACATTAGCGCTTAAGTCGATCCAACTTACGTTGCTCAGGGGTCTGAAAAACAGCCCCCCCGCCTCCCCCTGAGCAATGCAAGTTACAGTGTAGCACTGGCTTCACCAGATGCTCTACTTCCAACAAAGCTTCCACCTCTCGTGGAGGTGGAGTAATTTATGCTGACGGGAGAGCTCTCTCCTCTCGGCATAGAGCATCTTCTCCGGAGGCACAACAGAGGCACAGGACACCGCTGTAGCGCTTCTAGTGTAAACCTGCCCTGGGTGATTGCTAAAATGTTTAGCTAGTGTATAGTGCATTGCAGTAATCCAGTCAGGTGGTCACAAAGGCATGAATATTCATGGTGAGATCCACATTGCAGAGAAACCGCTGCACGGCAGACGGAAAAAGGCATTTCTGTAATTACACCACCAGTAATTACAGGAGCTCCCAGGGATCCAAAACATCCTCACAAACTATGAATTTCTACCAAGGATGGACATGCTACCCTCAGTGACTCAGCTCCAAATGTTTCTTCTCCCAACCCCGTCTCAGAGCCTCACCATCCTCTTGTCTACATTCAGTCCCAAACAGCTCACTTCTACCCAACCCCCAGCTCTGTCACTCACTGGGAAAGTTAAACCGCCAGATCATTTAAGCCTGAGCAAAGTGTGCCGAAAGCACTACCATGCCGCTTTGTTCCTCCATGCAAGAGTAAAGGGGAGGAGAAGGTATGTTTCCTAGTCCTCAGCATTGGAAGATGGTGTTGGGGAGAATTTAGAAGCGGTGGTTTAACCCATGCACGTTGGAGCAACCTAACAATTTACAGATCTCCTGCTTTTTGTGCAAATACAGCTCATTTCTCAGCTTCTCCAGCTGGCGTCGTGTGCCGTCCCTTCCGCTGACCCAAAGCTAGAAGCAGTAGTAAAGGAGTTCTGCAAACTGTCACTCCCAGAAAAGACACGCCAGTCTTACATCCTGGGGGTCATACTTTTACGTCACTTGGACCTTTACAACTTTCTGTACAAGGTTGGTCTTGGATTTTTAGAGCACTTTTATGGCCTTTGTTAGATACTGTGGTTAAGATCCTCATCGGGTATACCTGTACTGATACGGAGGTATGCCGTTGTCCCCTAGCCGTGGACCTGGCCTTGTGCATGAAATAATGAATAATGTTTTGTTGCATACTCATGTTGACATATCGTTTAAGATCATTTTCAGTTCTAGAGCCAGCTGGTGTAAATTGGCATACCTCAGTTACAACCATTAGGGCTACACTGATTTATACCCAGTTAGAATCTGGCTCACAAGCTACTTTTGCTTAGAACACTAGGTCAGGATTTGAACCCAGATCCTCATGGATACAAAACACCAACTAGGCTAAGGCTCACCGGTCCAATTAGCTACCCCACCAAATCCCAGACTATACATATGTAAGTACAGGTGGGTGAAAACCACACACCAAAATATGTATGATTCACCAACAAGAATGTTTTTGATACACCTTTCTGGCAAACAGAGGTTTAGGGTTGCCCTGAACATGGGATTACATCTCTGACCCCATTTTGGCTAATAACAATTGATGGACCTATCCTCCATGAACGTCACTAGTTCCTTTTTGAACACAGTTATACTTTTGGTCATCACAACATCCCCTGGCAATGAGTTCCACAGGTTAATTGTATGAAAAGTACATCCTCTTGTTAATATTAAAGCTGCTGCCTATTAATTTCCCTGGTTTTTGCATCAGTGATGTTATGTATGTTACCGCTGAAGGACTTGTACTGTTTTACAGCTATCCTTACAACAAACTTTTCCAAATTTTAATTGTGTAGAGCCAGGTTGTTTAGACAACTAAAGTTCGACTAAAGTTTAGACTAAACTAAAGTTCCAGGGTGGAGTTTTCAACAAGTGGTTAAGTGACTTGAGAGTACAAGTCCCACTGATTTCTTATAGGATTTGTGCTCTTACGTCACTTAAACCCTTTTGTAAATCCCATATCCGATCCCTAAGAAATAGTCCTAGATATGTGTGTATCTGATGATTATTTTCTTTCTTCCTCTTTCTCCTAGATGTTTTTCCCCAAAGAGCTGCAAAAACCAATGGACCAGATGTTTGGCTTGCTCAAAGAGATGAAACATTTCAAGAACCAAATGGCATCTGGCATACGGCCACTGTTAGAAGCAATCGATTCATTCAAAAAGCTACGGCAGTCCAGAAATGTGCCCCTCTCCAAGGTGTGTGTTAGCTTGGGAATGGCTCTGATCTAAAATGAATCAAGGGAAATAGCCGGAGGTCAGCAAGTCTCTTTCTGGATATTACCACCCTGGAGAAAAGTCTTCACCAAACTGAATTAAAAATCTTTCTTTATCTCTTTCCTTACTGAGAATGGTCTTGTTCGGAATGATACAGGTAGCAGAGGGAGAGACACGTGGTCACTGTGCATGAGGAGAGGAATGAAAATGCAGAAGATTTACAGCTGTGTTGAAGTGGGTTAACTGGAAGGAAGGGGATTAATGGAGAACTACAGACCCCTGAAAAAACCCAGCAAGAGGATAGTAAAAATAGCATGAGAGTGATGCTATCCGGCCCTGATCCAAAGCCAGCAGAAGTCAATGGAAACCATTAACTTCAGTGAGCTTTTGTTCAGGCTGTTCTCCCAGTTCTCCCAGTGGATGTTTTCTTTTTGTTGATGTTTTCTTTCAGATTTATAAATAATCATGCAAAGGACCAAGCTAGATAGTTTCAGGTTTTCCAAGTAAAGCCCTTTGCTTTATAGACAGATAAACTCTTACCCGGAAGCCTGCATAAATATGGTTTACTTCCCTCACAGAGATAAGGCACTTTAAACATGCCCTTGTTTCTTTTTGCTTTTTGTTTTTTGTCTTGTAGGCATTGTTTAAAACACCCAACGTAATGATAACTCGTGGATCTTTTAAGTCCATTTCGAAAGCTCTCTGCAATGAGGAAATCACACCCTTGTTTTTTGAATCCTTGCTTCCTGATTTTGGAGACCAAAAACGCCCTAGTTCTTCTCCCTGGGATGAAAATGTACAGAAAATGATGAGGAAATATGGCATTCCCCAGGATTCCAGTGAGTTCTCTGCAAAAATGATCCACAAAAGAAAACACTGAAGCTATTCATTTTCTCAGAGAGTGTGGTTACACTTAAATAGAAGGTTCTGTTAAAAATATATGGGCTTGATTCTGCTCTCTTTTGCGCTAGTTATAAACAGCTAACTTCAGCGGTGCTTCTTCTGTATCCCTCCTCTCCCCTGCCTCATCCTTCCTCCCCCCAGAGCTGGTTGAAGTTTTTCAGATGCAACTTTTAATTGAAAAATAGCTTTTTTAAATGAAAACTTTGTGGAAAAGCTGTTTGACATTTTACTTTTTATTTAATTTTTCATGATTTTTTCCATCAAGAGTCTTTCTGATCCCATTACCTAAATGAGGTTACGTTGTGTGGCTTATTGAAATGAAAACCCTGTTTTTGGTAAATGAAATGTTCTTTTCATGGGTTTGTTTCTAACACTGAGAAAGAAAGTAAGTTCTTGGAATTTAAAAAAAAAAAAGTATTGGACAGCTCTGGCCTCAATGTGTTTAGTGGCATAGAAACCCATCAGATGAAATCAACGCCGACTTCCACCAGCTGGCTATTGTATCAGTTCTTTGTGAATTGCTTAATGATGGAATTATAACATTTCCTGTTGTAGCTGTTTGTGTGGAATGTGCGCCATTATTTTGTGTAAGATGCTGCATTATACAATAGCTTGGTTCAGAGTATCCCTGCCACTTCTGCAAGCGGAGAGGACTTGGATCTGGCAGATCTCACTGGTGAGGTAGAGAATGCGGCCTTCATGGCATTGTCCCTTTCTTCCCCCAAACCTCTGTGGGAATCAGGCTCCACAGGCCATGTTACACTTATGAAATAAACAGCAGGATCTTTTTCAGGGGATAAGGCAGTATGCCATGTTTATTATGAATACAGAAAATAGTTTGAAAATGCAATTGCTTAAAACACATGCTTCCTCACACACACACACACACACACACACACACACTCACACACTCACACTGTTCTGCAAGAGAGGTATAGATATAGTTACCAGTATCTATGTTGCTCAAGCTAACTCACTGGCCAGGTGAGTCAGACTCGAGGGAGGAGCCGGGCCCTGTCGTTCGTGACACGATGCTCCTGGGAATATGCAGAACGAGCCCAAAGTCCAGGTTTCTTCTTCTGATATTTATACTTATCCATCCCCATTCGGGTCTATGGATTTCTTCATATCAGATAGTCTTCTTGTTTGATGTAGCTGTCAATTACGTTTGGTATCGTAAACGTGACAGCTTTCTTATTCTTTCTTCATTTTGTTTTACACTTTGTTTTCTTCCTGTAACTCCCCTGTTCTTTGGGGTTATCTTGATCTTCGGCCATCTGGGTTGTAAATGTTTTTTAAACAAAGCATCATCTCTCTCTTCTGTCCTTGTAGGCTGTCTTATCTCTCACACATTCACACTGCTTTCACTCCACTTTCATACAACTAGAAATCATTACATTCTTATTTTATTTCATTGGCATACTATATTATATTTTCTTATTAACACAATACAAGAAAATATTTATTTATACCAATTTACCCATTTTATCAATATTAATTTGACAAAAAGAATGTGAAGATAAAAAGAATGTAAAGGAATTTCATTTGTTTTCTTATTGTCCTGTGATTTCCACATTAACCACATTCCTGATACACATTGAGCACTTTCCTTCATTTACAAATTATGGTAGTTGGATTTCAGAATGTTTCCAAACAATTATGCTTAGATAGTTATGAGCGAGGTCTTAACATGTCATAAGTGTTCAATCACAAAGTGTTTGTGCAGGGTACTCTAACTTGAGTAACGTAAGTAGTTAATTCACATTGTGGAGCCGGGGGTGTCAGGAACAAATAAACAATTGGTTTGTCCGGAACATCTTATCTTTAACACTTAATTTCGTTACGGTTAACATAAGAGTTTAACTCTTAAGCTCCAGCCAACTTTTAGTACTTTGGTTCAGGCTGATTTTACAGTGCTGGGGCTTACAGCCAGGTGGGAGTAGATGTGGCAGGGGAACTCATAGAGTCCCCTTTCTCGATGTAGGTCTTTCTCTCCTAGGCATCTTTCTCATTGTATGTGACAAAAAAGAGCTGTAAATTTGTTTTGAACACTGGATTTATTCTGGGACAGAACCATTTTGGAGCTGATGCAAGAATTTCTGCTGTAGATCCAGCACTAAGCTATCCTGGGCCAAGCTCTCCATTGGTGCAGCTATGCTGATTTACACCTGCTGAAAATCTGGCCCTCAGTGTTTATGGGTGACGTATTTTCATAAAACTTAAAAGGTTCTCCGGGAGGAATAGTGCAGTGGTTTAATGCTTCCTCAGCACCCAATTCCCGAGGTGATGGTTTTAGGACTTGACAGGTCATTGCTTTTAACCTGACATTATTAGCGCCTCCTAGTTCACAAAACTGCATTTAACCTTAAAGCAGAAAATGTCTGCTAGAAGAATGAGAATCTTGTTGTCTTGATTTCAGCAACAGGAGACCTTGGGAGTGGATTAGTTCTGTCAAGAGGCGTTCCATCAGTCAGTGTAGAGAGTGTTAACTTCATCGGACACAACAACAAAAATACTCGCAGGAACTTTTGCGTGTCAGCTTTATTTGTGCTATTTGTTTTGTTTGTTTGTTTTTTCCTTGCAGCACCGTTCTGTTTATCATTTTATCTGGATTTGGTTAGTACCCCTACTGGAGCTTTAATATGGTCTTTCCTCAAACCTATGCTGCTGGGGAAGATTCTGTACACGCCAGACACTCCAGAAACACGAGCCATCATGGAAAAGGTATGCAGTAGTGGTTGTGAACTCTGACAGAGGCTTTGGTCAAGTAAATCCCAATGACAGGGCTTCTTGTTCAATGCCCAGTGCAGACTCGCTTTTTGGAGAAGCGGCAAAATTCTGTTTTCCACCTACCTTGGAAGTATTTGACTTGATTGGCAAACCCGCTTGGAGAACAATGAATCTTGAAGCCTTACTATTTGACGTAGCTGCTGTGGTCTCAAACTGGGAATTATCAAAGTCTTCTAAGAAGCTTTGAGATGAAAGAAGGGTGTAGAGCCGTCCTCGGCAAAGAATTATTTAATGCATTCAAAATGGGACTGAGGTACTGAGTGTAGGGTGTTGGTTGGGGCCAGGTGAAATTATGGAATCCGGATCATAATTTTGCGGGTATTCAGAGCTGGGGGTTTGGTTTGGGCCCATCGCTGAATGAGTTGTTCCTAAAAATAATGAAGTTAGATTCGCTTGCAGGAGATACAAATCCTTCTGAACGTGTTTCTGGTGCACTCTTGCTTTTGTATTTCTGTTTGTCGGAAGGCCCTGCAGAGAGAATCCTGAGCGCCAAGAAATGAAAATACAAATGAAATTGAGAGACAGCAAATTGAAAACTGGGAAAGGGCAGCACGCTTTCACATGAGACACAGCCCATGGGGCTGTTTGATACAAGCTGTCACTGAGGCCAAGAGCTTAGCAGGATTACAAAAAGGATTGGACATTTATACAGATAACAAGCAGATCTAGAACTATAATATAAAGGATGTAAATAACAACGGTGAAACCCTGTCCCCATTGAAATTAATGGCATAACTTCCACTGACTTCCAAGGGGCCAGAATTTAACCCCAAGATTTTTGGAAGTGATGTAGACACTCATTCTTCATGGCATAAACCAATCTTTAAGGCATGGGAGTAGGAAAAATATTTCCCTGTGCTCAGAGTATCCCATAACTACCTGCTGCAGGGGTTTCTTGCCCTTTAACCTAAAACAGTTGGTGCTGGCCACTGTCAGAGACAGAATATGGGACTGGATGGGCCCCAGATCTGATACAGTCTGGCAATTCCTACATTCATATAGGTCAACTGAAAAATAAGATTGCTAAAGAGGCAGTGACAGTTTGTAATTTAACACTTGTTGAATACGATAAACTGTTTGATCTGCATGAAACATCCAGTATGTACCAAATACATCCGGTATTTGAAATGTAAGAGGCACTTGTGGGATTGAAAGGATTTCTTTGCAAAAGGTTTAGACCCAAATTAGTTCTGACATAAGTAGGAATATCTTCCATTAATGCCAATAGATGCTGATCTCCCTTCCGTCAAGATGGACTTTGGTCTTTCCTCCCATTGAAACACTGTGAAACCCACCAGGAAAATATAAAGACTTTTTGTGGCTCCACCAAATGGCTCTTGTTATGATTTAACTAGACAAGGAGCTGAGTCAATAATCTTTAGTAGCTTCAGAAGGAGCTGTTGGGGAATACTTGATTGATTCTTGATTAACAGAACTGAACTTTTATTCTTATACAGAGGGCATGTCTATGCTTAAAATGCTTTAAGCTTCCCCCACCAACATAGCACTGTCTACACAGGGGGTTAGTTTGGTAAAACTGCATTGCTTGGATGGTGATTTTTCACATCCCTGAGCAAGGTAGTTATAGCGATATAAGTCTGTAGTGTAGGCCAGACCATAGTCATAATACTTAAGGCCCCAATCCACCAAAGCATTTAAGCAGGAGTTTAAGCGCAACACTATTCAGCAAAGCACTTCAACATAGGCTAAATATGTCTTAAGCATGTTAAGGTTAAAGACATGCTAAAGTTAAGCATGTGCTTTTAAGCACGGTGCAGAATAGGGATGGACTGCTGAATTGGGGCCTAAAGAAGGGAAAACTTGTTCAGTGTTGTGTGCAGGGACCACGGAAATATTAATTTAGCTCTTCGGGAAAAGGAAAAATGTCACTGATCAACTGGATTTATTTATGTTTTTGGTTTTATTTATTTTTGTAAAGTCTAATGCAACCCTAAAGCAGATGGCAGATCTAATGCAAAAGTCCCAGGAATGGCTGGACAAGTCTCCGTTGATTATGAATTCACTGACTACGTTAAATGAAACAATTCCAGTTGTCAAGGTAGGATTATCTCATCTGTAACAGGATTCTCTTGTCACTCAAGTAGCAGAAGGTGGGGGCAGAGCCTATCTGGTGTAAATTGTCATAGCTCCATTGAAGTTCACCAACAATATAAGCACCAAGAGGTTTTAAAGAGGAATCTTTTCAGAGCCACTCCCTCATTTCGAAATTATTACAATATGTCCTCTAAAACTTCCAACAGGACCTGATGGTTGGCCATACAAAGGGAAGAATTCTCTTAGGTTTGCAAATGCAATTGCCTTCTGCTTCATGTAGCTATCAAAACTGGGGAACTCATTACAAGGCTAACCCCAGCTTGAGATACCAAAGGAGTGGTTCCCCTCCGAAAGCAGAAGAGCGGTTCCCAGCCACAATACGTAATAGGAGCCTAGTTCTCCTTCTTAGAAAAGTGCAGGAGGGTCAGGATAGCCGTGATGCTCAGATCTCAGTGGTTGAGGAGCCAAATTAGCGATCACCGTTACCGAAAAAAGCCACAGTGATGTGGAGTCATTGTTTCATTTACTAAATATAACAGGTGTGGCCATACTTACGGACCCTCACAGATGCATATGGTAATCTTGAGACGTTCAAGAGCCGCAAGACATGCACAACTTTTACCCATGCCATTTAAAAAATATTAACATCCCTACTTACTGTTTCACAGCTAATTACGGCTAGCACTAGAGGCCTTGTGGGTCACCATCTTGGATGTTGGGGCTTCTGCCCTGCAGTGGGGAGGGGGTCTTGGGGCTTTTGCCCCATGGGAGGCACCTGCCGAGGTTAGGGGCTTCATTTTATCAACTACAATTGGTTAATAACATAGTAAAACGCATCCCGATTGGTTAATAATGAAATCACAGTGTTTTAACATCATGTGCTGCAAAGCCTCAGTCTGAATAGCACTGGCCTAGAGGATGAAAGAATGCCAGTCTGCCTTTGTAGCTCAAGGAGGAAAATATTTAAATTTCCAAGTAAAATGTCAGACTCTCTCCAGGAGGAATAAGTCAGTGCTCAAAGCTAGAAAGCTGTAGTGCGTCTCCTCTTTCTACTCACTATCCAGGCTTACTGTGGCCATGTCTACATGTACGGTGCTGCAGAGGCGCGGCGGTACTGAGGTCTGGTGACGATGCTCTGTGTCAATGGGAGTGAGCTCTCCCATAAGCATAAAAAAGCCATCTCCCCGAGCAGCAGATGCTATGGTGGTGGGAGAAGCTCTCCCACTGACATAGCACTGTGCACATGAGCGCTTATGTCGGAATAGCTTATGTCGCTCAGGGAGGTGGGATATTCACAACAGTGAGCGACTTGAATTTTGATGACATAGGCTGTAGTGCAGACCAGTGGCTCGCAACCTTTCCAGACTACCGTACCTCTTCCATGGGTCTGATTTGTCTTGCGTATCCCAAGTTTCACTTCACTTTAAAACAACTTGCTTACACAATGAGAGAGAAAAATACGAACGTGTCACAGTGCACTATTACTGAAAAATGGTTTCCTTCCTTATTTATACCATATCATTATAAAATAAACCAATTTGAATATAAATATTGTACTTACATTTCAGTAAAAAAAAAACAAGAGTCCTGTAGCACTTTAAAGACTAACAAATTTAATCTCTGCAGGCATAAGCTTTCATGGGCTGTAACCCACTTCATCAGAGGTAAGGATGAAGTAGGTTACAGCCCACAAAAGCTTATGCCTGCAGAAAGTAAATTTGTTAGTCTTTAAAGTGCTACAGGACTCTCGGTTTGTTTTGCTGTATACAGACTAACATGGCTACCCCTCTAGAACTTTACATTTCAGTGTATAGTACATAGAGCAACATAAACAAGTCATGGTCTGTATGAAATTATAGTTTGTACTGACTTTGCTAGTGCTTTTTACATAGCCTGTTGTAAAACAAGGCAAATATCTAAATGAGTTGATGTACCCCCTAGAAGACTTCTGCGTACCCCTGCACGGGAACATGTAGACATAGCCATAGAGACCTTAGCAGCAATGACTGGTTTGGTTTTTTTTGTTAAGAAGAGGAACACAGCCTGTTTTAGAAAGGATGCACTGGGAACACAGAGTAATTATGCACTGGTCTCTGTGTGTGAAATGAATTACCGCAGTGCACATGACATACCATAGTAGCTTGCGAAACTCCCATCGACTGCTGCTAAATTTCCAGGTAAAGGTAGACCACGCCTAAGGATTCAGGCCTAAATACTTTCCAGAACCAATCTTACACCCAGTGAAATCAACGTGAGTGTTTTCCATTGGGTCAGTTCCTTAGAGGGCTGTAAGACACAGTCATTGACTAAAGTTTTCTCACCATAACTGAAATCAGGGGAAGAGAAGAGGCTCAAGAAGGACTGAAATAATATGGAGGGCTGTAAAGGGGACGAATGTCACTCTCTCTCGCTTTCTATCTCATTTGATAGAATACGCTGCAGAATCCATTTGTGCAAGTTTTTATCAAACTCATGGTGAAGCTGGATGCTATTGAACTACTGAGCCAAATAAATGACCTGGGTAAGTCGCTATTCATATACTTCCGATTTATGCAACAGTACGGGGAACATCACAGCTGCCGTGCTGCATTGGACCACTGGTGTAATGATTCCTGCCGGCCAGTAGCTGATGCGTTAGTGCCAGTCAGTCTCATCCAGAGTGCACGTTGCAATGCTTCATGCTTAAAATAGTGGCATATGTCCTGAGCAGTGCGGTTTGATTGCCCACATCGTGCATGGATAAGACAGATGGAGGGAGAAAGGGAGTATTATGATCCCTGTTTTACAGATGAGAAACTGTGGCATGGAGAGATTAAGTGACTTGTCCAAGGGCATACAGGACTTCTGTGGAAGATTTGGCCTTTAAATTAGGTCTTCCGAGTCCCAGTCTCATACCTTATCCCAGTGCCACCCTTCCTGTCTATAAATATATCTGATGTGGTATCCAGTATATAACATAAAACACATTATGAGATGCGTGTCAGTCTTTTAGCGGTGGGATTCCATAAATGTAACCCTTTGCTGTTGTTTTTTAAAGAAGCTAATGTCATACCAGTATTTTTTAAAAAGGTAAATTGTATTGACCCGGATAGCTATAGGCCAGTTAGCCTGATATTGATCCCAGGAAAAATCTTGGAAAGGCTGACATGGGATATCATCAGTAAAGAATTGAAGAACTGTAGCATAATTCATGCCAATCTACATGGTTTTATGAAAAATGATCCATCACACAAATTTATCTCATCACAAACCGATCGCAAATTTTGCTGATTGAGGTAATTATGCTGATATAATAGACCCCTGAAAGTCATTTGACTTAATCCTGCATGACATTCTGATAAAGAAAAACATTAACACGATACAAAATTACTGTTTTTCATATTGAATGGATTAAAAACTGGTTAAATAATAGATCTCAAAAATAATTGTAAATGGGGAATCATCCTCCAGTGGACATGATTATACTGTAGGGAATCTGTTCTTAGCCCAATGTTATTTGATAACTTTGTCAATGATCTAGAGCAAAATATAAAATTATTACTGGCCAAAATTTGTGGATGACACAAAAATTGACAGAGTGGTAAATGATGATGGGGACAGGTCAGTTACACAGGCTGATCTGGATTGCATGGTAAAATGAACTCATTTGAACGTGCGTTTTTAATACAGTCAAATGCAAAGACATACATCAATGAACAAAGAATTTAGGCCAGGCTTATAAGATGAGTGGTCTTATCCTGGAATGCGGTGACACTGAAAAAGACTGAGGGGTCAGGGTAGATAACCAACTGAATGTCCACTCCCAGTGTGATACTGTGACTAAGAAGGTGAATTTGATCCTTGGATGACTAAGCAAGGGAATATCAAGTGGAAGTAGGGCAGTGGTGGCATTACGCCCAAATGTGGCATTAGTGTAACCATTACTGGAACAATGTGTCCAATCCTGGTCTCCACACTTCAAAAAGGTATTGAAATATTGGAACGGTTTCAGAAAAGACCTAAAGGAATGATTTGAGATCTGGAAAACATTTCCTAACGTGAGAGACGTAAGAAGCTCAGTCTATTTAGTTTATCCAAGAGAAGGTTAAGAGGTGATTTGATCAGGGACTTCAAGTACCTGCTTGGGGAAGAGACTTCTGATACTAGAAGGCTCTTCAATCAATCAGCAAAAGGCATTAAAAGCACCAATGGTTGGAAACTTGAAGCCTGACAAATACAGCCTTGAAATAAGGTGCACATTTTTAATAGGTAATTAATTAATAGTTGGAACATGATGGATTCTCCGTCACATGAAGTCTTTTAGTCAAGAATCGATGTCTCTCTAAAAGATAAGCTAGGGTTCAAACAGAAGTTACAGGCTTGCTGCAGAGTTTACTGGGTAAGGTTCTATGACCTGGACTATGCAGGAGGTCAGATTGGATGATGATAATTGTCATGTTCCAGTACCGGATATGGACTGGCTACAGAGCTTGCTTTTAAACACCATATGTGTTCCTCATAAGATCCTTTAGTTCTCTGCTGGGTAAGGCTGAGGTTCCTTTAAAGGAGGTATTTTACATGCAGCGCTACCTAGTGGCTAAGTAGTGTGCTACAGTTTAGCATTCTGTTACAATAACAGTCCCTTTCAGCCTCCAAATCTATGAATCTAAAGAGTCTTAAAAATCAAAGGACTTTGTTGAAATGACTCTAATCCTGAATGTTAGTCAAAGAGAAATTGCAAGGGAATCTTTGCAGTAAATTGTATTAATCCCCTCTGGCCACCGGAGGACACTGTTCAGCCATAATTATCCATCCCAGTGGTGCTTTGAAAGTCTGACGGCCAGTGCTTTTAATAGTTCACTCACACCAGAACTGGAGTTTTTCTTTAAAGTTTCCAGGTCTCTTATAAGAGATATAATTGATGTGTATCATGTAGAGATTTATGGCAGTGTGGGAGGCCCCCCAACAAAAGACGTAGTGGGACTGTGTCTAATCAGTGCATCCGGGAACACACCCTCTCTGCAGCCAGCGACACCATCCCCTCGCATCCCTACGCCCTCCATGGAGTAAGATAGCAGCCACTTTCTGCCAACGCAGCCTTCACTTATGCCAGTGGAAGCTGACATAGACCGGGAGTGGGTCTAGCTCATTTCAACCCATTTCAGCATGCTGTGCTAATCATCATCTGCTGAGTGCAACCACCTGTCCTAACCATCATCTTTGTGGCTGCTGTTCCATATTAGTCACGCTGCCACGTACAACAGCCGGAAGTCAGCGGTACCTTTATTGGCTGCATTAACAGGTCTAACACACACAGCACCACGACAGCCCTACCTCTTGCTTGATGTGCTTGGATGAAATAGATTGCATTCTCTGCTGAACTCAAACAGGTCAGCAGACATGTCGATTACACTGAAAATCATTTAGACGTGGAATGAATGGAGAGCATCGTACACGTTTTTTTTAAAAAAACCAACAGATTAGCAGTAACTTCGGGTTTGAAATGGCTGTCACATTCCATAGTTGGCATCCTCCCAACACATAAACTGATGAGCGTGTTAAGAATAATTAACCTAAAAATTGGGTCAACCACATGCATTCGTCGCACTGATACATGCAGAATAATATTTTATGGTTAATGTTTAGTGTGATCATTTTTTCCACCGTTATTAGCATTAAGAGAATAATGATGTGAATGTTCTTTTGCTTCGTTCCCTCTTTCTCTCCGCCCTCCCACCCCAGACGATATAAGGCTGGAATTGCAGAACAATGCCGACGTCATCAGTCAGTTGAACATGCTATCTACCCTGGCAGTAAATGTATCCTCCTGTGTGTCGTTTGATCGCATTCAGGTGGCAAAAAACAGAGAGGAGCTGGAAATGGTAGCTAAAGAGCTTTTTTTGAAGAACGAACTTTTTGGAAGTAAGTGCTGTGTTCTGTTACAGAAATGCCTGTGTAAACTAGGAGTAGCCAAAGTGCACTTCATCAGTTGAGTGATGTACAGAATTCTATATTATGGAGACGACAGGTCCCTGCAAACAACGCTCATCCCGCAATCTTCAGCCAACCAGCCATGATATATTGCATGGCCATGCCTCCTTATCACAGATGAGAGTGGCTACAGTCAGCTCCATTTCATGCAGACTAGGTGTAGGTAGCCCTTGGTATCCTTACAAGTTGTCTGTATGGTTTCTGTTGAACAGCGAGGGACCCCTTGGTGAATCTTTAGGAAACAGAGCTGTCCTCCAGCTTGGCTTGTAGAGGAGAAGGGAGATGTAAACCCAATAATATGAAGAGACCACACATTTCTTTAGAAGATCATAACGCTCTTGAAATGCTTTAATGAGACCAAATAGCCTCTTATTGTAGGGGACGTATGTTGGCAGATGAGAACTACATTCATAAATGCCATGGGGCTCTACTTGGCCCTGGGGTGAAGTCAGCGGAGTTATACTACTGATAAATTTGGCCCATTAATTTTTGGCTATCATATCAAGTAGGGAAAAAGAAAGGATCTGGTATCTGTCTTTGGTTTAGTTTTTAAAGGAATCGGAATGTGAGCTCAGTCAGGGCTTTCTTGAAAGTCCCATAAACATTTTTTTCTATCCCATAATTCAGCCACCAGTAAAAATATCTCCCTTACTTCTCAGAAGAAACTCTACTAACCTTAACGATGTGATGGATCAGTAGTTATTTCCGGTACATCTACCGTCCATGAGATTTGATACTGTGAATATGGAATATTTATCATTTTTCTTGTCAGGTTAGATCTAAGACCAAGATTTTCCAAAAGGCTCTAGTGATTTTGGATGCCTCCAATACTGAGTCCTGAAGTAGAGACAACTTAACGTGGGTTCCAAGCACCGAGAATCACAAACCACAAGCTTTGGAAATGGCAGCATACATACAGCATTGAGGAGCAACAGCTAACTCTGTTTTGACATGCTTAATAGTGACAACAAACTGCATAGCCACCCGAGCAGGGCACTATTTAGTTAAAAGACTGTTGGGTGGGTTATAAAAATGAGGAGTTCCGATTTTACACGCATATGTGGCACTGTCCTACTGGAACCAACATTTACTGAAAAATAAACTTCCCTTTGTTTTCTTGAGGTGTCATTTTCAAGCTACCATCAAACAGGACCAGAGAGCAGAGGGCAGTTCCTGGCAAGCTCTCCCTTCCTCCGCTGGTCAATTATACCATCCGAATGAGCAGCAAGATTTCCCAAACAACCAACAGGATCCGGGAGAGGATCTGGACCGTGGGCCCACATAATTCAGCTTCCCAGAGCCAGATATACAGCCGCGCCTTTGTCTATATCCAGGACAGTATTGAGAGAGCAATCATTGAGTTACAGACTGGGAAAAGCCCACAGGAAATAGCTGTCCAAGTCCAAGCCAGTCCCTACCCCTGCTACAATAAGGATATGTAAGTCCTCGAGCTTTTTGACATTTAAAAGTAAACAATCACAAAATCATAGAGATGTAGTGCTGGGAGGGACCTCAGGATGGCATCAAGCCCCATAGCCCTGACCTGAGGAAGGACCATGTAAACCTAGATCATCATTGACAGGTGTTTGTTTACAGTGTTCTTAAAAACCTCCAATGATGGGGATTTCACAACCTCCCTTGGAAGCCTGTTCCAGAGCATAACTACCTTTACTGTTGGAATTTTTTCCTAATATCTAACCTAAATCTCCCTCGTGGCAGATTAAGCCCATTACTTGTCAATGACAACGATTTTCTGAACATCATATGTATTAGCAGGGTAATTACAATGGTTGAGATTTACCGGCTTCCTCAAAGCCTTGCTCCCATGAAAAGAAAATCATACTAGAAAATGAAAATCTTCATGAAGGTTTAAGAAACTATTATTTTACTCTTTTAAAGGATCCAAAGGTGAGATTCTGGCCCTACCAAAATCAATGGCAAAACTCCCAATGACTGGTGGTGAAGAGGATTTCACCCAGTGTGTTTTTTGTCTCTTCATAGTGCTATAAATACAAGAATTGTCATAATTCCCGTAGGCAGTACTGTAGGTGAAAATTACTATCCCCATTTTACAGACCGTCAAACTGCGACATAGCAAGTCATTGGCAGAGCTGGGATTAGAATTTAGGAGTCTTGGCTATTCCAGTAGGTGTATAAATGCAGATAGTATGTTAGAGCTGGGAAACTCATCTGTTGAGCCAAACAAGTCCCTGAGTTTATGAGCCTAAGGAAGAGCTTGAAGTTACTTGACATTACTATCAAGTCACAGTTTTTATTATTTTTTACAGCAATTCCAGTTTAGACACAGTTCATATTGTACAGTTCTGCTATATGTCCCTTTCTCAGGTCCTGTGAGAGATATAGAAGAGATAAGGCTGTAACCCTCTTCTCAGCAATGATGAGGGGTGACAGATGAGATTCCAGTGCACCAAGCAGTCAGGGTAACACCAAGTGTTGCAGTATGAACTGTGTGTGAGCCAGAGTGAATCTTGAATGATGAACACACTAGTACAGGAATGAGTTTTGGATTCTGCTCACCTTGAGCCAGATACATAGCTGATGTAAATCAGCATAGTGCTGCTGACTTCATTAGAACCAAGCCACTTTATACCAGCTGAGAAGCTGGCCTCTGGGTGCGACAGTTATGGTGAGAAATGGAATCCAGAGACTGTAATGTCTCAGAATTATTACAGAGACCAGAGGTGGCCTCCAACCTGGGTAAAAACACAGGTGAAAAGCCAGTTTAAATGAATTTTGAAGCAGTGAGGGATGTTCAGCAAGTTACACTTAGACAATCATTTCTGCAGATGACAATATAACTGGCTCATCTTGGGCCAACAGAAAGGATTGAACCCAGGATATTTCATATTGAAAGCATGAGTCTGTACCACATGAGCTAAAAAAAGTAGCTGCAACCTGTAGGACCCTTGTTAACCTTCTCTGTTGGCCAATTGAGGGAACGAGAGATGTATTCTCCTAATGTAGGTTACAATAAGATAATTCACATATAAATAGTCTAGCACCTCATTGGGACTGTGAGGTGGTCAGGAAGAGTTTCAGACAAAATGTCAACTTTTTACAGCAAAAATGTGGATGGTTATTGTTAAATCATGGTGTACAATGATGAACTGGAGGCGCATCTTTTTGAGTTGTAAGCTGCCTTTCTCACACTCTTTATGACAAGAAAACAACTCACCTTCACAATTTCCCTTTTCCCTTGCTGGAAAGTTCAGGAAACCCCATTTCATTCAATTATTTAAATACATAGGAGCTATGGAATGATACTACAGCAAAAGCTGTTATAAAGTCAACATTTATCAGCTGCTACCACACAGTTATCATTCTATAACGTGGCAATCTCATATGTCATTTTACCGTACCAGCTGGAAATTGTTGCCATTTGGAGACCTGGTTGACACTTTTTTTTTAGTGGAAAAATGTAGCTTTATCTACATCAAAGTGTTTCATGAAAATTGGTTGATTTTTTTTTGTGTGGATATTTTTGAGTTCTCAACTAAAACAATTCAGAACAAAAGGAAATGTTGATTTCATTTGAAATGGTTTCCTCTGAAACTCTTTGCAGAAATAGTATTGGCTTTTTTCACCAGAAAGAAAATGCCATATGTGCATTAAAGTTAATCTGTGGAAAAACAATCAGTTAATAATCTTGTTTTCAAATACAGTAGGTTCATTTTGCTACTCCCCTTTGCATGGAAGGAAAGTCTGTTGGCTAAAGCATAGTGATGGGGGTTCTGAAATGTGGGCTCTAATAGTGTTTCTGCCACAGTCTAACATTGGGGAAGACACTTAGGCTACAATTATCAAATGTGGGAGTCACGTTAGGCACCTGATTCCATATTTAGACACCGAAAGAAGCATCCTGATTTTCAGAAGTGGCAATGATCTGCGAACTGTGTTGTTTAACTTCACTGGGCATCGTGAATTCCCAGTACTTTTGAAAATCCAGCCACTTATGGATTTAGATGCTTAACTTTATGCACCCAGTTTTGAAAATGTTGGCCTTACTCTCTTGGTGCTGCAATTTTCCCTGCCGTGAAATCAGACTAATGTTGCTTATTTGCATGATAGCAGGGTAAAAAGAGTTAATTCTTTAATGTTTTTAAACTGTTTGGCAATTCTTGGACGGAAGATCCTATATAAATGCAAAATATCCTTATTATAATATTCATTATACTCTACATTTCAAAATATGAGCATGGTTTTCCTTTGCAAAGAGTATTAGTTTGAAAAGTATATTCACTGTAAATCCCTAATCCAGCAAATTTTCTATTCAGCTAAATTCTCCTTTTGCCTTTTACAGGTTCTTAAGCAGTGTGACCTACTCTCTTCCATTTGCTCTTATGGCTGCCTGGTCGCTATTTATAGCTGCTTTCGTGAAAAAGCTTGTTCAAGAGAAAGATCTAAGGCTTTATGAGGTACATTAATAAAATTATGACTAGATTTTCTACCTAGAATGTAGCAGATAGATGATGTGATATTGACTGGAGCTGCACAAGTGTTAAAAGCCCTGTTAATGTATAAAATGGACATATTAAATACTTAAATGTATGAAGCCAATGTAATTAATTGATCTTAGTTTAAGGGAAAACACTTACTTTCTTTGCTAAAATGAAAGCTTATTAAAATACTGGGGGTTGACCAGAGATTCTGCAAATAAATCAACTCTTCCTCTGCATGTGTTAGGGATGATAGGTTGTCGATGTCTTTTTAGTGGTTTTATTCAGTGGGATGGGGGACAGCTATGTGAAATGTTCAACTCCAACCTAAAAATCAACTTACATTCAACCTTGGTTCAAGCTTTCCCTGCATTCCTGCACTTGCTGCCGTGATTTGTTAGGACTGTTTTGTTTCTGCAAACTGTCTTTCAAAGCATTGGTTATCTTGATGTTTCGTGAAAGGTCACTCAGGGCAATCTAGACACATACTACAAGTCCCATGGCTTGTCTCTTGTGTCCCTGGTTGGATGAGCGTACAACATGTGATCTGGCAAACTCTGCAAAAGCCATGTTCTTTGGGTATCTCATGGAGACGCTAAAATTGGGGCAAGCCTCCAGCCACCCCAAAATGCCCCAGGTACCTATTGTTTGGCCAGCACTCGTCTAATCCCCACATTGCCCTGCATTCATAACAGTTCCAAAACAGCAGCTAGGTATGTCCCTTCCTGCCTGTCAGAACTGCAAGCACAGCCACACAGTAGCACGGAGAGACGTCAAGAGATTTAAAGGAATAGCTCTCTAAATGTTATCAGGCACGTGCCTGGCGGGGAGAGAGAAAAGGAAGGTGAAATGCGGTTTTTCCTACACTTGAAGTCAGCTAGACATCACATCCCCACTGGCGTTGCATTTTACATCAGCTCTAGCGAAGGAGAGTTCATCGCTTCTTACGCCTACCGGAGGGAAAATAACCACATTGAAAAAGCAAAGGGAAGCTCTTTTCCCCACCATAATTTAATTGGCTTTTCAAAGTGAACATGTCCTACAGGCTTGACAGCCAAAGGGCTTTTGCAAGTCTAAAGCCTCAGCAGTCAACAAGAGCTGAGGCAGATTTGTTCCTGCTACCATTCCCATGGAAACAGCTGCAGGATTACCAAAAAATGCCTTAAACTAATGACCACTTACAAAAATTGCAGGAAATATAATGAGCTTTAAAAAAAACCTCAAAAAGCCCCCAATGACCAATTGGTCACACTTATCCAATTGTTGGCAATCTGGTGCCATTTTCCACGGGAACCAGAGTAGCAGCAGCCTTGTTAGAAATGTAACCAAGTGCACCGGTTAAAGAAGAGAGTTGTGTATGTAGTTTCTCTTGCAACACGTAATATTCTTAGGATCTAACGGGCTTCTAAAACCAATAGGGCCAGATGCACATCTGATGTGAATCAGTGAGACTTCATTTCAGCTGTGCCTATTTACCTCAGAAGGATCTGGCCTTCTAGTGCAGTAGGTAAGAGGGGGATGGAGAAAGTGAAATTTTTTTACAATGAGGTCAGTGGTTGAGTTTTTAAAAGGTTTTTTGCAATAAAACCACTCAATAGTCTTTTAAAATATAACCAACATGTTTTAGAAAAGCAACACATATGGTTATAGTAGAGTCTAATGTTAGTTATTTTGCCTTGAAAATATTGGGGGCCATGTACATCTTCTTGAACTGGACTATTTTGCAAACACAGGATAGTCTGAAGATGCAAATTTGCTATGCTGCACTGGTTTATAAGTAGAGCATGTGCCAAAATCAGAGAGCACACACTAATTTCGTGCACTATCCAGAGTCTGAGACGAGAATATTGAAGTATTTCAGTGACAAGTATGTAATCAGAATTCTCTCTTAATAAACATTTGTCCTTTTTCTGCCTTCCTCTCCATAGTATATGAAGATGATGGGTGTCAACTCCAGCAGCCATTTCATCGCCTGGTTTATTGAAAGCGCTACCTTCCTTCTAATCACAGTCACGTTTCTCATCATCATCCTGAAAGTTGGCAATATCCTTCCCAAAATCAATGTAGTGATTCTTTTCCTCTACCTCATGGACTACAGCCTCTCCATCATCGCCATGTGCTACCTCATCAGTGTCTTCTTCAACAACACCAACATTGCCGCCTTGGTTGGCAGCCTTATATACAGCCTCACCTTTTCACCGTTCATTGTGCTGCTGGTAGTTGAGAATCATTTGAACTTCTCGGTGAAGAGCCTGCTGGTAAAATTGTGTTTTCTTCACTTTTCCCCTCATTAAAATAAATGGGCTGGGGTGTTTGGGAGCAGACATTCCCTTTTGGTGCTTTCGAGGTCCTTGTGTCACAAATGAACGTGAGCTTACAGGCTTCATTCCAGGCCAGATCTACAATACCATGCTGGGTTGCCGGGAAATACACAAGCGACGTACTGTAGAATGGGAATTTCCCGTCAATTTGCTTATGCTCCCTTATCGTGGTGTCTTCACTGCATCGTGCCAAGGGAAATGCCCTCCGGTCAACGCAGCATGGTGTGGAGTTACTGCGTTGAACAGAGAGCACTTCCGAGATCAATTGAGCAGGTCTCCATTGGCCGTTCAATCGACCCCGCTTCATTGATCCGTGAAGCCCGATGCAGCGGAATTAGTCTAGATGTATTCCTTTATGGATATTACCAAACCACTGCACAATGGAACACAAGGTGGAATTCTTCATGGCTGGCAATTTCTGATTCAGAGCTACCTGGGGCTAGAACAGCCAGGCTGTTATGGATAGAAAGGAATGAGAGGTTCTTGCAGAGGTTTGAGGGAAGATTGTTGATTTCACTACGCCTGGCGCTGCCAATTCTTTAATTGCACATACCTCAAATTCACCTTTACATAGCAATGAAAACAGAACTAAAGAACCATAACATAATGGCTAGTCCCTAAGTTAAAAAGCAAGATGATCAGATATAAATTCCTTTCTTAACTGAGACGTGGCATGAAATGACTTTGAAGGAGGGGCAAAACATCTCACTGAGTAACCCATCTCTTGTCCTATGACGGAAACCTCAGATCCTGTACTCCAGGGGAATCCCGCAATGTAAAGCAGTTACACACAAGTCTTGAATGGAATTAGGCTCCTAACTTCCACTGATTTCAATAGAAATTCCTAAATTCCTTTGAGGATCTGGGCCTTACTGTCATTATTTGTAGCATTCTGGAGCACCTTTCTCATTGCCTGGTCTGTAGAAAGTCATGGCATTTGCCTCAGAAGTAAAAACTTCCTATTGTAGACAAACATTTCACTGGAATCAGAGCTGTTTAGGTTCCAAAAGCCAAATTCAATGCTTGCATCAGGAAACATAAGTCCACAGAATTCAGGGGATCAGTTTAGCTCCAGGCTTCAAGGAATTCTGACTGACTGATTCATTGGCAAAATTGCAATTTTTCAAAAGGGCATCAACCCGGCTTCTTCATTTTGCATGGGCCAAAATCCTCTATTTGTGAAACTGCACGCTCGAGATATCTAATTATCTGATTTTTGTGTACAAATGCATGGTTTTGCACAAAGAAGCAACTGCCTCTGAAAAATTACGGGGACAATTTTAGAGACCACCACTGGAAATTTTGTCAATCATGTGTTTAATCCAGTGCGTGGTGAAGTCAGGGGAAAGATTCTCATCCACCTCTCTGGCCACTGGATCAGGCCCAATGAAGGGTTCAGGGTTTGGTTTGGTTTTTTGTGAATACTTCCATATTTTTGTTTTCCAATTTATTCCACAGAGCCTGTTGTCCCCCACTGCATTCAGCTATGCAAGTCAGTACATTGCACGTTACGAGGAACAAGGCATAGGTATGTCAGGCACACAGGGAACTAACTTTTGCTCTTTCATGACCGTGATACTTCAGCAACATATTTCACAATATTTTCTTTCTGCCTTTACTTCAGGCCTGCAATGGGATAATATGTATAGTTCACCAATGACTGGCGACACTACTTCTTTTGGCTGGATGTGCTGGCTAATTCTGATAGACTCTTTCATCTATTTCATTCTGGGCTGGTACATTCGGAATGTTTTCCCAGGTAAGAATGCAAAGCATCACAAACTACTGGCCCACAGTCTCTCTTGAAAATTATAGATTAGTCCTGGCTGATTCCACAATTAAGGGGAGTGGATAGATCTGTACGGAGAGGCGGATTGAGGAGGCATGATTTGCTTTTTAATTTTATGTGACGCAAATTTTATGTGACCTTAGGAGGTTCCAATTGTGACTGGGTATCTGAGAGGAGTAATGAAACTGTGACAGGCCGAAGCAGCAAACTATAAAGGGTCACATAAGGGATCCCTGCCGGTCACGTGGCTGGGCTGAGGAAAGGTGCCTGCTCTTTTGTGGCTGGTGGAGGATGAGGGAAAAGCCTTTGGGGATTGTAGCCAGGGTTTGTCAATGGAGACGTTTTATTTTGTGTCATTTGTCTCCTTTCATTACACACACTAACTCATGCCCTGAGGCAAGGGCCTTTAAAGGTCTTGGGTGTGGCGTTAGTTTCCCTTCCCTGTGAGAGATGAAAATGGTCCCTCAGTGTAGAGAAACCTACAGTGGGCAGAAAAGAAAAGTGCTCCCTCAATCTGACTGTGTAATTGCTCAGAGTGATGATAATTAGGCTGTACTGCCTACTGTGCAATCAGAGGAAAATCCTATAGGAGATGCCATTGGTACATGTGGGCATCACGGAAAGAATAAATCCTGTGGGACTTTATCTTTACTACTCGTCAGTGCACAGTCACAGCTAGAACCTTCTGTAAAACACCAACAAGCATATACTTGTTAATTGGTTTTTC
>ML675620.1:9420814-9463720 GCA_007922155.1 Mesoclemmys tuberculata | reverse complement strand
TTTTCCTTCTTCTTTCTTTTGTTTGTGGTTGCAGGAAAATATGGCATTTCTGCTCCATGGTATTTCCCATTGCTTCCATCCTACTGGGCCGAACGCTATGGTTACATGCCATTATGGAATGAGAAGACATGCAGCCTCTTCTTCACCAACCTCATGCTAAGAAAAGAGGCTACATTCACCAATAAGATGTGTAAGTGAATAATGGAATTGTTACTGATCCAAGCTAGAGCTTTCTGAAGCTAAATTTACAAAGAGGCGCCATTTTGTGCACAGGCAATGTTTGCCCGGAGCACACATCTAAATTCAAATCCACTCCTGTACTAGAGATATTGCTGGTTCCAATGGGTATCCCAGTTTTTAAATCTAAGGGGTATCTCTGAAACCTTTATCTATCTAAAGCCAGAATTCCTTTTTTAAGTGTACCCACTCTACCATTTCTGTATGCAAACTTGACACTTGCATGTGCAATCTGAGAGGTGTGCAGTTACCTAGTTTGGGTATGCAAATGAAGGTTTGCCCCTTGGCAAAAGGGATGCATGTACTTAAAAGCTTGCCAGCTTTACCTAAGATACATAAATATGGTTTGCTCGGTATTTTTAGCCTGCCTTTGGCTTTTCTATGCTTGTTTTAGGGAATACCTTAAATTCTGCAAAGCTGAGCTAATATTATTTAGTTAGCTACTGGCCTAATGAAAAACCCTTGACATTGACTTCAGTGGGTGATGGATCCAATCACACAAATCTACCAAGCCATAGGGCTTACTGCCTTGAGAAATCCCATAAAAACCAATGGAACTCTTCACGCTATACTTTGTAGCGAATGTTTTCAGGATCAGGACCGAAGGTGTTATCTCAGACAAATGACAAAGGTTTAAGGGTGATAGGACATGTTTCCATATCAGCTTCTTTTTCATCACTTTCTAACATAAACTCCTTTAGTTTGTCTTCTTCAGAAGTGTCTGAGCACAGAGACCTGCTGAGTTTTAGGCCTGGCTCTGATTCCTGCCTAGCCCAAGTCACTTCACTTCTTTGTAAGTTGTCTCCTGTGTAAAATGTGGTTAACACTGTAACACTTCCAAGAGTGTTATACAAACCGATTGATTAGTGAAGACGGGTCAAATACTTAGTTCTTATATAATGTTCCTTGTGTTCATAGAGTGCTTATTATTTCAAATAATGGCTTTTTTATAACATGAACAAGAATAGCAGCAGCTAAAATAATGAGAGTACAATGCAGACAGTTAAATTAGCATCATTATCGCTACTAATGACAATAATTAGCTTTTATAAAAAAGTGCCTAGAGACCCCAGCCATGATTGCTCTGCTCACGGCCCCCCTCCACGAGGCCTATTGAGAGACACTGGTCCTTGTCTTTAAGAGCTCACATTTCAAATACCCAAGACAGACAGTGGGAGGGAAGGGCAGAGGCAGAGAAAGTGAAGTGTCTTGAGCAAGGTCCCGCACAGGCCAGTCATCAAACCAGGAATAGACCCCAGGTGTCTTGACTCCCAGTTAAGTACCCTGTCCACTCGACCACCCCTCTCTACACAAACTGATATTTAGGCCAGGTACTGGTACAGCTGCGCCACTGCAGCGCATCTGGTGAAGACACTCTATGCCAACGGGAGATTAAAATAAACCGCCTCTGTGAGCGGTGGAAGCTATGTTGCTGGACAAAGCTCTCTCCTGCAGACATAGCTCTGAGTATGCTCTGTGAAAGCTTATGTTGGTCTAACTTACGTTGCTCAGGGGTGAAATATTTGCTGACATAGGCAGTAGTATCGACATAAACTTGGTTTTTATTGAAAAGTATTTGCGTTAGATGACACGGGATGCATGGGCATGGGGCCACTTAAAAACAGATTGATTAATTATTACTACTATGGGTTGTTATACGTTGTAGGGAGATGGTAGGCAAGGTAATATCTTTTATTGGACCAACATCTGTTAGTGAGAGAGATGAGTTTTTGAGCCACACAGGTCTGGGAAAGACACTCAGAGTTAAATACATAGCTAAATGCAAGGTGGGACAGATTGTTTAGTATAAGTAGTTAACACATATTTCAAGGGGTTATTCAAGGTGAAGTGGCTCTTTAATACTCCTCCAGTCATGGGGGGAAAAGAAAGGAGGTGGGGAGGGAATCCATGTGTGTGTGGGGGGGGTAGTGGGTTATATACTGTAGTTATAAGTCATCAGTCCAATGTCCCTATTCAATCCATAACTTTTAGTGTCTAGCAAAGTTTTGAATGTAAGCTCCAGGGCTTGTCTTTTGAAGGTGATGTGCGGGTTTTCTTTGAGAATGAAGACTGAGAGGTCAGACAGGGAGTGATTGTTCTGTGAAAAGTATTCACCCACAGGCGATAGGGTGTTTTTGCCTTTTATCGTTTTCCTGTGTGATGCGAGAGCATAGCGATTGTCCAGTGTCACCCACATAGTTGGTCCATGGGGCATTTAGTGCAGTGGATGTGGTATGCCACATGTTGCAAGAGGCATGTGTAGGATCAATGGATCTTGAAGAGTGTCTGGTGGGCGGTGTTGATCATCGTAGCATTGGCGGTATGTCGGCAGGATTTGCATCTGTTGTTCTGGTGCTGCTTTGAGTTGCTGTGCCCTGATTTGTGGGGAGCTTGCTTCTGATGATGAGCTTGGAGAGGCTGGGCATTGTTTGAGGGCCAGAAGAAGGCGTTCAGGAAAGGTGTCTTTTCAAGATGTGGTCCTCATCGGGTATGGGTTGAATCGTTTAAAGATATGCTTTATGGTTTCCAATGTGGGGCAGTAGGCCCCATGTGGCTAGAACACTGCATACAGCAATGGAAAGCATACGCTCTAGGAAGTTGGATGGAGATATATTGGAAAGTTCAAAAATTATGCAAATACCGGGAAATGTTCCCAAGTTTCCAGCTGAAAAGAATATACTCTTCTAGATAAAAAAAGTCCATAGCCTCCTATCTAAAGTCAGACACTATCTCCTCTGATCCTTTTCTTAGATGTCAAAAGCGCCCTTCCTCCTAACCTTGAGCCGGATCCTCCCGATCTCACTGTGGGAGTCTCTCTTCATGGAATAACAAAGACATATGGCTCCAAAGCTGCAGTCGACAGCCTCAGCCTGAACTTCTATGAAGAAAACATCACCTCCTTGCTGGGCCACAATGGAGCTGGGAAAACCACGACCATGTATGTCTCTTTTGAAGAGTGGCTGTTTGATGCAGCATCAATAGCTAGTGGGGCTGAGTGAAAGAACAAATAGGAGTTCCTAGCATTATAAGGGCTAAAGAAGATGTCTTCTTTGGTTTGGTCTTTTTGTTGTTCTCTTATATGGTGTACTGTGCTCTTTGTCCAGGGCAGCGGTCATTCTCTCTGTTGTAGATAAGGGTGTCCGTCTACTTTGGAGTCTGACAGTACTGTTTAAGAACATTTTAACCCAGGAAAGTGATCTCTCCTGCTCCTGAGAAAACAGAATTAAAAGCCAGAATAGTCTTGGATGCGTCCTAATCCAATGGAATTGCTATAATATTATATAGCATAGCAAGGATTGCAAGTACAATGGCACTTGGTGCCCATGGCAATTTGTTCCTGAAAGAAATAGCTGATTGGCTCACATTCTAGGCTGCGGCCATATTAGAATAAAGTTGATTGGCTGCACGTTCAAATGAAAACCCAGTGAGGCTGCTGGGCTGGGAAGAGGAATGGGTTAATCTATTGGCCTTTCAGTTCTGCCAGGTTTGCATGTTTTTATTATTAGGGTTTTAAATAATGAACCCTAAAATGGAACTGTAGGCCTTGATTCCCTCTGCGTCCAAGCTATGCTCAGCCCCGTGATGGGATGATGTGCCCCCAGGGAGCTGATTACTGCTCCAAATCTGTGAGCTCGTCTGTGTACAAGTTAAAACAGCCGGGGGGGAGGGGAGGAGTTAGGGGTCAAAGCAACCTAAGGAGCCATACGTCACAATCAGAGCATTGTAGCACAATGGAACTCCACCCCATTATTCACATCCAGATGGCTCCCCAAACGTGCCCGCCATGCTGGACTAGGGTGGGGCATGACTGGGTCAGAAGCCGCTCCATCAGTCACACAGGTGTCTATGGTAGCGTGTAGTAAACCAGAGTTCCCCACTGTAAGCCTGACCTCTCTGGAGGCCTTTGCTGCAGCCTCACCCCAGGCCCTTCTTCCTCCCTTACACGGCACCCCAGTGTTCGAGCTATAGGCTGGAACTGAAACACGGCAGAACAAAACATGGAACAACTGGAAGGCACAAGAATGACTCACGTGTAGTTGTTACCATGGCAGTACATCCAGCTGATAATTAACGATACCCTCATGAGGACAAAATCCACAATGACAGATGCATGTTATGTCTCAGCGGATTACAAACTAATCCTGTGTCCTCTGAGGAGATCACAGAGAGAGATGATGGGAGAGCAATTGTAATGACTTCCTGGGACTTGACACCTGGGGCAAAGGCTGCCTCGGGTCACACGTTCCTTTCTTTTCCGTTTTAGATGCAGTTAAGGGAGGGTTTGGAGTCCCAAGGGAATAAAGGGCTTTTGTGCAGGCCTTAGCAGCTGGGAAGGCCAAGGGGGAGCTTGAGAAATAGCTTCTCCTTTTAAACCCCATAGGAAGTCCCTGAAAATGAGCTATCCTGTATATGTAGTCATTCTGAAGAGAGAGGACTTGCCTCGGTTCCACTGGGCATTGTTGGGTAGGTAATGATTGGCCTGAACTAACCTACTGGATGAAGACCTGCACTACGTGAGATACTCCCTATAGGTTTTTTGTCAGCGCCGGCTTTACGTATTCTGCTGCCCTAGGCAAAATAAAAACATTTGGAAAGGTTTGACTATTTGCAGCAGTGCAGGGGCTGTCCTTATCAATCTCAGTGCTCCGCTGGCGTGGTGAAATTGACAAGAAAACCAGGGGCCGCTGGATCCTGGCTCTGGGAAGGGGATGGAGTGGCTGCAGCCCTTCGGGAAGGGACGCTGGCGGCTGATGCCAGGCTCCTGGCTGCATGCCGGCCCTGGTGGGAGGCTGTCATCAGGGTCCCAGGCGGGCGGCAAGCGGCTGCAGCCCAGCATCCGCCTTTATGTTTTGCTGCACTAGGCAATTGCCTGCTTCACCTGTAGCTAAAGCCGGGCCCGCGTCTTGTCTGGAAGCCTACGATTGCTCTTTTTCTTGTGAAGAATGGCAGTGAACTCTCACTTTCAAAGCCAATGTGATTCCCAGCAGCGTGGAGGCCACTGGAGAGTGCCGTTAAAATTCTCTAAAATGTAGAGTGATCTTCCTCATACGGTTTCTCCATCGCTAAACAGCAGCTCAGGGTCTGTATTGATGTAGGTGCGGGATAAGCCTAGTGGCCTGATGGCAGGGCAATCTGCTCCCACAAAGAGGGTCTGAGTTCAGATCCTGAGCTTTGGCCCCTCGGGTCCGAGCCAGCAGACCCTGCGTATGTTGCAGAGCTAGAGTAACCCTAGTAAGGAATCCCTGGCAATCTTGGTGACAAAGAGGCGGAGCAGACAGGCTCTGGAGGGAGCTGAAAGGAGCGCCGCCATGCCATGGAGTATTGAAAATATAAAGGGGAAGTGGGAATACGTATGATTCTCTTTCTCTTTCCCTGGCTGCAAAGGTCAGTCCAGTCTTTTCTTGTGTTGTAGGCCCGTTGGCAGCAGGAATGCGGCTGCCTTCCCCTAAATCAAGGAGTGTTATCGTGGAAGTCCTGCTAGGGGAATTCTGCTAGGGGCTCGGGGCGCCCTGGGGGAACAGAACCGTTGCATCTGTTTACATCATTTTCTTTTTTTCTCCCAGCTCTATTTTGACAGGGCTGTTCCCTGCAACATCAGGCACGATCCTTATTTATGGCAAAGATATCAGGACCAATCAGGACGTCATCAGGAAGAACATGGGTGTCTGTATGCAGCACAACGTGCTGTTTAGTTACCTCACGGCCAAGGAGCACCTGCAGCTCTATGGCTACATCAAAGTCCCACACTGGAGTGAGCAGGAACTGGACGAGGAAGTGAAAAGGTCTGATCATGGGAATTTCAAACTCATTCGGCATGCGCCACTTACGGTGCCCTGGGCGTTGCTATAAGAATTGTCGCAAGTTATTGGACTCAATGCAGGAATCACTGGGGAAAATTCTACAGCCTGTGTTAAGCAGGAGGTCAGACTAGATTATTATAGCGATCCCTTCTGGCTTTAAAATCTCTGGACCTAGGAAAACATGGAAACAGTCAACTATAGATATTCTTAATGAGATCCCCTGGTGTTGCACCTGTCCAGAGACAGAGCTTCAACGAGCCAGTGAAAATGAGTTTATAGCTGTTTTGTGTCACCAAACAGTGCAAAGCGCTGGGCACATGCCAATGGATCTGGCACTTTGTGTTCTCAGGTCACAGGATCCTGCCCTTAACCTTGACATGTCAGATGGAATTTTTGACGCATCCTAAAAAAACCCAACAAACCCCTGTGTCTGAGCTACGTGTTAAACTATCATTCTGTGTTATGACAATTCTGCATAGCAGCCCATGCCTGAGCAGTTTTTCATTTCTGTTAATGTTGCTTGATGCATCCAGATTCCCTTCCTTTTGCTAAATAACCGAACTGCAACCCTTGGGGGCTTTTTTTTTGTGTGTGTGTTTTGAAGGACTCTGAAGGATACTGGCTTGTACAGCCATCGTCACAAGCTAGCTGGCTCCCTCTCAGGAGGGATGAAGAGAAAGTTGTCTATATCTATTGCTCTCCTTGGTGGATCAAGGGTCGTGATCTTGGATGAACCAACCACTGGAGTGGACCCATGCTCGCGGAGGAGTATCTGGGAGATTATAACAAAGAATAAAAAAGGTCCTGCAAAGAGATTCAGGGCAGCATTTTTCAGAAACACCCAAGTGATTTAAGCTCTTCAGTGACTTTTGAAAATGGGATTTAGGGTCAGAAGTTGCTTAGTTGCTTTTGAAAACGTCCCCCAGATCCTCACAGGGGAAAATCCAGCAGCAGTAGCTACGTTTACAAACGGGAGCACTGCTGGTACAAGTCACCCTTCATGCTAATGGAAAGAGGAGGCTTGGTTGGGACATGGTCGGATGTTCAAGAATGGGTATGGGCAGGCCTGGCAGTGCAATTATGTCCCTCCCCCAGGCCCTGATCCAAAGCCCAGAGAAGTCAATTTGAGTCTTCAATGTGCTTTGGATCAGTTCCAGAAGAATTATAAGACACTGAACAATGTGGGAGCAGTTTTCTCAAAGTCTTAATTAATTCACCAACTTCCATGAATGGGGCCAGACTGACAACCCGTGGGACTTATCCCAGATCTCGTGAAGGGGACCCAAGTCACGGGTCTGTGCACTGAGTAGTTCAACCTGGCCAGAATCCTCTCCCCTGGGCTATGAAGTAGCAGCAGAACTATGCCGGGGCATGATGGGGTGGATGAAGTTCCACCAGCCTAGTACCTCTGGATCTATGGCTAGTGGAAGATCCATTGGCATCACCTTTCTTTTCTTCCCCAAAAACCATGGTAGACTAGGAGGCATGGAGGCCACAAAGAACTGGACTCTATGGGAAATAGCATCTTTTCAGACCCTATGTGGGCTTCTGATGTCTTCCCTTAAATTCACTTTGAAAAATTAATTCTGCATCATTCTAAGGGGAGCTTTCAGTTTCCTCCTAGTGTTGCCTCTCAATCAATCAAAGCCATTATAAATTCTAGACATGTACAGTTTGTTTCTACATGATGTTCTATGCACTATCCAGAGCCTTCATTTGCTTGTGTCTTTTGCCTATACCACATTTTTCAAGATCTCCATTTATTCGACCATTTGTCTTTGTTTTCCTATGCGTTTTCCAGGCCGAACGATTATTCTCTCTACCCATCACTTGGACGAAGCGGAAGTTCTGAGTGACCGAATCGCATTCCTGGAACATGGAGGACTCAAATGCTGTGGGTCTCCGTTCTACCTCAAAGAAACCTTTGGTGATGGATACCACCTGACTCTCACTAAGAAGAAGGTGTGTAACTGTGGTCGGGACCTGAAGAGGCGTAGGCTGAAATTATCAGATGTTACTAGTGGTTTCGGATGCCCAACTTGCAATACCTTCAAGGGCTCTAAGTTTAATAGTATTACAGGGCTGAGAAGAAAGAGGCAAAGCATGATATCCCATAAAAATAAAGCACACTGTAGAAAGGTTGGTAGAAGATCTTGACTGAATGGTGGAAATTGATCATAATAGTTATTCTGGAATAAATTCCTCATCTGTGGGCTCTTTATTCTAGATTTAAAACAATATTATTCCAGAATAACGTGACTTTTATTTCAGAAGAGCTCCCACTTGGGGAGTTATTCTGGAAAAGCTGTAGTGGAACAAATCAGACATCAAGAATGGAAACATTAAAAAACCAGTAGGAGAGCACTTCAATCTCCCTGGACACTCAGTAACAGACTTGAAAGTTGCCATACTTCAACAAAAAAACTTCAAAAACAGACTCCAGCATGAAACTGCAGAGCTAGATCTCATATGCAAACTTGACACTAGGTCTGACTATAGACTGGGAGTAGCTAGCCCACTCCAAAATATAATGTTCCCTCTTTTGGCATTCACAGCTTCTCATCACCTGTTGTGGATGGCCTCATCCACCCTGATTGCATTAACACTTGCCCTCCTCACTGTGATGTAACTCACCCGTCCTTGCACATGTATATATACCTACCAAACTGAAGTTTCCACTTCATGTGTCTGATGAAGAGGGTTTCTGCCCATGAAAGCTTATGCCCAAATAAATTTGTTAGTCTTTAAGGTGCCTTGGTTTGCTATAGTGGAATAGTTATTCCAGAATAGCGATGTCAGTCTGTTTCCCCATGTAAACAGGTTAGAAAATGGTGGAGTGGCTCAAAATCAAATCTTGAGCCCTGATTCAGCACTTAACCAAACTGGGAAAAAATAAAGACTCTGCAGCCTGCAAAGGGTTAATGGGTCCCTTCCAGTCATGTGGCCGCTGATGGTGGGGTAAAAAGGGAATGGGAAGCTGAGTCAAATGAGAATTTAGGGGGTGGGTGTGTCCTCTCTCCTTCGGGCTGTCTAAAGCAGGGAAAGCCTCTGGGAATCTATGCCAAGTGTTTCTCAGCTTTCTTAGCTTACACTCATGCTCATCCTTAAGGTAAGCTTGGAGGAAGGATTTTTCAAAAGAAGATGAAGGTCCCAGATTCAAAATCAATGGAGCTGTACCCCGATGCCCTTTGGTACATCTGAAAATCTCATTTGAAAAGCCTTAGTTTGATGGGGTTTAAGCACTTGCTTAAAGTTAAGCACATGCTGAAGGGCTTTTCTGAAATGGGGCCTTCGTGAGCAAGATCTTTTCTTCGAGGTCTTATTCTGGTGAGCTAGGGACAAGAAACAAAATAGTGGGATGTAACCAGAAACGGAGAGAGAAATTCCCCAGGGGGTGTGTGTGTGTGGAAGGGGGGACAACCCAGCTCTTTGCCCAGAGGATCGGGGTTTCTCCCTTCGCCATGGCATCTCCACTTCTGATTCCCAAGTAACTGTTCTTAGAGAGATTCCAGGTTCCTTCTGACAATGTAATGCAGCCTTCAGTCTCCAGCCTTCTCACGCCAGCCTCTGTGCCAGTGTTGAGATCTGTGATGAAAAACCAGTACCTACCACAGCGAGCCATACCATACCCTGAGAGAACTAGCCATCAACCCTACGGCTATTATTGGGCACAGCTACCAAGGGTGCTGCTGCATGTTGAAAGGCATTCCCTTGGAACCCCCCATTCCACAGGGGCCGAGTTCTGTGCCAGCCCAGAGACCAACAAGGGGTAGCCACCTTGACTTTTGTATCAGATGACCGCGTTCTCCAACGAGGCCATTGACCTGGCCCCTTTGCCAGCCTGAAAACTGAAACCTCAGTGTCCTCCACCCTAAAAGAGGAACGGGAGGTTAGAGGCAAAGCTGCATGGTGCATGTGAATTGCGTAGTTCAGAGAAACAAGCGGAGAGGAGAATCCATGGGAAGTGTCTCCCCTGGAGCAGCACGTTATGCCATTTAATAGAGGACGAAATCCGCTGTTGACATGATGTCAGCAGCAGAAGCCCTACCAGGCTGGGTACTTTGCAGAGGTGCCCAACTCCCATTTACATCGATAGGAATTAAGTGCCTATGGGTATGTCTGCCCTGCAGCTGAGGGTGAGCTTCCCAGCCTGGGTAGACAGACAAGCACGAGCGTGCTGAAATAGCTGGGTGGGCATTGCACCTTTGGCAGGGACCTAGGGGGCCGTGTGGCTCAGGTGGCTAGCCTGAGACTCTGCTGGAGCGCACCCCACTATTTTCAGCATGCTAGTGCTACCCAGGCTGGGTGGCTCACTCTCTGCTGCAGCGTAGGCATACCCTAAGCGACTTCCCAAGGCCACCCAAGTCTATGGCAGAATTGGGACTCGAACCCAGAACTTCCGCAGCCCAGTCCAGCGCCTCAGCTGTAAGACCATTCCATCTGCCTTTGATAAAATTGAACTCTCGTCTCTTGAAGACGGTAGATTCATATACCCAGGGCAGATAGTCCTGGGTTAGGAGCCTGGCACCCCTAGCTGGTATTTGATCATTGAGTAATTTCCTCTTTTCCTAGTGTCCAAACCAGAACCTGACTGAGGAGTATGACACCTCAGCGGTGACCTCCCTCATCCAGTCACACCTCCCAGACGCTTATCTCAAGGAAGATGTTGGTGGAGAGCTTGTGTACGTCCTACCACCGTTCAACTCCAATGTCTCCGGAGCATACCAGTCTCTCCTGAGAGCTCTAGATACCAGCTTGAGTGACTTGCAGATTGGCTGCTATGGCATTTCTGACACCACTGTGGAAGAGGTACAAGTCCTGAATCTTTTATCTTTAATGACGTGTTACGGAAAGTCGTGATCAACTATAATTCTGCTTTTGGGGCCAAGCAGTGACCTGACTGGGTGGGAATGATGAGCTGTTGGTTTTTGGTCAGTTGGTTGGCTGGATTTTTTTTTCCACTGGGGTTTTGTGTTTTGTTGTGGTTCTTTCTTTCTCTCTCTCTCTCTTTCTCTCTCTGTCTTTTTTTTTTTTTGAAGTCCAACAATGAGAACATTCTGGCTCACTAAAAATTCCCACCCCATGAAGTGTTTTTCAATATCTTCAGAGGAAAAAGAGGTGATGGGGGCAGGGAGGGGAAGGTGGACGGGGGTACACTGCTTAAAATCTTTCGGCAATCCCAGTGACTCTAGGTGCCTCTGCTGAAATAATCAAAGTGAGAGAGTTAATAATATTGACATTTTCAATGGTGTCCATTACGCTTCAGGTGAACACCAGACTGGCCCCTCAGAATGACTCTGTCTGGCTGGCTGGCTGCAAACTCACAGAGACAGTGTTGCATCAGTTCCCATTTGGAAGCTTTAATGTTTTCAGATGAGAGCAAATTCTTCAGAAACGGATTGGGGCTGCCAGAGAGGCACTGGTTCAGGTGCCCGGTCTGACCTTTTGGACTTTACAGAGGTGACCGTAATTGAGACCCAAGAGAAAGTGTGTTTTCTCTACCCCAGCTGGAGTCGCCATGAGGCTGTTGCTAAGAACCTGCTGACATTTCTTGTGAAGATTTATCTCCTGCTGCTGAGGTCGTTAAAGCCCCTCAAACGCAGGCATTCAGCTAAATCAGAAACATTAAGTATTTTTAAAAGATGAAGGGCTAGGTTATCACAGCCCTTTCTTGGCAGTGTAGTAAGACGGAAGCAAAGGTTTCCCCTTTCCCCCCAATCTGTACTTGTCTTCACTGGAAAGTTAACTTATAACACTGGTGTTTCCCGTCCCCACAAAACCCCCTAACTTGAGCATAGTGGTGCTTTTAACTTGGCGAGTGCGACACACTGTGTCTTCACTAGGCAGAAAGGTGTGTTCTTAACTTGAGGTAAAACCCTAGGGAGGACTAGACAGTTTGTGGTTTTCACACAGGTTAGCTGGTGAAGTTAAAAACTAAGCTTCCCAGTAATCCTTAACTTGACCTGTTAACTTGCGGAAAAGCCACAGAGTGCCTTTTCTTTACTAGGATTTAACCTGGAGTAAAGAACACACCTTTTTTGCCTATTAAAGACCAGGCTGGAGTGAAACGTGACTGAACATAACTTCTCAGTTGACAACACGACCACTCTGCAGTGCAGATGCGCCATTACCGCTCGAGTGTCGCTAGTCCTCCAACGCCTTCCCACAATTCTCCCCAGGTGCTTGGACAAGTCTTTCCGTAATTCACTGGGAAAGAGTGCACAGAGCAACCCAGCTTCGAGCAGCACTAAGAATCATGGGCTGGGTCCCTCAAAGTCAGAGGGCTGCACACGAGTCAGTGCAGAGGCAATGTGGACACAGCAACTCAAGGGCTGTTTTGCTGCGTGGCCGCTCTCACTCGAGTAATTTACACCTCACCCAAAGCAAGGAGGCCAGGAGGGAGGCGATTTGTGATTCAAAGAGCTGCCTCCAAATCTCACAAGCTCTCATGAAGGCCAGAGGCACAACTGGATGACAAACTGAATGGCACTTCTGGGCAGTTTTGTTGTGATGCTGGGAAGTATTGTAACCTGGAATGTCCTTCTCTTTTGTTTTGTTGTCCTGTAGGTGTTTCTTAACCTGACGAAAGACCTGGAGAAAGACAAGCAACATGATCCCGGATTGCCCCAACAGGTGCCTGGACCCAGTGATCTAATGGACAGCAAGGAGATGTCAGTGAGCATGGATAGCTTCACTGAGAGAGACGGTACTCATTTCATGCGATTTTATTCCAGATGAATTCCAGGTGTAATTGATGACAGAGAGACTGACCATTGCACATGTTCTCACCTTCGTTTGGTTAAATGCAGACCAAAATTCAGCCAGCCAATCATCATTGGCCCGGTACAAGTACAGTACAGAATGGTTTTATAATTTATAAAACTATAACTTATAGTTCTGTTCCGTTCTGTCAGAACCGACCGAATTGTTTACCAAGTTCCGGTTAATTAGATGTGGGCAAACCCTTGGAAGGCCCAGATGTGACAAGAGTATAATCTGAAGACAGGATTGTTGCACAGCTGTCGCTGACGACCTGATTTTTGCCTACAGAACCTTTATTAATAGTGATGCTGCACGGAGAAGAGGGAAGCCAGGCTGCGTTTGCGTGCTGGCAGTTTAGAAACGTATCTTTTTGGTTGTAAACTGACTTGGTAAGGTGGAGAAGTAATTGAGGCAATTCATGCTATATATTAGGGAAAACTTTCTATTTTTCTTTGCATTGATAACTGGTTTTTAAATTAATTTTTCCAAATACAACCAATATCATAAAATACCATATTCATCCTAACACACAAAGTAAGTAAAGAGGGTTAAGTTAAAGGGAGGGGAAGCGACATATCTATCGTCAGGGTCGACATCAATTTAAAAAGGCAGCGCAAATTGCTCTGAATTTTTTGGATGCGGCTATTCTGCAGGATGCCAGTCATTAGGAAAAACTTCTTAACCATAAGGATAGTTGCGGGGTCTGTGGTATCCTGGGAGGTTTTTAAGAAGTGGTTAGACAAACAGCTGGTCTAGGTATACTTAATCCTAACTCAGCTAACGAAGGGCTGGACTAGATGAGGTAGGATTAAGTATAAAGTCCCTTTCAGCGCTGCGTTTCTATAATTTTATGTCCCTCCCAAATAAGAGCACTGAAAATGATTTACTTCATGCTGTAATATATATGTGAGGTAATATTTCATTCATTACAAAGGCAATTCCGCTGGGCCCAAAGAAAGGAATATCTTGCGCAGGAATGCATCTCCATTTTTAACTTATTCTGTGCAGTGATCTATTAGTTTACATGGCAGTTCCTATGCCTTGTTCCATGTCTTCGTTTGCAATTTTCAGATCAGTTTTATTATTGATTCGTGTGTCTAAGAAGCTATTTATTAAATGATGAAAAGGTCAAACTTGCAAATGTGAACAGTTGTGAGTTTCCTATGCCAGCTACAGTTGTACATTTCGCCTCTGGGGCAAGGAATGAGGCAGGATGGTTCAATGGTTAGCGCACTCCCCTGTTATGTGGGAGACCTTGGTTCAGTTCTGTGTTGTGGCATAGACTTCCGCCGTGACCTTGGGCTAGTCACTTAGGCCCAGATCCAGATCTGAATGGAAGTGGGGTGCCTAAATACCTTTGGGGATCTGGCCCTTAGTTCTCTCTTGTGCCTCGATTCCCGATCTGTAAAATGGGGAGAATAGCATGCCCCTCCCTCACAAGAGTGCTGTGAGGGTAAATATATTAAAGATTGTTACATGATCAGATAGTACAGAAGTGGGTGGGGAGACATATAAATACTTACAACAAGTGGATGGCTTACAACTGACTCATGCTGTCAGGAGTCAGTGTGACTAGCTGATCTAGTGACATGAGTCACAGGACTGGTGGACAGGAGTTCCTGAGTTCTAATCCCGGCTCTGACACTTAGGCCTTGGATAAATCACGTAACCCCCCCTGCCCCAAACTGTAACGGGGCACAGGAACATTTACCTCCCTTGCAGAAGTGTTGGGGGTTGAGTGTGCTGACCATGAGAAGTGCTAAGTGGGTTCTCTTTCTCACACACAGACCACACCCTGATTCGATCAAAAAGGTTGACCGGTTTGCCACGGTTGCTCAAGAAGACAACGGCCGTTTTCATTAAGAGGTTCCACCACACCCGAAGGAACGTCAAAGGCTTTTTTACTCAGGTCATCCTCCCCGTGGTCTTTGTGATAGTAGCCATGGGCCTCAGCACATTGAGGACTGAGGTGGCTGAATATCCAGAGCTCCATCTTTCTCCCTCCCTGTACGGTTCCGCTGGGCAGGTGGATTTCTTTGGGTAAATCTCTCTCCGTTTTTCATTATTCAACTGTTTTGCTGATCGTTTCTAAAAGGGCAGAGTGTGCTCTCAGGAGAGCGACTAAGCCAATCCAGTGGACAAGTGTTGCACAGAAAACCGTGTCGTAAGAAAATCATATTCCTAGCAGGTCTGTCTGGGAGATCTGCTTTGCTAAACCCAGCCACCAGAAAGCTTAAAAAACAGCTGAAAATCTCTCGGTAGGAATTAACTCTGAAACATGAGCTGCAAGGTTTTAATTGCGTTTGTCGTTGGTAGACATGTTGCCCAAAAAGATATATTTGATTTTCCTTTTGTAATGAGAAGGGGGGGGATGTACCTATTCTCAACCTGTGGGCATTTGGCTCCAGGCTACAAAATGATCAGCCTGGGATCGAATTCTAACTCACAGCTCAGTGCCATGGGCCCAGCTTCATGTCTCTTCCCATCTTCCCAATAAACAGAGTCTCCATTAACTAGGCCTCACTTAACCAAACCTCTCAGTTATCCAAAGGTCAGTCACGTCTCCTCTCCCAGCCCCTGAGGTTTGATTTCAGTATGTAAGCCCTTCCCTATTGAAATCTTAAAGTGGGGGGGAGTCTTCCCTGAGCCTAAAGACTTCATTCTGCTTAAAAGCTCCCCCCTTACCCAAAACCTCAATTACTCAAATGAATGTAATGTGCAGCGTCCTAATTCAATAATGTAGTTTCCTGGCTGTCTCCAGTAGTCCTGGTCCTTAGATCAGGAATACAAAGGCGCTCAAACCTTCTCGCTGCTTCTTTGTTGCTTTTAGAGTTTCTTTCTTAGGACTGCTCACTGTCCTCTTTTTCTGGACAACCACTCTTTGGGTGGGGTGAGCAACCAAAGCCATCTGCCCCTGAGTCAGCAGAACTCGCATCCATTCCCATCATGATCGACTCCTGCGAGGTGGGTGGGTTGTTTCAGGCAAACACGGCCAGACAGTTTGCTTAGGAGGGGGACATTTCTTTAAGTGGACTAGAGTTTTGACTTCACAGAAGAGGAAATTGATGGAGACAAGAATGGAGACATGTGCACAATCCAACTATACTACCTGAAATCACGGTAGAGGGTTCTCATTAGAAATGAAATTCAGAACGGCCTTAATTGTATACGCCAAAGTGATCCTCCTTGGGCCTGAATTCTGCACAACACTGAAACATACATGTAACTTTAAGCAAATGAGCAGTCCTATGGAAACCACCGGAGCTATGCTTATCCTTAAAGTTACACATTTTCTTAAATATTTTGCAGCACCAGAGTCTAAAATAATAATTTATTTCCAATCCTTATTTCATTCAGCCGATGTTTTATTTTCTACTGCTGGGTCCATAATGAAAGTATCTTGAACACGTCTCTCTTTCTTTGTTAAATCTTAGGAACTTTAATGAAACCACAGATGCTTTAGTTGCTTCAATGCTTTCTTTCCCTGGAACAGATAACACATGCTTGAATGAAAGCAATTCGTAAGTAGCTCTTCATCTCCTTCATTTTAAATTCCTAATCTGCAAAAAGGAAAAGACATAAAATTAATAGCTGTCAGGTATTAATAACATCCTTTGATCATCTGCAAAGTTTTCAGACCCTTGTGGCACATCAAAAAAGACTTCATCTATTGCTGGAGTTCCCAGAGATACACTCATGTGGTGCGAGTTTTGAAGCAATCTGATTTTAAAACTCTTTAAATTCACTAAGAAAATCAAGCTGTGATTAACTCGAAGGACAAGGTTGTGCAGCTCATGCCTTTTGCACCCACGGACTTTTCTGAGTTTTTCTAAGTTCTCATCACAGGTGGGAAGGGCTACCCAGGAGTTCATATCGACTCGTGTGAACACTTCGGGTACTACTCAACATGAGTGAGCCTATCATGGTCTCACCCCGGAGGACAGGCAAACGTCCACACTCGAAAGCTGTCATTCGTGCCCTTTTGGATGAGTTGGCAGAGGGCTGGGTTACCTGGGATTGTACAGATGAATCTTAAGGGGGTAGTGCAGTAAGTGCTGAGAGAATCTGGGCGAGTTAGTCATTGTAGTGCAGGGAAACAGCTGTGCTGACTAGACACAGTTTGTCAGGGATCAGCTGATTATCCAATTAATGCAACACCTTGGAGGGAGGAGTTATGTTTCTTTGCCAGATCATTCTGGCCTTTTCACGTTAACTTCTTTGGCTGCTTGCGAGGGGATTTGAAGCAGTCTCCTCCTGAGCAGTCTAACAGCCTCATCGCTACCAACAGCTCTAGCGAGAACTGCTAAGGAACAAGGCCCAGCACCTCTTCGGTGGTGCTGGCTGGCCTGAGCCCCCCGTTGAGGCAGCAGGAGCTGAGGGGATGCTTAGCACTTCTCAGGAAGTGCCCTGGCCCAGTGAAAAACAACCCTCTGTGCAATGTGCTCCGTGTGCCTGGCCGTCTTCATTCCATTCCCTAGGACTCTGCTATCATGCAATTCCGTGTCATCTGCCCGCCTGCATGTTGGAAACCTGGAGGGTAACCTGTGTTCACTTTCAGGGGGTGTTTAAAGGACGACGTGCTTGGCCCATGGATATTCCAGGGAAACCAGAGCGCTAAATATTCTGCGTGCAACTGCACAGCCAGCAGCCAGGTAAAGTGGAGTTAAACCTTAACGGGGGAGAGGAAATTTAAAACACTTGAGAGGTACCTAGCGTGCTTGGGAAAGTATCTTGTGGGACCAGATGGTTCACCGGCCTGGCACTATGACGGCGGACTCATTGCCAACAGGTCCCTGGTTCAGATTCGTTCTAGCTTGGGTGATGACTAGCACCGCTACCTAGCGGCTGTTTGAAGAGCTGGGTTCATTTTCTGTCTATCTCCCAGTGGGCAGCTGTCTACATCAGTGGTTCTCAACCAGGGGTCCAGGTACCCCTGGGGGTTACACAGAGCTCTTCCGGGGAAACATCTACTCATCTAGATATTATCCGAGTTTTACAACAGACTGCATTAAAAAAGTAGTATCGAAGTCACTACAAACTAACATTTGTTTATACTGCTCTATCTACTAAACACTGCAATGTGAGTACAATATTGATGTTCACACTTCTTTATTTTATAACGATATGGTAAAAATAAACAATTTTTTGATAAGGGTGCACTGTGCCACTTTGGTGTTTGTCTGATTTTGTAAGCAAGCAGTTTTTAAGTGAAGTGAAACCTGGGGGCACGTGAGACTAATCAAAATCTTGAAAGGGGTACACCAGTTTGGAGAGGTTGAGAACCCTGGGTCTGCATCATAGACTATTATTACTAGTTCTCTGTGTTATAGGATGTAACTGCTTGAGGGCCTACCTGGGATCAGAGTCTTTCCTTGTGCTAGGAGTGGTGCACAAACACATAGTGAGAGGCTGTCTCTGCCCCAGGGAGTTTATCGCACAAGGTCCCCCTCCTGCAAACACTTAACGCGTGTGGTTCGCTCGATTACCGTGAGGAGCCCCCATGACTTCCATGTGTTTGCAGGAATGGGATCTAAGCAGGCCAAAGCTGGGGGAGACATAGGTCTGAGAAGGTAACGCAATGATCCTTCCTGGCTTTTAAATCCCATAGATCAGAAGCATAGGGGGATCAGGTGGAGCAGGCCAGTGGCAGAATTGGGAAGGAACCCAGGCCTAGAGACGGTCAGTACAGTGCCCTAGGCACTGGGCCACGCTGCCGACTCATGAGACCGCCATCCCAGCTGGCAATATTTGGCACCCTTGTAGCTGGGCTGACGAGGCACAGAGAGGCGAACTAACCTCCTGGACCAGGTCCTCGGTTGGTGTAAACCAGAGTAGCTATGCCCGTTTACACCAGCTCAGGGTCTGACCCCTAACGTTGGGGAGCATCGGTCTAGGTGAGGGTGGAGGCACATTGTTGAGGAGCGTTGATGATAGAGGAGCAATCGCTGCTATCAATCTGTAGGCTAACAGAAGACCGCATCCTCCAGGGATGTCAATTTAGCACCCTTCATAAGCACTTAATTCACTTAGAAAATTTTGGCTAAAGGAGGGGGATAAAATCCCGTGCTCCGAGGGACGTTCACACATCATTTGGGCTACCCTCTGTGCTTACCTACCTCCAGTGCGAAAGGCTTTAATGGTGTTTTTCAGTGCTGCATGATTTGTCCCATTTAACTGAGGGGAGCGTGTATTCAAGAGGAAAATTGCATTTCTTAGAATGCGCTCTTTATGTGAAAGTACCCTGTTGATGGCCTTCACTGTCAAGAATATAAACTTGGTGCAGCAGTCTGGATCCAGCCACATTTACTGTGCCTTGTCTTGGAGAGGATCATTATTATTAGCTAGTGTTTGTTTATTTGCATGGCACTGGTGCCCACGGAATATGCATGACAGCAAGGGACGAAGAACTCATTGCAGGGGGGGATGTTTGGGGATGGGGAAGCTACAGATAAACACCCAAACCCTGTGGGTACTTGTCTGAACCACAATACTTCAGAGGTCCTGATACCTGTGATAGGCCTCAATTCAGCAAAACACTTACACATATACTTAGGTTTAAGCACATGCCAAAATCTCACTGATTTCAATGGCACTTGAGCATTGCTTAGCTGAATAGGGATAGACTTAAGCTTGTGCTTAAATACATAAGATTTTTGCTGAATTAGGGGCAAGAATCATTCAGAATAACACACCAAAATGTACATTCCACTTCATCACAGCTGCAGACTCCTGTCTTTATGAGGAATTTTCCCTTTGGGGGGAAAATGTAAATTCTGTCTTGAGATGTTTTGAATTAAAGGAACAATTTTAAAAACTTTTTTCCCCCCAGACGTGCCCAAAGGTTAACTTCTGTCCACCTCACAAAAGAACTTTCGCCTCTCGGATGATTTATAATCTTTCAGGGCATGATGTGGAAACATACCTTCTAGCAACTGCCAAAGATTTCCTCCAGAAAAGGTAGAGCGTACAGCTATTTCTTCTCTTTCTCTTTATCCTGTTTCATTGATCAGTGGCTTCTTCTGTGTTTGATTCTCCTTTAGCAAAGCTGTCGTTTTATATTCATTTCTCATGTTGCTTATTGCTATAGGCAAAGGGCAGTTGCTTACGTGTGCTGGGTCCGTGTTGAAGTCTATGGGATGCATTGAGCACCCTGTTAAAGCGGGAGTGAGCCTGTCTGACAGGGTATGTCTAGATTTGTGGCAGCACGATGGGTGTCACCAGTTCAGTTCAGCAGGATGGATTGAGTGGAAGTGGAGACCCACTCAATCAATCGGGAAATTGACCGAGTTAATCCATCCCTCAGCAAAAAGAGTAATGCTGTGTCAAATAGAGGGCATTTCCCATCGGCACAGCATAGTGGGGAGGGCGTGATAATCAGAAGTTAGGCAGTCGATGGGAGATACGCAAGCTACGCTACTCTATGTAGCTTGCGTATCGCCTGTTGACTGCTGCCGAATTTCGCTGGCTATGTAGTGCAGGCCACAGTGTATGCATAACTTACTGAAAGGCGGTGCTGCAATGGGCACACACTGCCCTTTACTCAGATGGTTGGATTTTGAAGAAAAGCTTCTGTCCAATCTAGAAATTTAAAGAAAGAAAGGTGGCAGAATAGCCAGTTAAGCAAGATGCGTACATATATTGTGCCCCTAAACTCTGTTGTAACACAATATTGAAGAGCCTGCTTCACTTTAAATGCATGTTTCAGTCCACTGAAGTTATGATTAATAAGCCCATGCTTAAACTGCTTTGCTAAATCAGGGCCTTATGCTAGCTGGCACTGTTTTGCCCAAGATGGGTCTGTGTGTGTAAAGTGCTCGGATGCAAAAATAAATGTACTAGACAGTTAAATCAGTCAAGGGAAAAGCTGCTCTCCATACTGATTGAAAGGGAGCTGCTAATCTCTCGTGCAACTCTCACACAAGTGTGGAATTAGTGCCGTCCCAGAGGGTAGGAAAATAGAGTGACTCTGCAGCAACCAAAATGCGTTTCAGAATGGTGTCTGTCGACACAGATCAGGGCCTTGCTGAATTGTTTTTTTGTCTTCTCAAAAGTAAAGGCTCCTGCAGCTGTGTTAATGGAGCCACACTACAAATATGGGCCCGAGTCCTGTTCTCACCTGCACCTATGTAAATCCAGGGTGACTCCTGTGAGGATCACTCGTTTTATACGGCCTGGAGGTCCCAGCAGGAACTGAGGCCCTCCAGCGATGTCAGTGAAACTAATGCTGCTTCACACCAGCCAAGGATCTAGCCCTTCATCTTTCCAGGAACAATAATACATTTCCCTGTATTGTTTCCGATACAGGTATGGCGGTTGGAGCTTTGGCTTGCCTTTGACAACTGACCTCAAGTTTGACATCAGCCCAGTGCCTGCTAACAGGACACTGACTAAGGTAATGAATGCCTCCGGCTGCCGTGCAGCTTGAAGGTCAGTGCCACGTGGGCAGACATCTGAAACGTCCACTGCTGAACGAAGGTGAAGCAAGATGAAGGCCCCCGAGTATTTTAGGGGCATGACTGAGTAACCCCAGAACTCCTGTAAATTACCATTAACACAAAGGAAATACGCAAAAGGAGGAAAAAGGAAATGGAAGGAACTGGACTCCCCTCCTTTGGTGAAGGGAGGGATGCTGTGCCCCTCAGCTCCCCCTAACACCATTACTCTTGCAGCATTCAGAACCTGGGCCATCTCGAACCCAGATCTTCCCTTCCACAGGCCCTCGCCCTCCCCACCTGCCGCCACTTCACTCCAGTAACGGCTCACATCGCCTGACTTCGTCAGGGTTCCTGCTTTCTCCTCCTGCCTCCACCCTGTTCCCCCACCCTCTGCCACGGCACCCCTGCAGCACCAATGGTGCACCCAAGGGGATCCAGAATGACAGGAAGTGTGCCCTCTAGAGGGCCCGAACAGTGCTGCTCAAGGTATCATATCCTGCCACCTAGAGGTGCCGGTCGGGCATGGCGATTCGGTTCTAGACTACTCATACACCAGCTGTTATGAGGGTGAGCGAGGGTTTCTCCTCCCAGTAACAGAAGCAGTCCTTGGGCCTTGCTCAGCGTATCTCTTCTCCCCTCAACTCTATGCGGGCTATCCCATCAAACTCCTCTGCGGGCTTTCCACTCCTCTTTGTAAAAAAGCATTGTTTGGCCTTTGCTTGAATTGAGTTTGTCCCAATTGTGAGCTCTGGCATTACAAAGGCAACCGTGTTAGTTCTTTTAAATCAAACCTTGCTGCAGATCACAAAATGCCCCGCCTTCTAGAGTATCACCTAAGAGAGTGCCCGAGGGGTCCCCCTGAATGGCATCAGTGAGCTCACACGAATAGGCTCCTATCTGGGTGAGTAACTGCTCACCAGTGTGCATAAAGGAGAAACAGCCTGGGCAGGAAAGTAGCGCCATTTATTTATTTGTACTTAGTCACGGGGCCTCTTGTTTTTTAATGTAGCAAGATGGAGAAAACCAACTGACTATTGGGATATTTCAGGAAATATAGTCACCTTTCCTGGCTTGCATGCAGGTGGTAAATCCAGCCTGAAATCCAGAGCTTGCGTGGGCCAATAAACTAAAATTTGTCTCCATTTCCTTCCCTTATTTTCCTTGTCCCTGTCTTCTCTTCTCTCCATCTTCCCTCTCTTAGTCGTTATGGATGTTACCAGCTGTGTTATTTCATACCTAGCATTAAGAGGCAAGGCTATTCTAACAACATCATCTGCCCTTTGAGGGGGCAGGACGGATCTTTGCAGCTGGCTTGGTTTTTTAGTGTATTCAGAGTTACCCATTGCACTTTCTCATCTGATCTGCAACAAATAAATAGCAGCCTTAAAAAAAGAAGCCAAGGTTGGACTCTGAAATAAAAGAGGCACAGTACGAATACTGGCAAGATCTTGTAAATCCACATAAATCCTAACAGCCACGACAGTGTTCCTTCAGGTACTGTTCTGCTCTTAGATGTGACTTCATAAACAAAATGGAATTGAGCGGTTCCATATTTATTCTCTCAATAGCTTTCAGAGCAAACCTGCTCAACATGCAGGTAAAAAGGTGCTTTTATCTAACCACCAGCCTCAGCCTGGAATCTAAGATTTATTGCTCTTTGTTGTTGTTTGTCTTGCGGTGACAGTGAGAGACCCCAGGGATTTCATGGGGCTGGGCAAAGATTCCCAAAGAGTTTACAATCTAAATAGAAGATGAGACAATCCAGGAGGTCATTCATCATTCCCCAGAAGTTTCAATTCAGTGGTAGATCAAGTGCAGTGGAGATGTACACCTATCTTAGAGTTCTACACGGCTGCCCATCACTGGAATATCTGGGCACCTTTCATGTCAAACCAACAGCAAAGTCCCTACTGGACTTCATGGTGTCTCTGGCACATCTTGTTTTGGGGGTAAAAACTCTGCTTGGGGTAAACGTGGTGGGTGTTTATTGTTTGGTGGCTTGGTTTTGTTGGTAGGGTTTTAGGAGTGGAAACGGGCATCATCTCTAGATAAAGACTCTGCAGTTGGAATATAGGCCCCTATTTCATAGATGGACACCTGAAGTTGCTGTGCATCTGTGCAGAGCTCACTGCATGGTCAGGGCCCTAGTTAACAGTTCTGATCATGATAGTGCACAAACCAGCTCCTAGAGCCTTGGGAGTAAAAACTTACATGTGTTACTAACATAAACAGGTAGAACTTGGAATGTACAAAGAGTATATTCCATATCCTGTTCTCCCTTCAATTCCTCTGGATTTATACCAGTGCAAGTGAGAGCAGAATTTATCGCTGGGGGCACAGCTGTTAGAAACCAGGTGCTTTTTTCACTGTGTTTTCTGCCCTAGAGCAATTAGGTGCCCAACAGACACTTACTGCAATAGGCCTCTTTGAAAATATCAGCCATGGACATTGCTTAAAAGCCAAAGCACTTATTGTGGGAAAGCAAAGTGTCAGTAAGCTAAATGCCACAGGCACCATTAACATAAACCATTAGCAACTGGCGCTTCTCTCTTATCTGTCTGAACTAGATCTCATAAAAGTCAATGGTGCATTGTAGGATCCAGGCTAATGCTCTCAGAATCTTGCATGATTGAATCCTTGGCCCTTCATCTGTAGCTGGTCAAGCTTTAACGAATGTTTTTACTGCTACAGTTTTTAAGTATCAGTTGCGGATGCAGTTATTTGCTCCAGTAAAAGAAATCTGTGTTCTCGGTAATGATTTTCTGCCTGTTGTTTTTGTTTCCTGATCGAGTGCAGGTGTGGTATAATCCAGAGGGGTACCACAGCCTTCCAGCCTACCTCAACAGCCTCAACAACTTCATCCTCAGAGCCAACCTGCCGAAAAACAAGTCTGCCAAATACGGTAGGTGCTAACCAGTCCTTGAAACATCTCATGCTGCCCCATGTGAAGGGGCCGCGTTCTCGATCTGTTGGGACCAGACTGGAGCGTGTGAGCTGGATTCACTACTGATGTAAAATGGTGCTGTGCCAATTTAAATTAGCAGAAATCTTACCCCCCTGGATGCAATCTTGGCCCAATTAAAGTCAACTTCCAGTGACTTCAGTGGGGCCATGTCTTTAGTCCTGCTAACGTTGAGTCAATTAACTTTCCTTTGAAGAGTGTCAATAGATGGCATGTCCCACGAGTCTATTTCTACGAACAGGAGATGGGACCAGATAAAACCTTCAACACAGACTTTCCTTCCCCCACAAGAAGCAAGGGCTCCTGCCTAATACCGACTCCCACCTTGCCACCGAGATCACGGCTGTAAAGATGGGACATTTTTATGCAAAGCAAATGCCTTGCATCCAGTCGTGTTTTAGCTGTGTCATGCTTTACTCCCTCGGAGCTGTCCATATGGTGCAGTTGGGAGTCCTGTATTGTATGAGGATACAAAGAGCAATGCTCATACGCTTGGCTGGGCTTTGTTAGGGGTTGAGAAGGCCACCCCAGTGGCTGTGCAGCAGTTTTGTCCGAGGAGAGAGCATGTGATGGTACTCCCCTCCCCAATCATCAGTGAGTTGAGTATTCAACCAGCTGTGCTTATTCATCAAGCCTTAAGCAACATACAGATTGGCCTGTGCCGTGAGTGGGAACTGGCAGACAGTCAGAGCGGGTCCCTCACAAATGTACCTTTCAACACGCCAAGGCCCCAGCAGGGAACATGGATTTGTGTGGAAAATAGGTAACTTGGAGATGAAAATGAGAGAGGTCCTTCAAAATGAGGGACAGTTGAGCCATATTTCCCAAACCAGTCTTCTGCTCGGAGAGCCATTTTATCTGAACTTGTCTCCAAGCTTTCTAGAGATCACCTTTTGTGTTTGTTAGAGTAGGTCAAAAGTTGGCATGTCCGTTCCATGGGAAATTCTGACATTTCAAAATTGGTTTTCATTCTGGGATTGGAATGAAGCCAACCAAAGTCCTGTGAGATGAACTTTTCTAACAATTTGGAAAAAAAAAAATTAATGTCAGCTCAATTGGAATTTGTTCTGATTTTGACTTTTTTTTATTCTATGTTACATTAAAATGTATAATATCAAATAAACTTTCAAACAAAAAGTCACTTTGAAAAAAATCAAAACCTTCCTTCCCAGTGAGTTCAATCTTATTTAAACACTTTGCTTCAACTCCCCCGCCCCAAATACAGTTTCATCATAACTGACACATTCCCATGGAAAATTTCAATTTGGACAAAATGGCATTTTCTCCTGGAAATATGGGCTGTTGGAAAATTTTTGATCAGCTCTAATGTTTTCATTGCATTTAGCAAGTAAATCTCGGTGTCCCTGGAAATTAATGAATGATAATAAATGACCAGATTGATAATTCCCAGGTCCCTCTAAGGAACCGTTACTCAGAATAGAGGAAATAAAATGAATTGATGTGTAAAGCTTATCAGGACTTGTGAAACCTGGTCTGAAATACAACTGAAAAGACCCTTCTCTGCAGTACTTTACTGGCAGCCGAAAGCCATTTGTTGCTGTGACAAATAAATGAGAGTTTAAGAAGCATTGAAATGACCAGATAAAAGCACTGTCATTTCCGCAATTTGAAAGAGGTGCCAGTCTTGCTTTTGAGGTTTGACTTAAACTTCATATATTTAAAAAATAAAATACTTAAAAGGCGCTTTTTGCCCTGTCACCAAGCAAATCATACTAGCTTTCGACTTACATGTCCTGGGCTTTCTGTTCCCCATCCACACCAAAAAATATTTATTGAAATGGAAATTTTGACTTCTAGCCTAAGCTGCAGTGAAGGAAAAAATGGCTTTATTCCGCAGCATTAACAGATTAGTCAGACTGGATCACCTTTACTTTTTATAGAAGGAAAACATTTTCTAGTTGTTCGTACATCATTATTAGCAACCTGGAGATTTTCACTGAGTCCTTCAAGAGAAAAAAATTGCTCTTGAAAGACACCTTTTTTGTTTTCCTTAAAATGAACTGCAGATCAAATCTCCCCATTTCATGTGTTTCAAAGATACAGATTGAATATAACACCTAAAACTGAGGCCAGCATTTTTATACATCTTTATAACTGAGTGCCTAAAGTCTAGGTACCTAATTAGAAGGAGTCTGATTTTCAGATCTATCGAATACTCCAAGTTCCCTCTGAATTTACTGGCAACTTTTTTCTGGCACCCTCTGAGAAACAGGCCACTTTGTTAGCTGCCTAAATATGGATTTAGTTGCATAATTTTAGGCATTTAAAGTTTGAAAATTTTAGCTTAATCTTATCCAGATCCAAAAGTCGTGGAGGCTGCTCCCCTCTTCCACAGAACTTCACTGGAACTTTCATCTTTTTATTGGGTTATGCTGCAGAAGTCTATAGACAAGAAGCTGTAATGAGACTCATAAAATCCATCCCCACAAAATAGTATTCACCAGGTGGCTCATCAAAAGCACAGCTTCCTCTCCAGGCCGTGGGAGGCTGTGGAATGTGTAACGTGGCAGCCTGCAGCCATGCTGAGGCTATGTGCATGCTACAGTTTACGTCTGTATAAATTATGTCGCTCAGGGGTGTGAATAAGCCCTCTCCCCCGAGCGACATAAGTTAAACCGACCTAAGTGCCAGTGTGGACAGCGCTATGTTGGCGGGAAAGCGTCTCCTGCCAACACAGCTACGGCTGCTTGCAAGGGCTGGAGTAATTAACTACACAGGTATAAATGCCAATTAAGTACGCAGGTATAAATGCCTACTCCAGCTTCAAAGAAGTGGAGAATCTGGTCTGGCATCTTATTGGATCAGGCCTCTGAAGATTTTGCTGTGACAATCACCAATGTTACATCAAGTCAGTTCTTTTGTGTTTTTTGTACCAACATGTTCACTCGAGATCACTAGTGACTAAAACAAGTCGTTGTACCTGTGATGGAGAAACAGAGAAGTTCCCAGCATCAGCACTTCTAATCTATTCACAGGGCTCCTCCTAGCGGCTAATTTAACATGTGACAGTTGTTTCTCTCCCAGACCTTCCAAAGGAACTCCACATTCTTCTCTCAAAACAGGCAACTAATGCGCAAGCTGTTCTATAGTGCATTATGGAGAATACAGATCTGCAATACAGGCCTATTGTGATTTACCCCAAAGCACCTTTACAGCACTCTGCTAGTGTAAAGGATTCTTGCTATAAGTGAGAAAAAGGACTCTTGGATCAGATAGTTGCATTTGGTAAGGTGTGGGTTCTAATCCATTTATGATTTATCCTTACACTCCTGGAATATTTTTTTGTATCTCAGTCCAGTGGATGAATAGACTCTCATTGCTTCTAACCAGAGTAAAAGCACGTCAGAGGTAATTTAACACACATTTAGGGCTAGACGCCGTCTTTGGAAGGAAAGTGTTTAAACCAAACATTTTGGCAGATCTCTGCCTGCTGTATAATGGTAAGAGAATTCCCGCCACCCTCTGGCATTTGATTGTCACAGACAGTTGACACTGGTTTTGTGAATCTGATTGGGAACGAATTGGGCCGAAACCAATAGTCAGACCAATATCTTCAGGCTGGCTGTTTCCTTTGATCAGGGTGCTTCTTTCTAGCTTCACAAGACAGAGCCGTTCAGTTTAACTTCTCTCATTGGAAAGCCTACTCCTGGCCTGCCTAACTGTGAACGGTACTCTCTCAAGCTTATTCTGGTGTCTGCTGACAGGCTGGCGACCCCATGGAGAAGGGGAAAGATGATTTCACCCAGGGCTATCCGAGACAATACGTATCAGATCTGGTGCGGTTCACCAATAAGGAACAAAAGCAGGCAGTGGACTCATAAGAGCAGCCAAGCCATGAAGTACAATATTTAGTGATTCATGGTAATAAATGGGAGCGGGCTGGTCCAGTGATTTTGAGCCCCCGTCTCTTAACAGCTGAGTTAAAATTCTGATTCTAGTGCCAGGTCCTGTGGTGCTGTTGGCGTATCACATGCCGTCTCTGCCCTAGTCTTCCCCTGCTTTGAAATGGTGATGACGTTTACTGCCATTAACTAAGCCTCAGTGCACTCTGGTGTACTGCTGCGCACTATAAGTAAAGTGTTGCAGATATGAAGGACCCTAGCCTTGCTTGAATGCTCTTTGAAATCGGGGGGTCAGGCCCCGAGTTGTGCTTTTGCATTTCTCTGGCGACTCTCAGCTGAAGACTTCAAATCTGAATAGGGCCACTGGAAATGGACACATGATCTAGCACTCTGAACCAACATAGGATGGTGTTCTTTCAGGGGACAAAGGTGGGTGAGCACAACCCTCCTCCTACAGATGGGGAAACTAAGGCACGGAGCAGTTTGGGATAGATTTTTAAAATGTAGCCTCTGAGTACCTCAGCTTTGGGCCCTGATCCAGCAAGGTATTTAAGCATGTGCCTGACTGTAAGTATGCGAGTAGCCCTATTGAAGGCAGTGGGACTATTCCTGCGACTAAAGGCCCATCCTGGGATTCCTTGCTGAATTCAGACCTTGGGGCTGGATTTTTCGGCTCTGTTGAGCGTCCACAGCTCCCGTTGGCCTGCAGTTGCAGCTGTAGGCACTGAACAGCCCTGGAAAGTGTAGGCTCGGGTCAGAGCCACTCGCAAGGTCAGATGCCAGTTGTGAAAATTCTGTCCAAGATCATACCACGAATCACGGATAGAGTGAGAAGCAGAACCTAGCCCCCCGGGAATTCCCCCATCACCAGCAGCCATCACTACTTCCAGCCTCCCTGCCTTACGAGGAACGTAGTCATTGTAAACGACTTCTCTTCTTTTTGTAGGTATTTCTGTTGCGAGTCATCCCTATCCCGGAGGACAGAGTAAAGAACAAGTCATGTAAGAGCTTTAATGTGGCCAGTACCTGTGGCTCTGATTCATTTAATGGCAATAGACGCAAAAGAGCTGCCTGGAAATCATGAAACACTGGCACTGATCAATAACTTTTCTGAATGATCAAATTGCTCTTTTCACAAAAGCAAACAGTCTCCCTGGTATCCACAGAGCTACTGATTTTCCTTCAAGTTTCTTCCCAGGATCCCTTATAAATGTGGGGATATTATAGATACAGCATCGGTCCTGGAGCAGTGACACAGTCATGACAATAACGTATTTTCCTTGCTGTCTTTCCAAAAAATCTGCTGCCCCAGTCCCAACACCCGACCCTACAAATGCTTTCTGCTAGCCGTAGTGCTTACTACTCCGATCAGTCACTACAATGAGCAGGACACATTAGCAGGATCAGGCCTGGGGTTTTTTAGCTTTGTCTTTTAAATAAGGGAGATCAAACAATGACTATGTCTGTCTTCCCCTTTCCTCCTCAGGCTCAGTAGCTTACTCAATATCCTAGTCTCGATGTCTATCCTGATTGGCTACTCGATCACAACAGCCAGCTTTGTGCTTTACGTGGTAAAAGAACATCAAACCAAAGCTAAGCAACTGCAGCATATTTCAGGCATTGGTGTGACAAGCTATTGGGTGACTAACTTCATCTACGACCTGGTAAATTACTTAAATTTTATGCACAGAGAACAGTATTCGGTAGTGAAAAATCCCCATCTCTGTATTTAAAGTTCATTACATAGATTTATTACTATCATCACTACCAAAAAAGCTGGGTCATAATTGTTCTCAAAGGCACTGCAGATTATTAAATGTGAACCATAATGCTGGATCTTGCTAAGCAATGGAATTCCTTCTGTCTCTAGGGTGTCTATCAAAGTCAGCAGATTTATAAGAGATCAATACAGCAAAGACTAAAACTTGGGTTAGTTTTTCATGTGTCGATGCCAAATTGCCTTTCCAGTTAGATTGCAAAGGGGAAATTGTTGTCATCCAGGATTTATATATCTGGGTAAGGCATACTCCCATGAGTAAGGGCTGAGGGATCTGACCCTTTCTTCACAACTCTGCCACAGCGGCAGCCACTTTTGGAATCTGCAGAATACAAGATCCAACATTTGTAAACATCTCTCTGCTGTGATGAGGAAGCTTGGAAAAAAGCCAACTGGTGGGTTAAGTAATATAACAGTTTCCAAGCTCCTAAAGCCAAACAAAAGTTATCTTCTGGTACTGTTAGTCAGGTCGAGGTGGTGCGCTGTATATGTTTAGACTCATCTGTCACTAAAGGTTCCCTTCCTTTATTATGTTGTTTGAAAATATCCCTTCCAGGATTCCATAGTTTTGAAGTAACTCAGGGCACACCGTTATTCAGCATAAGCAAAGAATTCAGAGTTGCCAAGAATTTAAAATAATCCTGAGACAGCCATCCAAATTCATGAGTTTGGCTTAAAAATCATGAGATTTTTTTTTTAACAACGACGATGTGCCCTGGGTTCTTTGTCTTATGGTTTCTGAATCATTTTGATGCTCAGAGGTCACATTTTCAATGTTTTCTTCTCAACCACTGGGGCCAGGAACTTAAAAAAAAACCCAAAACATGAGATTTTCACCTGATTCCAGAAGCCGGGGCTTTAAGAAAAACATCAAGCATCTGCTGGGTACATGGGAGCTGACGCCTTTGGAAAAATCTAGCCTCTGATCTTTTGGGGGAGATTTTCAAAGGCATAAATGGCAGATACACCCTAAATCCCATGGCAAATCAGACAACCATGACAACGGCTGCTGGGCACCTCTGCAATGCAAATAATAAATAGGAAGAGGAATAATATTAGCAAACCCCCTATGGCCAAATGTTCAGAACTGTCTGCCTAAAACTGCTCATGGAGCTGCGCAGCTCCTGGTTTGTGAGTGCAAATGCGGGATTTGAACCCACTGTATATGGGGCCAGTTTGAAGAATTGGTGTGGAGTCACTGTTCACACCTATGACTGTGACTCTGGCCTGCCTCTGCGTTCATGCTTTGGGCTCTCACGCTGGTGCTGCATATTTTTAAAATCAGCCCTGTCAAAATAGCCCCAGCGTTCTAACTGCGATCAATAGTCAGCAGGCTGAAACTAATCCAAAGCGCTCAGCAACATGATATTTCCCAGCGAACACCTCCCGGCGAATTCTCTGAAGTCCCGAAGTCAGGGAAAGCAGGAATCACTTGAGGCAGCTTCTCTGCAGATCCCAGGTTTGACATAGCATTGTCATTAGCAGAACGTGGCTCTATAATAGGAAAGGCATGGGCATTTTTCACTCACATCTCGGCCTTTCATGCCCGTGCGTCCTAGTGTTCAAAGCTGTGAATGCTCCAGAGGGTGTAACAAAATTGATTCTCAACTCCCATTGGACAATGTGATGGACAGCTTACTGCTCAGCTAGGGCAAAATTCAGACCTGCTGTCATTCTGTCCCCTATACAAGCCGCATATAGCTCTATTAGAGTATTAATTATTCTGACTATAATATCCTCTTTAATATCATTTCACAGGCTCTTTTTATGGTCCCGGTTGCACTCTCGATAGGAGTTATTTCAGCTTTCCAGATACCTGCTTTCTTCAACAATAATAACTTACTGGCTGTGTTTCTTCTGATGATGATGTTCGGGTAAGTGTGTGGCTCAGTTATTTGAACGTGACTCCTTGGCAGGGGAGATTTGCTTAGAGCGGCACCTCCTGAAGTTTGGAGTCCTGAACAGGGCCGCATGATTCTCCCGTCCCTGGGAATCCTGCCCCTTGGAAGAATTGGAGAGTCTGACCCCAGAACAGAGATAGCACTTTATAAATGTTCACTAGTTAACCCTCAAAAGGCTTGGGTGAGATGAGGCAAGGACTGTTATCCCCATTTTAGACTGGGGTGAACCAAAGGTGACAGCTTAAACTCTATTGGTTACAGAGACCCAGGATGCCATGGTTGGGGTGAATGATTGTTCTTATTTCATAGTTGTCCTTATTTCCTGTTACACAGAAGTTACTATATGCCCACTAGTGGCCACCCTGAATAGCGGCTCTAAATGCTCGCAACCAACACCGAAAAACAGTACAGTCAAGGTCACCAAGACAGCCTGGGTTGTAACCACAGCTGATTGAAACTATTCAAATGTCAAAATATCGGAGACATTCCAAAATTAAAAAAAAAAAAAAAAGCAGGAAAATTGAAATACAAGTTTCCCTGTTTTTTGGCAAGCTTCTTTAAATTTTTGAATTTCAACCAAAATAAAAATTTAAAAAAAAAATTAGGACAAAATTCACAAAAGCCTTTTTTCAACCAGCTCTGACTAACTCAGGAGTTCCTGACACCCCATCTGGTACTCAGGCAATAGTTCTCTCTCACAGTTAGGATTAAGCAGACAGGTATGGGGAGACAAGAATCCCCAAATGGCTACGAATTTTCCCTCCAAGTTTTCATTTTAAATTTGAACTGGGTCAGGACTACAAGGTCTTCAAGACCTTGCCCTCAGCTAGTGCGGTTGCACAGTTTTCATTTGCCATGAATATATTTTCTCCAAATTCACCAGAAATATTTGATTTCCACCCCCCTCAAACTCCTGAGACACTGAAGTCAAAATAATGAGAGTCCTGTAGCACCTTAGAGACTAAAAAATTTCTGCGGGCATAAGCTTTCGTGGTCTGCAACCCACTTCGTCAGATGCAGCCCATGAAAGCGTATGCCCGTAGAAATGTGTTAGTCTTTAAGGTGCTACAGGACTCTTGTTGTTTTTGCTGTATGCAGACTTAGATGGCTGTCCCTATGAAATCAAAATGTAGCGTAAATGTGGAAGGAGGGATGTGATCTGGTGGATAGGGCACCTGTGTGAGGCCTCTGTTCCCTTGTAGAGCTCCTCTGGGACCTGGGGCAAGTCATTGTGCCTCATTGTAAAATGTGGATTTAAAGCTTCCTATTGCTGTGAGGCTAAATTCCTTAAAAGGTGAAGGGTTTTGAGATCTGCTGATGAAAAACGCTATATGAGAAATTGGCATTATTATTATTATTATGACTGAGTGGGCGAGGCAGATGTTCATGAGCTGAAGTATTTTGGTGTTGTCTTTCACCACTCTTCGAATTACTTTTAATATTCTCTTCCCTGCCGGTGATCCACAGATATGCAACGTTTTCATGGATGTACTTGCTGGCTGGGATCTTCAAGGAAACAGGAATGGCCTTCATAGTGTATGTCAGCCTCAACTTGTCCTTTGGCATTAATACCATCATTACTCACTCAGTTGTGTTTCTTCTTTCCCAAGAAAAGGCTACGGATCAGGTAAGGGGTCACTAACACATAAATCCTGTCTACATGGTGCATCAGTCTTCACTAAAGAGGAGTAAATTCTTGTCCGCAGTAGTGTGCGTTAACCGGCTTGGGTGGATCCTTCTGGCATGCACTAAAAATTCCCTAGTGTATGCGAACATAGTCCCCTTTTAAACAGTACTGCTAACACACCTGTACTTAACTCCTGGATAACTGATCAGTTTCCAAGTGCAACACACCTTGGGGCCTGAATCAAAGGGTATTGAAGTCAGTGGGAGTGTTTCCATTGATCTCAATGAGCTTTGAATCAGACCCCTGGACTCTGTTTTTCAAGGTTTTGAGGTAGGTCAAGCAGAGAACATTAGTCTAGGATCTGGTGAGGTTTCCTATAGTCAGGACCTGGGGCAAGTTTGTTTCTCCAAAGCGGGATTTGGGGTATTACCTGTGTCCCTTTAGGTCTTCATGGGGATGCCCTGCAATTCAGCATGCAGGGGGATGGATCCACGGCTCTGTGGCTGCACAGATGGGGGCGCACATCAGCCACAAGGGTGAGTGCAGCTAGTTCATGAAGAGCTCCAACCTGCAACCTGCTTACTTAGCTTCACATCACCTGGGGGTTCCTTGTGTCAGGAGAATTCCACGCTGGGTACCTTTCTCGCTGCTGCACGCTACCTGAATGGTGCAAGGTAGCTGGAAAAGCAGCCAAAGATCCTTACCAGGAAATATGATCAATAGATGCTGGGTATAAAGGTGACATTTCCAAAGCAACTAAGGGAGTTAGGCACCCGACTCCCTGTGACTTTTCTACTCTGAATTCCATTCAACTGTGAAACAAACTGTATTGGCACTCGTTACTGTTGATTTATCTATGTTCTGAGATACACCAATAAACTCAAACATCATTGTTAGGTGTCGGTCCCAATGTTGTCCCAAGCATAAAGTCCCAGTGATCATTAGTGTTTCTCTTCTTTCAGGCCTTGAATGATCTCTCGGAAATCTTGAGGCACGTTTTCCTGATGTTTCCACAATTCTGCTTTGGATATGGCTTGATTGAATTGTCTCAGCACCAGGCACTCATGGGCTTCTTAAAGGCCTATGGAATGGATTACCCCGACAAAACCTTTGAGATGGACAGAATAAGCTCCAAGCTGCTTGGCATGTTTATTCAGGGGACCATATTCTTTGCAATTCGGCTCTTGCTGCATGACAGGATGATTCAGAAGATCTGGTCTAGTATATTAGAGTAAGTGACAGCAATATTCCTACAATGAATGGAGATTAAACCAGTGCTTTAGTTGTGGGATCTGACATTGGCATCATTATCAATGATTGTTATTTTACAGAGCTCCATAACCTTACACAGCACTTTGCAAACACAGCATAAGCTCTCTCTGGTGGCATATCATCCTGTGATTATAGTGTTGACTAATAGAGATGTGTGCTTCTTAACTTTTTGTTGCCTCTCCCTCTCTATGGCCTTGAGTGTAATTTGCTTACCTGCCCTGCTTCTGCATGTGTTGGACAGTATTGGACTGAAAGGTATTGAAATACCTGCGTAGGCCTGTGCGTTCAATTTCAAAGAACAGACCTGGCTAAATATACCTGAAACCTGCTAGGACCTACACCAAAAGCAATGCATTTGCCGAAGACAAGGAAAAGCTTCATAAAGAAAGAACATTTATTTTTAGGCTTCATGCATAGGCTAATAATAGCAGTGAGTTTTAAATTAATAGAACTAGAGCATATAATAGGATCTTGTTTCGACTTTATCGAAAGGACGCGAAGTCCTCCGCCCAGACAGATGCGGAGTGTGAACTCACCTGTCTCTGACTCCTTCAGATTCCTGTTCGACAGAGTGCAGGGCACGCCAGCCCTTCTGCTGGAGCCAGCTGATGAAGACAAAGACGTTCAGGCGGAGAGGGAGCGGGTCGAGTCTGGCCAAACGGACGTCGACGTGGTACAACTCCAGAGCCTCACCAAGGTCTATCATCTTCCTCTCCGAAGGATCCTGGCAGTCAGAAACGTCAGCATTGGAATCCCAGCAGGAGAGGTAAGCAAGCAGGCTACGGCAGCAGCCGCCTTTCCTATCGTAAAGAAGATGGAACAGTAAAGGAGATTGAAAGCGGTCTCCAGGCCACTACCTCGTTCTCTTCCCAATCTCTGCATAAGACTCAACAAGACCAGCTGAGAGTGGCTAGGCAAGTGGTGAGCTGAGAGCGGTACTTACTGGACAGTAACTTGCTTGCTTAACTGTTATCTCATCCTTTCTTTTCTCCCTATGGTATTTGCCACTTCCAACTATTGAGTATCATTGATAATTGGTATTACGGTAGAGCCCAGAGACACCAACTGAAATCAGAGCCCTGCGGTGCTAGGTATAGCATGAACCTACAATGAGAGACGGTCCTTGACTCAAAGAGTTTAAATAGGCAAGACAAAGGAAAGGTGGCAGGGAAACCAATAATCTAGAGCGTGATCTCTAGGGAGTCTCTTTATACTCTCTTTATGCAGCGTCTCGCACAATGGGGTCTTGATCATTAATTGATGCCCCTAGGTGCCACTGTTGTACGGTAAATAACGAGAATTCTTTATTTGAATTGTTAAACTAAACTGTATATGAGACCTGGACGGTCAGGTTTGTCTGGAGTTTTGTACTTCCGTGACAGGAAGTACAAAGTAGAGCCATGTCAGTTAGGATACAGCAGAATATATTGTCACCAGCAGGGAATTACGACTGAGTATAAGCTCAGAGATGTTCGTCTGTCATGAATTTACAGTTACCATTAGAAAAACAGTCAGGAATCTTTATTCAGAATGCACTGGGCTTGGAAAATGGGATGAGGCAGTGTTATCTAGTGGATAGCTCATGGGACAAGGAGAGCTGGGTTCTGTTCCTGTCTCTGCCACTGGCTTGCTGGGTAACCTCAGGCAAGGCCAGATTTTCAGAATTGCTCAGATCACAATTTGACATTAACAGCCAGAATTTCAGAAGGGCTTGGCAGGCTGGGTACATGGCAGCTGACGCCTTTGGAAAAATCTAGCCTAAGATCTCTTGGGGGAGATTTTCAAAGGCATAAATGGCAGATACGCCCTAAGTCTCGTGGTAAATCAGTGGGAATTAGCCTCCTAATTGCCATGTGTGTATTTGAATCTCTCTCCCTGTGTGCCTTTGCTTTCCCTGCCATCTGTCTGCAGGTCCCAATCCTGCATTCTGGGCTATATGCAGGTCAGAGCCTTAGAATGTTACTGTGTGTCTGTACAGTGACTCTGTCTTACCGTGGGTCTGCCTACACTGCTGTAGGCGGTGTGACTGAAGCACATGGAGACATATCAAGCTAGTTTTAATCTAGCCAGTGCAAGTACCAATAGCAATGAAGCTGGGGCAGCATGGGCTTACAAGAATAAGATGATCAGGATTTGAACTTTTAGTAAAAGGAACAATGGTATTAAAGACCCATCTTTTATTTCCTACTGTTTTAAACAGAGAGTCCTAATACAAACTGCAATACACCACCCAATAAACAGCCTCCATTAGGATATTTATATGCACTTTGACTGCCTGTGCCTTTTCCACAATTCAGCTTGCTCAAGGGCCAAGGGAGGAGACGTTACAAGTTGCATCGAGCACTCATTGCATAGCAATACTTTAGCATTAAATGCAGCAAGCTAAACGTCTCCCTTTCTTTCTCACAAATCAGTGCTTTGGGCTGCTTGGCGTGAATGGTGCTGGAAAGACAACTATCTTTAAAATGCTGACAGGAGACATCGGGGCTACCAGTGGAAGATTGCAAGTCCGGGATCAAACTGGGTATGGAGGATTAGATTTCCAGAAGCCCTGTGTCCACAAGTCTGTCTGGAAAACAATTTGTCACTTACCCCTAGCTCAGTTAGATCAACAAAGCAAATTAAAAAGTTAGATTTAAAAAAAGAGAGAGAGTGTGCATATGGATAAAGCAGATAATTCAGCCATTTAAAAAATATATTTTATTTACTTCGTCAGGTCTTGGGTCTCATTTCACTGACAAATTTTTGTGCTGGTGCAACTCCGTTGGTGTCAATGTAGTTTCTCCTGGTTGACATCACTGTGAGATCAGAATTTGGTTCTCAGTCATTAAGAGCTTGATTCTGTCATCCTTGTTCATGTTGAATAATATCACACTCCATGACTGGTCCCATTGAAGTCAATGGGTCTGATGATGGAGTAAAGTGCTATTAAACATGAGTAAGGCCGCTGGAAACTGGCCTATCAAAATCATTAGACATACAAGCAGAGTAAGGTATTACTCAGCATGAGTAACTGGGGCCTAAGATACACAGTCCTTCCTCTAGGAGCTAAGAATGTCCAACTTGCACAGGCCTTTATGTCATGAACTAAGAGCATTACTCCTCCAATGAGGGATACATTTTCCCCTTTCCCTCCCGTTTAATAGAGTGTATAGGATACTTTTGAGTTTTTATAAAATGACCTTTCACCTTTCCTGATCCAGATTCCTAAGTGACATTGATGACACGCACTGGTCGCTGTTTGGTTACTGCCCTCAAGAAGATGCCTTGGATGACTTGCTGACAGTGGAAGAGCACATGTACTACTATGCTCGGCTACATGGCATCCCAGAGAAACAGATTAAAGGAGTAAGTAGACTCGTATGACAAAAGAGTTCCATTGAGGTCCAATCAACTAAGGGGGAGCCTTTTCATTGACTTCAGTGACCTTGATCAAGGCCATTAGTAATCAACAGGGAGGGTGACAATAATGAATTTCCAACCTGGTGCTCCCTTGCTTTAAGGCTAGATAGATGTGAGAGGATCACAGAACAGGACCCTTCTGTGAGATGGGGTCATGGTCCAGAACCAATTTAGAATCGCTACACTAAGTGGCTGATATTGCAAACATCTAATATTGTAGATGATGCTTATGCCTTTGAGCAGTGTTGTTAAAACTGGCCCCATAGACGTGAATGCAAAAACTCCCATTGCCTTCAATAGTAAGTGTTTGCTAGATCAAGTCCTATGTGAACAGGTGAAGCTGCGGTTTGTAACGGTTGTGTCCCTGATGTATTTATCCCATGGGGTCTTTGAAAAATCACTAGCCTCCTATGTATTTTAACAGGTATTTCAAGCGAGTCTCCACACGTCAGTGACTTCCTTGCAGCAAGACCCTATCTGGCTGCAATATGCTATTTCAAAGGAAATTTAATTATAGCATCTTAATGACCATAGACTGAGGGATAGACCCCTAGCTGATGTAAATATGTGTAGCTCTGTTGAAGTCACTGAAGCTACACTGATTTGCACCAGCTGAGGATTGATTCCTGAATCGTTGGCAAATACGTACTTGTTCTGGCTATTCTGTTTCTCTAATTCTCAGCGTAAACCGTTATTATTTGTACCCACAGATTGTACTTCAGCTTCTTCATAGACTTAATCTGATGCCGTACAAAGACAGAGTCACCTGTATGTGCAGCTATGGAACAAATAGAAAGTTATCAACTGCTCTGGCTCTCATTGGGAATCCATCAATTCTGTTGCTGGTAGGAAATCAGAAATGTTGTGATGAAAAAAATCATAGCTTTTAAGGCCAGAAAGGACCATCCTATCATCTGTTCTGACCTCCTGTATGTAGCTTTTGATAGGTTTAGAGTGCAAATTGCATCAGTCACTAAGAACAGATTCTTTTACTCAGCAGTTACATGGCGAAATTTTACTGAGTTGGAGATTGGTGAAGCACACACAGAAACTTTGAACTTTAGTTAGTACAGACAAATATAAGTGAAATAACAGAAAAATCAATATGCATAAGATAAGTACAATAAAGTGGTTTCCTGTATTGTGCATACTAACAACCTTATGGACACCCTTAGAAATGAAGATGGAAAGAAAAGTGGAGGTCACCGTAAGTGGTGATGACGAATTTTGGCTATCACTTGCTCTGTCATTCTGATGATCCCAATGGAAGGTTGGATTTATAGATTATTTTATATCTGACCTCCTTCCCCTGAATGCCCAGCAGATCCCAAACAATCTAAATCCCTCTTTGGATTGTTTTCTGGCCTCTGTGTGTTGTAGTTTGGAAAACCATAATTGGTGTTTTGATTGTTGACATAACTATTTGCATGAATACATTTCCCAGTGTTTCCAATATATTAATGAGGTTAACCTCATGGTTTCACGTACTAAAAATCCCCTATAAATTCATTAACATTTCATTAGTTTGTTCTTTGCGGTATATTTGTGTATTGTAAAGCACTTGTTAAATCTTATAACCTTAGGTCACTTAGTTGTGCTAAGTCTTATGCTAACAAATTTATAATTGTTAGGCCTAGGATCAGGTCGGGGTCACAAGTCAACATGTATAATGCAGGCCATGGGATTTTATCCAGTTACTGGGCCCAATAAGTTGTGTTTGACTAAAGCATTTCTTCCAGAAAGGTATCAAGTCTTCATCTAAAGACATCAAGAGATGGAGAATGCATCACTTCCCTTGGTAGCTTGTTCCAATAGTTAATCGGCCTTTCTGAAGAATTTGTGCCTTCTTTCTAATTTGAATTTATCTGGTTTTTACCTTCAAGCCTTTGGTTCTTGTTACGCCTTTCTCAGTTAGATTAAAGAGCACTTTAGTTCCCACTATATTCTCCTCAGGAGGGTACTTACGCATTGTAATCAAGTCACCTCTCAATCTTCTTTTTGATAAGCTAAACAGATGGAGCTTTTTAAGACGCTCACTCTAAGGTATTCCTTTATTCCTGTCTTCAAATTCTTTTGTGGCTCCTCTCTGCACCCTCTCCAGTTTTCCAAAAGCCTTTTAAAACGTGGACACCAGAACAGTCATGGTCTAACCAATGCTGCACACCGAGATCATTACCCTCCTGACTGTACATGTCTGAGACGCCCCTACTTCAGGGAAGAAACAGTAGAGAAAAATCCAGAGGCTTTTCGTGACAGGTCCTTCACAAAGCTTATTGTTCTCAAAGGGAAAGGAACTGCAAATGCCCTCACACTTATTGTCTCTCCACAACTTCCATATCAAATTTAAGATGAGATCATGCCCTCCATTATATCGCAAGAAAGGGATGAAAGGACCTGCCCCTTCCCCCCGTGCCAGTGACCCCAAACTGCCATGCAGTGAAGAAGACAACCAGAAAACCATCGTGTCCCGTTAAGATAAAATCTAGACCACATACATCTCTTGCCACAGAGGGAGGATATTAGAACGTTTCACTTAAAAGAAGCTTAACAGTTTCTTCTTACATCATATTGGAGTTTTGCTGTGAAATAGCATCGTTACGGAAATGTTCTCTTTGTGCTTACTGCCATTTGCTATTGCCAAAGAGATGCCTTCCCCAGTGGGTCTGGCTTTGATAGAAGAGTCACAGGTGTTTCTCTCTCAGGGGTTATACACAAGGTTTAGTCATCATTTCCTGAGCTGGCACATAAAATATTCCGTACCTAAATCCCCAATGCCACAGTTCAGGTTTCCCAGTTGCTTGCAGTTCTCCAAGGCATAGCCCTAGCACATGAAGTTTAGTTGCCCCAGCATTTGGATTCAGGCTTCCTGAAACAGCCAGTGTTTTTCTCACCCCCAGGAGCTGTTTTTCTCTGGTCCTTTTCCTGCTCTTATTCACCTCATACTCTGCTTTCCTCAACAAGCCTGGCCTGGTTTTTCAGGATTAAATTAGGACAATTAGCCCCTGTGTTTTCTGCCTAATGGTTGTTAAGGCAACCCAGCTGATTCCCAGTGTCCACACCCTTTGGGCTCACATGAGAGAAAAGGAAGTGTGAGAGGAGCTAGGTCAGAAAAAAATGTTGCAGCATAAATAAACGTAAAAAAGGGCGCAAACCCAAGATAAGATGACGTTTCCGACTCCATTCATATCACATTAGCTCAGTCACACGTAAGTCTTTTACGCGATAGAAACCAACCCCACAAAATACCAAACCATCCTGCCACTTCTGTGTTTGAATTTCTGCAATGCTTTGTGATCAGTTTTGCAAAAATGGGGCCAGTTCCTCAACAAGTATAAATGAGCACAGCTCTGATTTACGCCCTTTGAAGATCCACTCCTACATTTATGTAATTCCTTCTAAAGTCAGCTTCTCGTTTTATGTAGCAAATCTCAATAAAAATGGAGACGGGGGCACTGTCTAAGCACAAGCTGCTTTCTGAATAACAAGCTGTTTTCTTTCTGCTTCATATAATGCATTATCACCAGCAATAACAATTCTGCAATAGGAACTGGCTGGCAATTTTGCTGATGATGAATGAGGCGGGGCACAACATACTGTTACTCATCTATAACATATTGTCTCTGTAATCCTGAAACTAGAAAACTTGTTTTGTCCGTAAATGAAGTAGATATTACTTAAAAGACAGGGAGGGGTGGAGACAAAGTGCCAGTTTGGTATTCTCAGTTTTGGATCATATCTACAATTTATTATGTTCTTATTTGTGGAAGTGTGAACTGGAACATCTACACCAAGGGATGGTTATCTGTGGAACCTCCAAGTCAGTTTTGCTCTTGGAAAACAAAGGCAGAGATTTTCCAATTAGTGGATTTGAAATTAATGGGAAGTGGGCCAAATTCTCTAGGCAGCCGAAGTGTTTGTAAATCAGTTTAATGTTCAGATACTTCCCTTAACAGTGGAGAGGGCACTGAACTGGGAATCAGGACACCTGGGCTCTGCCACAGACCTGCTGTGTGAACTTGGGCAAGTCGCTCCCCCTCTCTGTACCTCTCTTTCTGTCTTTTCCACTTAGCTTGTAAGCTCTTCAGGGAAGAGACTTCCTCTTAGGATTTATTTGTACAATGCCTAGCACGAGGGGGTTCCCATCCCAGGCACTACGATCATGCAAATAAATTATACTAAAAACACAGAGAAAAAGCTTCATATAAGACCTACGTAGTTGTATTAGTATTTGTGGTATTTGTAATCATGATCCTAAACAGAAAGCAGATACAGAGAGGAACAGAAATGACATTTTCTTTACTCTTCAAGCTTACAATCTGTTTTTTTTTAAAGGATGAACCAAGCTCTGGAATGGATCCTAATGCTAAACGACATCTCTGGAGAATCATCACTGAGGAAGTACAGAACCAGTGTTCAGTGATCCTCACTTCCCACAGGTAGAGTTACCTGGCTGCCTTTGTGCTTTTATTATGCCCACACTAAAACTGCTCACTGGAACCCCCTAGAACTTTGGGGCGGTGAAATTTAAACACACTTCCAGATTCAGGTATTGCAAAATCTTGTATAATGGACTGAATCCTAACCATGAATCACACCAGCAGCAAATTTATCTGGATCTGGATTATGCTGCTTGAGCCCTTTTTTGGTAACATCTGCCTGTAATAACAAATAATAAGAAAATCTGGGAACATCTTTCTGGAAGTGCCGAACACTTCCTGGAAATGTGTGATTTCTCTGCATTCAGTGGATTCTTGGCCCAGATCCTGAAAGGTATTTAGGCACTTAACACCCTTAAAGATCTTCGAGGATCTGGGCCCTTTCTATTCTCATAGACTCATAGACTCATAGACTCATAGGTCAGAAGGGA
>ML675620.1:9362819-9420414 GCA_007922155.1 Mesoclemmys tuberculata | reverse complement strand
TTCTCCTTGCTGGAAATACCTCGTCTGATGCATCCTAAAACCGCATTCTATTGGAATAGGAGCCAGTTAGGGATTTGAGATGAGGTGATTAAAATGATGGGTTACAGGTTAATTTCCTGAGTAGCTCATGGGAAACCATTAATGCTCTGTCTTTTAGAGTTTCTTTTATTGCCATTCAATGACAGTATAGTATTTCTCTATTTGCTTTTCAGCATGGAAGAATGCGAAGCCCTCTGTACCAGGCTGGCTATTATGGTAAATGGAAGTTTCCAGTGCCTTGGCTCTTTGCAGCATATCAAGAGCAGGTCAGTAAAATGCATCTACTATACTTTCACTATATTGCGTTTAGAGCCAGATGCCCAGCGAATGTAAATCCATAGAGCTCCACTGAACAGAAGAGAGGTACAGCTGCAGATCTAGCTGTGCGTACTCAAGGCATTAGCACGTAGTTAACAAACCGTGGACTGAAAGCCTTTTCTGTCTTTTGTTTTTGACCAAACCTATGAGAAGCTGTGATAAATTATCAGGGCTGGCTAGAAAACTAGAGTTCTGTTTGGTGACAATTGTCAAGGTTTCAGCATCAGGTTTCATTCCACAGCAGGACAAAGCCAAGCTTTTGATCATTTCTGAGAGTGAGAGAGACCCATCCCCAGACTAGCCAATATGCAGGCCACTCACCTGGGGTGAGGGGAGACTAAGTTCAAGTGACTGCTCCACATCAAGGACTTGAACTGGGATCGCCCACCTCCCAAGTGAGTGTCCTAGCCACTTGGCTTTTCTGGGGTCGGTTGGGATCTCTCACTCTTCTTCCACCCTCCTGCAGAACCCAAGAATTTTCCACAAATCAATGTTTCCAGTGAAAAAAAGTGTTGTTCAGAAATGCTCATCCAGCTCTCTCAGAAATGCATTTTCTACCTCCATGAATCTTTCGTTCAGTGTTTGAGAAGCCTGTTCCGCCACCCAGATGACAAAATAGCTTGGTTGGCCTTAGTATAGAAATTAAAAACATATGATAGCGATGCCCTTCCTGGCTTATTAATGACCCTGATTAGATTGCTGCTCCAGGTTTATTCCTGGCATGATGCTGTTGAGTGGACCTCACTGGAGTTATACCAGGGGTGAATTTGTTTCATGAAAGGTTCCAGAAAGGCTTCTTGACTCTCTTGTGTTGTTTCCATACCTCCTGTGCGGCACGCATTCTGGTGTTCTGTCTAGATTTGGAAGAGGATTCACGGTGAAGATGCACTTGATGAGCAGTGAGGTCAGCACGGAGGCTCTGACGGAGTTAATGCAGTCGCATTTTCCAAATACATGCCTGAAGGTAAGCAGGATAGACCAGACCAGACACTGGGAGAACTGGAAATGGGATCCAATCTCAAACCTGTCGTATTCACAATGAATGCCTTGTAAGATTCTTCTGGCCACAGCTTTGACTCAGCAATAGCTGCCCAGAGTGTTATGCCCTCAAAACATAAGGGAATTGCACACATAACTTCCTCTTTCAAAGCAGAGGCAACCTCAGATGTACAAGGCTGCCCAAGGGGTTTGGACACCCAGCTCTGTTACCCAGGATTCTATCAACCCAAAGGTCTTACTCTGCGCAAGGTGGTGTCAGGAAATAAATCAAATGGAGGCATGGCCATCCAGCCAATAGATGGACTGATAGAAATAGTACAATACAAGAGCGATCTGACTTAGTCTCTAGCACTTACACACATCTGCAACAGGTTAGTAAAACAACCCCAACCCTCAATAATTCCCGAAGTTTGGTGTGGCTCTCGAGCAGCACAGCAACAGCTTTCCGATTGGCCGGTCTTCCAGCTGCCACTGGGGGACACCAAAACTGTGCCCAAGAAAAGATCCTGAAGAGTCCGGACCTCTCCCCCTCTATTTAGCCTTGTGAGCAGAAAAGAACCATGTCAAGGAAAAAGCTTGTTGGGCCAGCAGTTTCCAAAGCTTACCAAGAGCTTTCCTCCGACCACGTATCAGTCAGATGTGTTTGTGCAGAATCCGCATGTCTTGAGGCCCTGATGAACACCTCCCAGAGGGCATGCAGAGAGAAGCTTCTTGCTTTTTTCCTAACTCTCAGATCCCAGCACGTTTACCAGAGACTTCATTGAGGCAGGGGGAGCAGGAAGGACAGAGTCAGATAAGACTGAGTAAAAGGTTCCCCTCCCCTCCTGGCTTAGTCATGCTAAGGCTGCATAGGTCTGCAGAGAGGCCTACCGATTTTGGCTACTGTTAGCAACAAGTGTGATAATCAATATTACACTACCAAGTGGTCCCTGACTCTTTTACTGGTCTATCAAAATCTCCCCGTTCAGGTCCAATAAATTGTGATGGAATTAGAGCATCCAGATTTCCTAGGTGGCTTTAAAAACGCAGTCAGACTGTTACAATGAACATGTAAGATAGGAGTCTAATCCTGCAATTTCCTCCTCGCTTGAGTGGTCCCATTGAAGTCAGTGCTACAGAAAGCAGTGGTTGTCTAGCTCCGCTTGTTTTCAGTGGGAGCTGGGATTACTCGGCACCTCTGATAACAGAATTATATTAGCATCACAGTGGAGTAACACAATGCTGAATGAAGACCGCCAATCCATTAGTTTAACCCCAACTTTCAAAGTCATCCATCCAAACAACAAACTGGAAATACCAATCTTCCCTAAGGATCCTAATCTATCATGCACTTCAGTCTTCACCAAAAGTCTAAGATAATAGACGTTTTAGCTGGCTCCTCGCATAGATTCCGGAAATCACACAGTATTTGTCGCACAACAATACTTCCCAGGCAAGAAATTTCTTCTCTCAGTCTTCACTGAGGTTAGCTGACTAGCATGTCAGCTGGCAAGTAACTTTACCAGCCAGGGAAGGGAAGTAAAGCCCCAAACCCCTATTTTCTAGTGTCTGTTTCTCAGGGCTTGTTTATTCTCCACCGAAGAGTACCAAAAACATAAAGCCACTCACTGGAAACACGCTAGGCAATCATTGCCCATAGGTTTTTCTTACTTGAGTCTATCAGAAAGGGCGAAGACACATCCATCCCTTTAATTCCATTTTGAGCCAGCTTCCCCTTCATCAGCCATGTGACCATGATATGAGTCAGCAGTGTGCCCTGATTGCCAAGAAAGCTAATGGCATATTGGGCTGCAGTAGTATGAGCATTGCCAGCAGATCATGGGAAGTGATTATTCCCCTATATTTGGTATTGGTGAGGCCACATTTGGAGTAGTGTGTCCAGTTTTGGGCCCCCCACTACAAAAGGGATGTGGACAAGTTGGAGAGAGTCCAGCGGAGGGCCACAAAAATGATTAGGGGGCTGGAGCACAAGACTAATGAGGAGAGGCTGAGGGAACTAGGCCTGTTTAGTCTGCAGAAGAGAAGAATGAGGGGGGATTTGATAGCAGCCTTTAACTACCTGAAAGGGGGTACCAGGGAGGATGGAGCTAGGCTGTTTTCAGTGGTGGCAGATGAAAGAACAAGGAGCAATGGTCTCAAGTTGCAGTGTCGGAGGTCTAGGTTGGACATTAGGAAAAAGTTTTTCACTAGGAGGGTGATGAAGCACTGGAATGGGTTACCAAGGGAGGTGGTGGCATCTCCATCTTTGGAGGTTTTTAAGCTGTGGCTTGACAAAACCCTCACTGGGATGATTTAGCTGAGGTTAGTCCTGCTTTGAGCAGGGGGTTGGACTAGATACCTCCTGAGGTCCCTTCCAACCTTAATATTCTATGATTCTATGACCAGCCTGGACCTCTTAAGCTTTTGCAGACTGCAGTGCCTTTCCTTTGTCACACCACTCTTGCTCCCACAGGACCGGCATCTCAACACGGTGGAATATCACGTGCCCATCTCAGCGGGAGGAGTAGCAAACATATTTGATCTTTTGGAATCCAAGAAAACCGCCTTCAAAATCAGGCACTTCTCAGTCAGTCAAACCACTCTGGATGAGGTAAGAAATGAAGATGTGGTTTCAGACATGAATTGATGGCCATCCACACTGGACCACCTATTGAAAGGGGTTTCGGTCCGCTCTCCTTTTGAGTGCACACACCTGTATGTGCATTTTCCCGTGCTGTTGCCTCCCAATGCGGATAGTAGTGCTGGGAAAATGCATAAGCAACGTGGTGCATGTGACACAAATGAAAATGTGGCACAAAGGACATAGGCTGCCTGCAGTCACACTGATGCAGTGCTGTCGATTTTAGTGGGACTGCAGGGGTGTAAACGAAGGCACAATTTCACCGCACATTTTTCAGAAATGAAGGCTAGTCTTGTGGTTAATGTCCCAGCTTGGCAGTCAGGAGTTGTGGCTTTAACAACGGGCTCTGCCATTGACTTCCTGGGTGACCTTATAGAAGTTATTCAATCTCTCTCTGTGCCTCATTTCCCTATCTCTTTAGATTGCCAGCTCTGTGGCTTCTCTTTTCTTAGTATGAACTAGATCTTCCTCTCCTGTAGATTGACACAGCTCCATGGGCTTCAGTGAAGCTACATTGATTTATCCCAGCTGAGGACCTGCCGCTCTCTATTTATATAATGGGGCCCTGATCTCAGTTGAGGCATCTAGATTCTACTGTAACACCCGTTTTATTTGTAACCTGGTGCCATCGTTGCCTTCCCTCCTTTTCCACTTCAAAACTTTTTTCACCCATATACAAATATTGTAAAAAAACTCCAAGTTTAAAGGCTACTTTAAGTTATGTCTGTAGGGACCATCTCATTGGCAGGGGAGAGCTGGAGTTGCTATGAAAAGTTCAGCTTTAATGCATAGTCTATATATATACACGTATACCTATACACACATCTACCAACATATTTATGTGTGTACACACACAATCCTACAAACACACAGTCATCTCCAAAGATGACCCCATAACAGAGGGACTACAAGTGGGTGCAATGGAGTTTTCTAGTTTTTATGCCACCTGGCAATTTTCCTGCAACATGAGGATCCTCCATTGCTGTGTTAGGGCAGTGCAAAGTGAATGGACCTGGGAGTAAAAATGTTACCCTGCAATCCTAGATGATAGTGTGATAGTGAAGTGTGTGTGCGTCTGTGTGTAAAATGTAGGGGGGTGTATATAATGTGTGTGTGTGTGTGTAGGATTGTGTGTGTGTGTGTGTAGGATTGTGTGTGTACGCACATATAAATAGATGTGCATATAGGTCTATGTGTGTATATATTGTGATAAAGTCAGGCCAGAGGGCTACCAAAGTATATACCAGGGCCGGTATGTGGGCCCAAAAGGGTTAAAGGCCCTTTGCCCTGCAGGCAGAGGAGAGACTGCAGCAGGGCAGTTAGAGACACCTGGACCCAAAGAAGGGCTATTCCAGGTGTACTTAAAGCCTGCCTTCCCAAGAGAGGCAGGAGGGAACAAATGAGATGGAAGCTGCCAGAAGGCCTGTGGCAGCTGAAAGAGAAGGTTCCCTCCCAGACCAGGATACAAGGATCCTCTGCAGCCAGGGGAGACGGGGTACCTGGGGGCGCCCTGGCCCAGAAGAGAGGTAAAAGCACAAGACCCACCAGGGGGAAGCCGGCAGGTTGCCACAATAAAAAATATGCATTAAAGCTGAGCTTTTCAAAGCAGCCCAAGACATGTAAATGCCCCAATCCCATTTGGGGCCTAAGTCCCTCAGATTCCATTTGGAAATCCTATCCAAAGCACAGAATCCAGCCCCAACTCTCCCTCTCATGGGTACGATCCATAGAAAAAAGGCATTTTTGTCCATTTCTTTACTTGTTTTTTTGGAGGTTTGTCACATAACAAATATTCTCCTTTAATCTTTTAGGTTTTCATCAACTTTGCCAAAGATCAAACTGGTGCTGACAGTGTAGACGCGAGTACGGATGTAGGATCAGACAGCTCTGATACAAGCAGCCAAGATACCAACCTAAGCGCCATCTGTTAAAGGGATATTGTGGTGTTAAAAACAAAAAATCACATTGTTTTGAAACCATGGGTTTGTTTTTGTTTTTTGTTTACTTATTTTATTATTAGCAACCTGGCAAACGTTTAAAACTGAAATTGGATTACATGTGAGATTGGCCTTTCCCCCATTTTTCAGTTCTTGTTCTAGGTTTATTTTATAGTTATATTGTGAATGAAGTTGTTGACATCACCAGATACTTGCTGTTCGAATGCTCTGGAAGATCTTAACCAAGGAGAACTCTGTGTGATAACGTAAAACAGGTGCTATGGATTCAGGGTCGTAAGTGAGAAGAAGGATGGGCGAGTGGTTAGGGTGGTAGCTGGCCTCACAGGAAACCCAGGCTCAATTTCCTGCTTTGCTACGGACTTCCTGTGAGGCTTTGAGCAAGTCACTTGAAATGCCAGTAAAATGGGGGTAAGCAATATTTCCCTGCCTTCCAGCGGCGTTGTGAGTCTAGACACATTAAAGATTGTGATTCTCCAGCAATGAGAGCCATCCTAGATCGCTACATAAAGCTTTTCTCTGTGTGTGGATTATGTCAGTATTAATACAGTTATTTAAAATCCATGCTTCCCGTTGTTTTTGTTTGTTTCGATAGCTTGCACCGCCTCTACATGGCCCATAGCATAAACCCCTGGTCCCATGAAATTTTCCTTCCCAGTAGTCCACAACTCAGGAAACCCAACAGCATCGACTGCAGTAAGCATTGTGTTCAGCAAAATTGCCCTGTCACAGACCAGTTAAATCCCCCCTCTGCCACCCATGGGGATAAATTAACCTGGCCTCTCCCAGAACAATCAGCCATCCCATGCCTGCCAAACTCCTCCAGGTTTCACTCTCACCACACAGGGACAACACCTCCTGGAGCACGATGTTTCCCATCTGGGGTGGTGCACATCCCTCTACCAGTTGCTCTGTCTTCCCCTTCAGTCTGGGCAGTTCAGCGGTGTTCGGGGCCTGGCAGCAATGTTTCCGCTGGGGTGAGAAATCAGTGCTGTGAGTCAGGTGTATCCTTATTGATTTACAAAAAAAGGACACAATGTCCTGTTCCTCTCAGTACAGTGGAAAGAGTCAGCAGCGGGCAGTTACCTTGCTCAGAAATCCCCCCGTCCGCCTCTCCAGCAAGCTCTGTACACAAGTAGCCCTGTCTCTCTCCTTCCTCTTGGGTTCCTGCCCACATAGCCTTCTGGCTTTTGCCTTTACCACACCCAGCCTGCTACTGATATCCTAGCCACTGTGTTTGCAAACTGAGAGACTCTTCCGTCCCGCAGCTGAGCTCAGATCGGCCATGCTACGTATTACTTTGAGTGGTTCCCCCAAATGTGTGGAGCTGTTGTTACTACATAAAAGGGGGCTGCATTGCTTCGTCTGTTGAGCCGTCATTGGCTTCAATGAGGTCTGTGACTGGATCTAAGACCCCCTCTGATGGCAGCCATTATTCAGCTTAAAACCAGGTTAAAAAAAACCAGCTTTGGATCTCTCTGCTATTTTCCATAAGTCGTTAGTGTTCAAATGAGGTCAGAGAATATTATGCTGTTATTTATTTGTATTTCCATAGCATCAAGGAGCCCCAGCTATGGACCCGGGGCCCCACTGCACTAGGTGCTGTACAAACACAGAACCAAAAGATGGTCCCTGCCCCAAAGAGCTTACAATCTAGGTACCGGTGCTGAGTGAAGCTTCCATTGCAAAATCTGAAATGACGTGACTCTCGCTTGGTTTCAGGGTCACATACAAAATTCAGGGGCTGGAGGGTTTGTTCAAACTCATTTTGGGCCAATGGAAACTTTTGATGAAACCCGTGATGCCATTTTTTTTGTTTTGTTCCTTAGGGAATGAGTTTCCCTTGTTCAAGTTTGAGTCTGATGCTTGTTGCAAAAGTCACACAGGGGCAGTTATTGCAAATAACTAGTGCGTTCACTTCAGTGCCAGGTTGTGGGCTTCAGCGTCACGTAGTTTAGTCACCCCATAAAAGTCAGAGTCTACCTTTGCGCTTTGTGCACACTTCCCGTTGAACATCACTGGGAATTCTGCTGTGCATCAATGGTAGAATCTAGGCCTTAATTTATACCCCAACCCCCTGATCATAATTAAAACTGGAATTCAGTCCTATCAACAGAATGTGCTTAACTCCTGTAGCTTAGAAGAAACTGAAAATGCTTCCGAAGCATTCGTTGACACTTTTATTTATCATTGTTGCTCCTGCCTGGTGAAATGCTGCCTTTTCTTGTTTCCATGGCATATATCCTGGTATAAAATTAGCCTTGCATTTGATGGAGGACTTGCTTTTGCCGCAAAGGATTCAGAGCCTGAATGTCAATGATTTAAATCCTATCTGTAATTCCAATCAGAGCATTATTTTATGATGTCAGTGGCTTCGCGTGGCCTGTGGAAGATGGGGCGTCAAATGCTGTGTCCAGACGTACTTCATGTTTAACTGAGAGGCTGTGCTTCAAAGCAATGCTTGTGTCCTGTCAGATGCTAGTCATCAAAAAGGGAAATGATTAATTAGAGTACTTCTGCAAGTTGTCGTTTAATTGTTTGGTTTTTTTAAAAGGCAGCTCTTTGAGTTTCTACCTAATTCTAACATCAATAGAAACATCTGCTCCGTACGTGATGTGCCAGGGTTATGATAGACTCTTCCCCACAGGTCTTGCTTGTAAATGTCAAACATCTGTTTTACCTAAGTCAAGTCTGTAGGTATCAGTTCAAATAAGCGAAAGTTACACACTTAAAGTCGTTTATTGGTAAACCATGGAGAGGACTATTCTATTTTGGTGCTTTAAATGATCATCATGTTGCCAATTACGGGCACAGAGCCCTCTCTTTACCTCTAATTGACACAAATGGGCTCATCACGGTGGGACAGGGAGCAGTCAATGTATATGACATACATTGCAAGGGAGTCCTTGACACTTAATCCATTTATCAGTCAGCATAAGTCTACTTCCTTGCAAACTGGTGGCTAGTCTATGACAGAGTGGGGTTGAGGAATCAGTCAGTCCTGTCGCTGTTGGAAACTAACAGGTAACTTGATCTGGGGAAGCTTTTTTGTAGGTACCTTTTCTCTCATTCTGTCTCTGTTCAAACCCCCAGCTCCTACTTTTCCCTTTATAAGCATCCTCTTGGTAGGGCTAGCTTTTCAGAAGAGCCTGTTGGGAGATTATCAAGGACTGAGCACAAGCGTTTGTTGGGAAAGTGTTCGATGAAACATGTTTTCATTGGAAGAGGGCAATGGGGCAAAACTGAAAGGCTTTGCAGCAATGTATTGATTTTGACACTTGTATTGTATTGTCAGTACATTTGACAATGTATTTTTGTGAGACTGTCCGGTCAAAAGGAGTAAGCAATTCAAGAATAGCCATTAGCCCAGTGGCTAAGGATCTTACCTGGGCGGTGGAAGACCAGGTTATAGACAGTGCTCTGAATCTGAGTAGGACTTTGAACCTGTATCTCCCACAGTCTGGGAGAATGCCCTAATTGCAAAGTGGAATGGCTCCAACAGAAGAGTGTGAAAATGACTCTATAGCCTGGTGGCTAAGGCACTGATTTGACGTGTGGGAGATCCCCCTTCCAGTCCCAGCTCTGGCTGAAGCAGTCCCTGCTCTGCACCCGTGATTACAGGCAGGCTTTCAAAAAAAAAAGCCCCTCTCCCGTTTGGGCACCTAAATAAGGGCAGCCAGCAGTTCCCCGTGTGACACTTTTGGTCAAATTTTCAGAAGATCTCAGCACCGAGGTGCACCCAGATTTTGAGCTCAGATTTTGGTGCCTGAGTGGAAGTTACGTGCTTCCGAAAAGCTGGCCCGCGGTAATGCCCTTTGTTTTGTCTCAGTGAGAGAAGGAGCTGTTTGAGTAGCACAGCTCATCATATCTCTGTGGGTGTGATATGAACTCCGGGTTTCATTCTGAGAGCAAGCTTTTGACCTCTGCTCTCTCATATTATCTTTTCAGACTTCATAATGTCAGGTGATTTTTTCAGGGAGTAAAGAAAAACAGCCCAGTTAAGTCCCTGTGGAATGGATCATGTTGCTTATACATGCTAATTAGGACTTGCATGGTCCTCAACTGGGTTTCATTTAAGAATGCTGCTGAAAATTACAGCTGAAAGCGAAAAACAGTTCTACACGACGTAACGGCTAAAATAGGCTGGGGCCAGGGAGTCAAGTAGGAATTTTATAATTAGTTGTGTGGAGTTGTGAGACTGATTCAAATCAATTTCATAATTGGCAATGTGGAGTTAGAGACACTGGCTCAAATCTCTTTCTCTTCTCTTTTAAATTAAACACTTCGGGTGGCTGTTGATTTTGTGACACAACTTGAGGCCCAGACGTTGCAGAGGAAGCATCTGCTTTCAGAAGAGAAATTGGAGCCCTCCACCTCCCTGGATCCAAATGTGAAGTCTTGATCAGAGTGAGGCTGACTTCAGCGATGGGAATGTAATTTAAAGGGCTAAAGTAAAAGGGACCTTGGGGAGTGACTTTGCAAAGCGAGGTTCACCCGCAAGAAAAACACCGGCCAAAGGGAGTTCTCCAATGAACATCTCAAATCAAACTCCATTGCGTTTTTTTGTTTGTTTCCTTACTTGCTGGTGTAAGAAAATCTGTCTTTTGTGTCATTTTAGCATGTGACTAATTTTATCCACGTGAGTAGTTGGGCAGAAATGTCATTGGGACTTCATGTGTGTAAAATTACTCATTGGCAGGGTCAAGCACATAGCAACAAGTTCCCAAATCAGGCCCCATGCTTGCAAACACTTACACATGTGTAATTTTATTAATGTAAATAATCCAATTGGCATTAATGGGACTACTTACATTATTAAGATGGCATTAACTTGTGTTAATGTATGTGTATTAATGGGATTATTTATGTGAATAAGATAGCTCATGGGATACACTGCAAGATGAGCACCTTAGGGCAAGTTTACACTACAAAATTAAGTTGACTGAAGTTATGTTGATTTACAGCCACTGCAAGTAATTCAACTTCTTTCACATGTCCATGCCACGCTCCTTGTGTCGGCAGTGCATGTCCTCCCCAGAAGTGCTTGCACTGATTTAACTGTCAATGTGAGGCATTGTGGGACAGCTTCTGAAAGGCTGCCAGAGTCAACGTAAGTATTGCAGGGTCTACACGGACTCCAAGGCTACACTTCTTGTGGAGGTGGAGTTAGTAAATCAGTGTAGGGGGAAGCAGCATTTTAGTGTAGACAGGTGCAGAGATAGGTCCATGTAAGCTGCCTTATGTCGATCTCATTCTGTAGTGCAGACCAGAACTTAGTTGATAATACTAGCACCAAGATTTTCAAAAATGGGTGCCTAACGTTAAATGACTTGCAGCCCTACGTAGGCACCTAAAGAAGTGGCTGGGTTTTTCAAAGTACTCAGCAACCTGCAGGTCCCTTTGAATTCAGAGGCGCTTCGGGCTGTTTATTTGGGTGCCTAAATAAAGATTTAGAAGCCTTATTTTATGTCCTCATTTTTAAACATACCATTCTCTGACAAGTGCCAATTGACATAGCTCCACTAAAGTCAATTAATCTAGATCAGTTTACACCATCCAAGGATTTGGCTCCAGTTCTATGTTTAAATACGGAATTTGCAACAAAATTATGTATTAAATTAATCTTTGCTGGACAAAAAGTTAGAATTCAGTTGATTCTTAGTATTAGTACATATAAAAACATGGATTTAAATAGGAAATTCAAAAAGCTTTCGAGTGACTTTATTGCTTAAAGCCGGGTAAAGCAAATTATAGTCCTTAGCTGGTGTAATTCGGTGTCGTTCAACTGAAATCATTATGCTGATTTACACTAGCTGACGATTTGACTCTAGGGTTCGTTGTGAACAGAGAAAACTTTAAGCAGCTGCACTTAATACAGGCAATGTGTTTTGCAAAGAGGCTGAACAAGAAGAAAAGATCCTTGGAAGGTAACTAAACACAGGATTTTTTTTTTTAGTGGACAATAGCTGTGATCTTGTCATGTAACAAAATATGGGGGCAGGGGTGAATCCAGAAATGACAAAACCCTAAACCCACAGGAATTGTTATTCTACAAGGGTAATTAAATAAGCTTTAATTATTTAGTTGTTCGGGGAGCATGTGGGAATGGAGAAGATGGCACTGAAACGGTGAGAACAACATTAGTTCTACCTTACCTAACTGTTGGCTTTTCTCCTGATGAGGTTTGCATACACATCTTCCTGAATGAGAGGATGGATCAACCTACGCACGACTGAGGTACAGTGCACACCCTAAATCCTCTCCTGGCTGAATGGGATTCACCTAGGGCCTCAGCTCAAGCCCACTGATGTCTAAGGTTACGTCTACACTGTTGGCCCATGCCAGCTGACTTAAGCTCACGGGGCTTGAGCTGTTTAATGGCTCTGGAGCTGCTCAGGCTTGGCCTCCAACCCAAGCTCTGGGACCTTCCCACCTTGCAGGGGCCAAAAGCCTGGGAGCCTGACTCCAAATAGCTACACACGATGAAACAGACCCCAGCCACGGGTGTCTATTTGCCGTGTAGACCTGCCCGTAGGGAGCCTTTCTGTTGGCGTCAGTGAGCTTGGGACAGGCATTTGAGGTGCACCTCTGAGCAAGGGGGGCCTGATTGCATTCCCACGCGAGTCAATGGAAAGACATAAACCAGAGGGAGTTGGATTGAACTGTAGGCCAGTACGAGGCATAGAGCTGACTTAAATCCCACTTACGCCCTATGCTGTGGTGTGTGGGCTTTCTGCTGGTTCCCCTGATCTCAGAGGGGAGTATCAGCCTTATTCCTGTGCTCCTGAATCTACAGTTCTTTCACAAATATATAGACTCTGATCATTCCCTAAGTGGAAATCACCTACACAGTGGAGGGGGCGGGGGACAGGAAATGCTGCAAGTTCCACAAAGGGATTTTCCATCTCATCAATATCCCTGTAACCCTGTAACACGCACTAGAGGGTTGGCCTCTTAAACCTGAAGGTGCCTCAGATCTGCAGGTATGTTGGGAAGCCCACCAAAGGCCAGGGTCATCCACATGGCCCTCCTCAAGGTAGCATCTGATGGTCCAGCTCTGGCCTGCCTCCTCCTGATCCGCTCAACCGTACTGCTTTCATAGAAGGACTGCCACTGTAGAAGGGGAGGACATTGTTGCCGTGTCATCCACTTCATAGCCTGGAACCACTAAAGCTGGGCCCCCTTTGCTCACAGACATGGAGGGGACAATCTAAGCCCTTTAATGTGCAGCAAGTTTTTAATAACATAGGTGTGACAGCTGCATTTCATTCCTGTGCCTTTTGATTACTAATGAAGCTATAGATGCTTTAGGCTGAAATTTCCAAAGATGCCTAATCAGAGCTTGTCTTCATGGGGAAATTGTCCAGGATAACTACTGTGCAACCAGCTATTCTTCAATAGCGCCCTGTTATGGTTATTATGGAATCGTAGTGTCTCTCAGTGAATTATTCTACACTAGATATAGTGCTTTACATTTACCTTGTTCCAGAGTAACTGCCCCTGTGTAAATAAGTCCTTAGGGAGGTAGGCACCAAAATCTGGTCACACTTCAATGGGATTTGGGTACCTAACTCAGTCTCCTTTGAAAATCTCAGCCTCTTTCTCCATGATACCTAGAACTGGTAACTACAAATTGTGACAAATTGAGTACTGTCTAAGTGAATAATCTGATTGTCTGAGGTGTGCTAGGCTAGGACTGAATTAAGCAAGGGAAAGCGGAGATGCCCTCGGGAAGTGGGGGACATGATCGTCCAGCCTGCAAGACCAACATTTCAGCCTGAGCTAGGAATGTCTGCCTAAATGTTAATGGCTTGTAGTCAGCGAGGGAGGAGCCCGTGGGTAAAGCCAGCACAGGCTGGCACTTGGCTGTGGCTTAATTCACCATCTGGATGTAGGCTGAGAACTTTTGAACTTGCTCGTGTCGCATAAACGCAGTCCAGAAGGTAATGTAATTATCCCATAAACACCTGGGTCATTGTGTGTGGAAGTAAGAAACTCACTCAAGGGGATTGAGTGGGAGGAATAATACTGTACGGAGCGGCTCAGAAGATGATTTCTCATCTAGAACAGCAATGCATGGTGTTAACATCTGGGCATCCAAGTGACAGGACAGCTGAGAGGTCTTGGGAGGGAGAGTTTCTCTGACAGACTTGGGCTTTTTTGACACGGAACTGTGTAGCGGAGCTGTTCTACGGACCTTAGATCTGATAAGAGTTATACACCACAAACTTTTTAATCTGATTTGATTCTTTTCCTTAGTTGTCCAATAAACATGGCTTTTTTAAAGACTTTTTTGAATCCATACTGTTTGAACAAACCCCCAGGCGTGTCCACCAGGCACCTTCAAAAAGAAATTAAAAATCAACCACCCATGGCAACGTAGGGAATCCGTCTGTTCGCTCTTTGACTTCTGTGCAGGGTATCAACTCTCTGTAGTAATCTTTATCAAGCTGCAACCTTTGTTTTGAATGTACAGCCTCTGGCCTTCTCTTTCGTCCGTGTGTCTCCATGTTGGGCTGAAATTCCAAAGGCTGGTGACAAAACAACAGCAAACAAAAGAGGGTTGTTGACTCAAAGTGCTTGACCACTGAAATGTAATGTAATATATGCAGTAAAATAGCTCCCACCCAGGAGAATTGGTTTATCAGGGCAGAGGTTGTCTTCGCAGCCAAGTCACCTGGCAGGGGTCTCTGGTCACCTGGGGAAGCTGACAGAGTAGTCACTTAATAGAGGAGACTGGAAGGTTAAAAGAGATATAAAGACATAAACCAGCCATCAACTAGTTTAGCCTTGAAATTAGATGAAAGTTTCTAACCATCAGAGGAGTGAAGTTCTGGAACAGCCTTCCAAGGGGAGCAGAGGGGGCAAAAAACCTAACCGCTTTCAATACCAAGCTTGCTAAGTTTATGGAAAGGGTGATATGATGGGACTCCCAAAATGGCATGTAGCCAATCTGGGACTTCTAGCAGCAAATATCTCCAATGGCCGATGATGGGACACGGGATGGGGAGGACTCTGAGTTACATCAGAGAATTCTTTCCCAGGTGGCTGGCTGGTGGGTCTTGCACACATTCTCAGGAACTAACTGATCACCATATTTGGGGTCAGGAAGGAATCCCCAGGTCAGATTGACAGCTTCCTCTAGCCATTCCTGTTCCCCTTTGACTCTTTATAGAGTCCAGCTGCCCTCTATCAGGCCCTATCATTAATGAGGCACAGGTGGGCTGGACCAATTGCCACCTAAAGCAGCAATCCTGTGACAGGAAGCATTTTAAGTAGTGGGCCATATCCTCAGCTGGTGTAGAGCAGCATAGCAGCTGTAACTCCATTCGCTCAAGCTAAACATCTGGCCCTTGGTGTTCCAAGCAATTTGTAGAGTCCCATGATAGTGTTCACCAGCAAAGAATTCAGAGATACATAGCCTTTAAGGCCAGAAGGGAGTATTAAACCACCTAGTCTGACCTTCTGCATAACATAGGCTATAGAAATTCACCAAGTTGTCCCTGAAAGCTTATATTCTTTTGGGAGTAGCAGGGGTTCAGCTGCTTTTTAACAAGTGTTGGTATTACTCTTATGGTAGTGCCGAAGGGCTCAGCTGAGTTTGTGCCAGGCACTGTACAAATAGACAGTAAGAGACATTCCCTGCCCCAGCGAACAAACAATCTAAATAGGCAAGCCAGACAAGAGGTGGGAAGGGAAACAGAGAGGTGAAGAGATGTACGCACGGCCTCCCAGCCAGGAGAAGCACTTGGGTCTCTGGATTTCCAGCCCAACGTCCTATCTACTAGACAGTATTTAGCTCAGCCACAGATTGACTGAATATTCAGATTCATTGAAAAAGGCATTTGTGGGTCAGTGTGTCTTGACCCAACACCAGAATCCCAGGTGAGGAAGAGAACATATTTAATTATTTCAACAGGAATGTTCCCAAAATAGGCACTGTCTGGAAAACAAATTGCCAATGAACGTTACTGCTGTTTCTGGAGGATGAGTTTCCGGGAATGTCACTGAGGCTAGGAATTCCCTGTCTTCCAGAGTGTTATCAGCATCTTTGAGGTACACTAAGAAAGCTGAAGAATTTGTGTTGACTAAAACGTTGTACGTATCCAAATTTAACTCAATGGCAATTTCCCCAAATTTTGTGTCCAAATCGCGCAGGAGAAAATAAATAGCAGAAGAGTTCCGCACACTTCTGCTTTCCTCTCTGGACCCTTTAGTAGGACACCTAAGTGGTAGGTAAGCAAAATGCCTTTACAATACAAATGTCAAATTCTCTGCAGGCATCTCTACACAAAAGTCATTAGGCCACTGTCTCATCTGATGTAATTTGCTGCTGATGTCAAAAGTGTGGGGGGCCTGACCCAAAACCCATAGAAGTCAGTGCAGATGTGTTAGCCATGTTGCTCACTGTGATACTGGAAGGCACACGGATGAGTGCAGTGTAAGAACCAGAATAGAATAGATCTCTATGGGCTTTGGATCATGCCATAGATCCTCAAACTTTGTATTCAAAATTCATTCAAGTACAGAATACAAAGCAGAAATGGAATCAGCTTCTTCAAGTCCCTCATTCATTCCTACCTTTTGAGGGTTGGAGGGCCCGCCTTTATTTTCCAGGGCCTCAAACCTTTACTGCAATATCACATAATCTTGCACTAAATTATCTGAAATTGTATTACAGGTCTCAAAATCAGTATTGTTATAGTCATTTTACCTTACCATCCTTCACTTGTTCATTCTGAGTAGCTTCTTCATAGCTATGCATCATCAGCAAAAGTGCATTGAATTTTTGGCCCATAGATTTAGTCAGATTATATAACATAATAAGAGTGACACCCTCCCCATCAGGTACTCTAGGACAGATTGGCAAATTTACTCATAGACTTCAAGGCCAGAAGGGACTACCATGATCATCTCGTCTGATTTCCTGCACATCATAGGCCGCAGAACCTTATCCACCCACTCCTGTAACAGACCCATAATCTCAGTTCTGCCTCAGGAATTGCGTAAAAGCAGAATTGAGTTTTGAATAGTCAAGCAATGGAAGTTTCATTTTTGTTGGGTTTTATATGAAAATGATCACATAAGACAGAAAAGCAATTTTTTGTTTCATTTCCTTTGACTGTGTATGTGTCTCACCTGGAAAATCTTAATGCTTCCCTAGGGAGACTAGCATCATGAGTGGAATATTTACTCACTGACTTCTGTTTCATGCCAACAAAGCAAAGTCTATTAATATGCTGGTTTCATTTTGAACAAAACAGATGCACCATTTTTAATCTGCTGCATTTGTAGTGAGGCATAAATACCACAGCTGATGCCTTTATTTTAACCAGCTTTGTTTGTCTTATACCTTTGAATATGCTCATTAACAAATCGGCCCATAATTCTTTCAGCAACAAATACTGTAGCTCCTTGTTGCACCTCAGTGGATGGCACCAGTGGCAAAGGTTTGCACCCTGGTTACTGATAACTAGTTTCTCCTGTCATTTTCAAAGGGACAGTCTACTTTTCAGTGGATGCGGTTTTTTACTGGGATTTTCAGAATTCATTGGGTCATTCTTTGGGACTATTGAATTCAACAGTTACACCAGTTTACACCAGTTGAAGATCTGGCCCCCTATTCAGAGACCATCATCTAAAATTGGTCCCTGTGTGCTAATCTAAAGAGCTGAAATATAACTGAGCTGCTGTCTTCTCAATGACTGTGTATCATTTTTATTGTTAGGAGCCGATCCTTCAACAGTGAGATCTGTGGGAGTTTTACCATAGATTCACAGAGCAAGATTGAACTGTTTGTGAGTAAGGTTATCAGAGCTGTCTGAAAAGGGGGGGGAGGGTGTCCCAAAAATATTCAGAATGTCAAAGTTGTTTCTGTTTTGCAGGGTTCTAAATGGACCCATTTTCCATTTTTTTGTGAAATTGTTTTCATATATTTCACCAAAAGTTTTACAAAAAAATGTTTCTGAAGTTTTCGTTAACCAACATCTCAATTTTCACTAAGAAAATGGGAGTTTGGATACATTAAAATATTGATAATTATTTTTTTAAAATACTGGCAATTCTCAGTTAAGAAAATGGCAGAAAATTTCATGAAACATGATTTTTTTTTTTTTGCTAAAAAGTTAGTTTCTGGGAAGAACTCTCATTTAAAAATGTGCATGACAAAAATTTCAGCCCAGTTAATGACTATGGGAGTTAGGTGCCTAAATACTTTTGAGGATCTGGGCTTTAATTACACAGGATCCTAAGTCACTTGAGCACTTTTGAAAAATTTACTCCATAGATTTAGGCTTGGTGGAATTCAATTTTAATGCTTTTAGTATTTCAACAGATATCAAAGTTTATTATTAAGTATTTTTCCTTTTTTATCTATTTAAATGTTTACAGTTGTGGGGAATTAAGAATGGCGGGTCATAAAACAGAGAAGACTTTGACTATAATTATTTAATGACAGTAGACACTGAAATTCAAAAATTTTAAAGCTTTATAGCCAGCAAAACTCTGATTGGTATCAAAATATACCAAAGTAAATATCTTTAATAAGTTCTTAAGCCACATTTTTCTTATTTTGACTTGCTGTAAATTTAAATTATTATTGATGGGAATGTTTTTGTCAGATTGTGTGTTTACTGTGAAATCAACATTTACCGATCAAAATCTTATCTTTCCAAGGCTGCATAATTTGCTACATGTTGAAATATATCAGCCAATATATACCCCAGCTGGCTATGCAGGCAATCCACAGAAAACTCAGTGACAGGTGTGTAAGGCAAAAAAAGGTTAGGACACACATCTGTTGTGTCATAAGTCATTTGCAAGAAGCATCAGGAGGAAGCAGTGTCCATATTGAAACAATTACAGAGATCCCAAATGACAAACCAACGTCATGTACATGATGGTGTACAGAAAGATTAATTACCACGACTGTACTAGTGGGGCTTCAGCTGGCACGCAGAGGAGCAGAGGAACAGTAAAACTTCTTTGAAGGGTCTAAACATTAGAGATGATAATTTTCTGACACAAAGCATGTGACACCCTACTTGGGATAATTCTAGACCAGCCCTCGTTCTGACGGGATTTAAAAAAAAAACCAACCACCTGGCGTAGCGATGTAGTGGCTCTCCATAACTTGGAGGCTTCACCTCAAGACTGGATGTCCTTTTAAAAGACACGCTGTAGCTCACCCAGATGTTATGGGCTTGATACTGGAACCGCTGGGTGAAATGGTATGGCCTGTGTTATGCAGAAGGTCAGGCTAGATGATCATAACGTCCCTTCAGCCCTAAGAGCTATGAATCTACAAAATAGGCCAAATTCTTGGCCAATTATGAATGCTTTTGAAAATCCCATCCCAAGTGCATAGCCACCCATAACCCAGTCCTTTGGGGCCTTTGCTCTGCTGGGTCCCAGACCAACCCATGCCTATTTTCTCCTCCAGTTTTTTCCTTTCCTCTGCATCTTGAAAGATGGATTTGGACAACCCCACCCGCCCCTAAGCTTCAGAATCCCATTCCAACTGCCTAAATCCTCCACAACCACTGTGGCTTGATCTACAATTAAAGCCTGTACTGGCATAGCTATATGGGTCAGGGGTGTGAAAAAAACCACACCCTGACCCACGTAATGATGCTAACGAAACCCCCAGTGCAGATACAGCTCTGCTGACAGAAGGAAGTTTAAATCAGCATAGCTAACAGCATGGAATCATAGCAATGGAGGGCTGGCAGGGACCTTGACAGGGCCTCAAGTCCAACCACCTGCACTGAGGCAGGACCAAGTACACCTGGACCATCCCTGAGAGGGGTTTGTCTGACCTGTTTTTAAAAACTCTAGTGAGGGGGATTCCACAACCGCCCTTGGAAGCCTGTTCCAGAGCTTAACTACCCTTATAGTTAGGAGGTTTTTCCTTATGTCTAACCTAAATCTCCCTTGCTGCACATTGAGCCCATTACTTCTCATCCTACCACCAGTGGACAAGGAGAACAATTGGTCATAGTCCTCTTTCATAGGTTGGGTTTTCTAAACCTTTTATAGTTTTTACTGGACTCTCTCCAATTCATCCACATAGTACTCCAGCTGGGGCCTCACCAGCTCTGAGTAGAGCAGGACAATTACCTCCCATGTCTTACATATGACACTCCTGTTCATAGATACCAGAACATTAGCCTTTTTCACAACTGCATCTCATTGTTGACTCCTATTCAATTTGTGATCCCCTATAACCCTCAGATTCTTTTCAGCAGTACTGCCATCTAGCCAATTATTTCCCATTTTGTAGTTGCATATTTGATTTTTCCTTCCTGACTGAAGTACTTTGCACTTAACTTTATTGAATTTCATCTTGTTGAATTCAGACCAATTCTCCAGTTTATCAAGGCTGTTTGCAATTGTTATCCTGCTTGCAACGTCTTCCATCTTGGTGCATCTGTACATTTTATAAGCATACTAGCCACTCCATTATCCAAGTCATTAATGAAAATGTTGAATAGTACCAGATCCAGGACTGACCTCTGGGGGATCCCATTTGATACGCCCTCCCAGTTGGACAGCAAACTATTGATAACTACTCTTTGAGTATAGTCTTTCAACCAATTGTGCACTCACCTTAAAGTAATTTCACCAAGACAGCATTGCCCTAGTTTGCTGATGAGATTGTCATGTGGTACTGAGTCAAAAGCCTTACTAAAGTCAAGATAAATCACGTCTACTCCTGCCTCCCATCCACTAGGTCAGTAATCCCATCAAAGAAGGAAGTTCTTGACAAATCCATGCTCGTTATTCCTTTTAACACTATTAGCCTCTAGGCACTTGCAAATTGGTTGTTTAATAATTTGTTTTAGTATCTGTCCAAGTATCAAAGTTAGGCTGACTGGTCTATAATTCCCTAGGTCCTTTTTGTTCCTCTTTTTAAAGGTTGGTACTATGTTTACCCTTCTCCAGTCCTTTGGGACCCCTCCTGTCCTTCAGAAGTTCTCAAAGATGATTGCTAATGGTTCTGAGATTGCTTCAGCTGGTTCCTTAAGTACCCTAGGATCAGTTTCATCAGGCCCTGCTGACTTGAATACATCTAACTTATCTAAATGTTCATTAACCTGCTCTTTCCCTATTGTGGCTTGCTTTAGTCCCCCTCGTTGTTAATATTGTTTTGAGTATCTAGTCATCATTGACCTTTTTAGTGATGGTGAGATGGAGGTGGTGTCACTATGCCGGCAGAAAATCTTATTCTGTCTTTGTATGCTGCATCTACACTAGAAGACTACGCTATAGGATCTATAATATAGGCATAACTTTAATGATGGCATGTAACCTGATATTCCTGCTGCAGCTGAGAAAACTCTTCTGACCTAGTGAAACGTACCCACAAACTAAAGAACAAGCCACAGAGGAAGTTGAATTCGACTGATTCAGATGAACCAGAAAGGACTGTTGCCTCTTCATAAACCCTCTCTTGACTTGAGTTAGGTCAGCATCAGAGCAGGCCATGAGCATGAGAAGGGGAAAAGGGAGTGGAGCTGACTTCACAGCAGATAACAAGGACAGAGAGCTGTGGCTCCTCCTAACCATGCAGCTTCAAAAAGGTACTGGAAAAAATTATTCACACGCAGTGGAATATCAGACTTTTGCCTGGAAGGCGATCGAGTACCAGTCTGAAGAGAGTCAGGATAGTCTTGTGGTGAATGTACGGGTGCAGGAGTAAGCTGATGTGCATTCAAGTCCCACCTCTGCCAGAATTTCTTAGTGACTTTTGGCCTGTGCTGTAGACTTTTTCGTGCTGCTGCAGAGAGTCTGGTGAAGACACGGTATGCCGATGAGAGAGTGCTCTCTCGTCGGTATAATTACGCCACCTCGGCAAGAGGCGGAAGCTACGTCAGCGGAAGAGCATCTTTCACCGACGTAGCGCCGGTGTGAACAGTGCGTAGGTTGCTGTAACTGGCACAGCTCAGGAGTGTCTTTTTCACACCCTTGAATGACGTGAGTTAGATCGACTTCAGCGGTAGTGCAGACTTGCTCTTTCTACATGTTTGTACAGAGCCTAGCCCAACAGGGCTTTGATTACATTTGGGGCCTCCGTCTGCCAGTATCCCATGAATAGTAATGGAAGCTGCAGTTTGGTGCCTTCCTACCAACGTATGCACTTCAGTGCACCAACCTGAGTCACAACGGAAGAAAGAGTGAAGTGGGAGTAAGGAAGGTCTTGAACCAGCTGGTGACCTTTCTGAATCATTAAAACAAAAACAAAACGTGCATCTTGTGTGTATGGCTTGTGTTTCCCAGGACAGTTCCCATCTCTGGGTTTCATTTCGAGAATCCCTTCCTGATTTTGAAGCATCATAGTTGGAGCATTAACTTCAAGGCCATGCCACAGCAGTACGGGTGATGAATTTACCAGTCTTCCATTTCAGGCAGTCTTATTTCTCTCCTAGCCAGCTGTGTCACCCTCCTTGTTGGTTTTGTCTTTGGGATAAGGGAACTTCAGAACTTGGGCGGGTTTCTGTCCTCCTTAGGTACAGTCGGTATGATGTTTGAATAGCACTGGCTGTCATTGCTTACTCTATCCTGGCAGCCACGTTTCTGATTTACGTGGGACAAAATGGCAGCACGTTTCAGTCCCTGGTGTGACAGGATATTGGGTGTCCACCTTCACCTTTAACCCAGTGCCTCAGGTATGCTGGAGTAGCACTCAGCACACCTGAGGAAGGAAGTAGACCATGGGCATGATGAATACATTTTGGCTTTGATGTAGGCCTAGTGCCTGTCTTAGGTACTTATGTGAGGCCCCCATTACCACAGTATCTAAGCGTCTCAGAAACTTGAATGTATTTTTTCTCAAGGCCGTGTAAGGTAGGGAAATACTATACACATGGTTTACAGGTCGGGAACTAAGGCACAGAGAGGAAGGACTTGTCTACACCAACGATTCGTGTGCGGCAAGCAGGAGTGTGAATCTACCCCCGCACTAGCCTGCTCACTAAGTGTGAGCCCAGCTGACGCTCGCTATCAGCAGGTGAATGCACTTTGAGCTAGTCCTCTCTGAGACGGGACTAGATCAAAGCGCATTAACAAACCAGGAATGCGCGTCAGCAGGCTCTGCACAGTTAAGTCCCACAGCAGGCTGGTGTGGGGTAGATTCAAACCCCAGCTTGCCATGAACACCATGCTCATGTGGACAAAAGCCCAGGGTCACACAGGAAGTCTGTGTCAGAGCAGGGCACTGAGCCAAGATCTCCCATAGTCCTAGATTAGCACTAGCACTGGTCAGAGAAATTCTGACAAAACAGGGTTTCATCTGCCTTTGCCAATTCAGTGAAAGCGACGTGTTTTGTGGAGATGGTTAGATTTCACTTGTTCTGATGGAGCCCAGGCAGAATTCTGGGGAGCCCTGGCTTCCAGGGGCCATGGCTCTGGGGTGAACTGTATGTGAACTGCACCGGTGCCACAAATCCCAAGGCTTCCAAGGTCTGTGATTCCAGACCAGCTTACCGGGTGGACTGCTCCAGAGCTAGGGCTCCATTCTCTCTCACAGAGATGTTCAAAACGGGAGGATTTTGTTTCTAATCAGAATGAAACCAAATTCTGAAATATCGATGTCCTCCATGAAGCTTCCACCTTTGTCCACCCAGCTCTAGCTAGTACCCTAACAACAGGATCATCCTTCCTCTCACCTGGCACTCGTTTGCCTTTTGGGATCCGACTGATAGCTGCACCAAGTTGGACTCAAGGTATTTGAGGAGAAATGTGGGGAAAGGTGGCTCTAAGCCAGCTTCTGTCCCCTCCTCCCCCCTGCAAAATGATGCTGGACCAGCCAAAAGCCAGCTTGTGTAGTAATTAAGACCAACCTAAGAGGAGCAGTGGAAGGGATTGTGTATCTGTGAGCCATCGTGTCTCATGGTGCTATAACTGGCATTCTCATACATTACGTAGGTTGTGGTGCGTGATGAGCAATTTGAAGTTACCATCAAGCCTAGGCCTTAATAGCACAACAGAGCCTTACAATTAGAAAGTTAGAGTTCCCAGACAAAAGTGGAACAAACAAAATGAAAACCAGCTTGCTAGGTACATTTGTATTCCTCAGTTAGCTATATTAGAGCTAATTCAGTGTATAAATTAGAATTCAGTCATTGGAGACATTCTCACCAAGGATTTATGGTGTTGCCTAAAAATGCAGGAAAAAGGAAAGTTTAACTTTCATCTGAAATGGGTAATGATAGAACTGCAGAACTGAACTGAAAACACTGCAAATAAGGATCATTAATCATAAGCAAAGCAGGATGTGTTTGCCGTTAGTTACTGTAACATAAATCATGAGGGTTTGCTTGGTATTAATTTGGATTTAGTATATATAATTCTGTGGGAAAGAGAACCTTTCTTACCTGTAAATACATATAGATTTAAAAACAATTTTTTTTGCTTAGTGTGCGCTTGCTAGCAACTGAGTCAGGAAAAAAGTTTTAACAGCTTAAAAAGTGTTGGTATTACAATTTTCCAGACCAACTCACAGATGTGGGGAATGATGGTCTTGTGGGTAAGGCACTAATCTGTGGGGTAGAAGAGCTGGATTCAATGCCTAGCTTTGCCACAGGTGTCTTGTGTGAGTTTAGGGAAGTCTCCTCCTACATGTCCGTTCCCCAGAAGTACATATCCCTACTGCAGAGGGGAGTTAGGAGGCTTTGTTGTTAAAGTGTGAGGTGCTCAGACATTAGGGTGGGGGGGCCATATGAATACCTAGATGGATGGTAAGTTTGAAAAGTGAGGGTACAGTAAACTCTAAGTAGTACATTCAGATGTGGAGAGCAAATTCTGAAATGGTTAGCCCATCCTCTGCCTATTTTTTCTTCTCCCCGGTGCAGCGCACAAAGCAAGCCCACAAATCGTTACTGGTTGCCTCTGCTTTCTCTGGGGCAGGGTGACCCCAACCAGCAGCAATGAGCCTCTGGCTCACTCCCCACCAAACTGGCTCAGCAGATGAGAAGGTCTCATAAGGGCTGATTCACTTCTAAGAAGAGTATCTAGGACTCCATTTAGCTGCCCCTCAGTGCAGTTCTGTGATGTCTGTCACAGATGCACTTAGAGCATAGGAACTGGCAAACTGGAGCAGCCTAATGGGCCACCTAGTCCAGGATCCTGTCTCTGACTGGCCAACACCAGCTGCGTCAGCCAAAGGTGCAAGAAACCCCTCACCAGGTTGCTATGGGATAACCTGCACTCCGGGACATTTCTTGTTCACACCTGTCCACTAGAGGCTGGCTTAGGTCCAGAAGCATGAAGGATTTAAATCCCTTCTAAAATGCTTGGTTTCTTTCAAACCCCTACCCTGGATGGTCTCATTTTCCATACAAATAGCTGCTCCTTCTTTTGAATCCTGCTAAACTCTCATGTGGCAATGAGTTCCACAGCCTAACTGTGTGTTGTGTAAAAAGCATTTCCTCTGATCCGTTTTAAGTTTGCTGCCTTCTGCCTCAGCCCCCGTTGTATTTGCCTCAGGCCTGGGAATAGAGGCAGGGGCTGAAACATTCTATATTTTTATCTCCCGTTACAGTAGGGATTTCATTTGTTTAACATATAACAGTTGAGGTTTAGTCATGTGATTAAGTAGTGGTGGTGAGAGTCTGACTTAATTAAAGGGTTGCCCGAGCCTGCTGCTCCCTCATTGAATTCATGGGTCAGCTCTTACTTCCCATACATTCCCTATCATAATTCAAGTAGCAACGAGAAATTTTAAAAGCATATGTTAAACAGCTGTGCAAAAAGGAGGCCGTTCTTCCTTTGGAGGAGGATAACTCCACGCAAGGGGAAATTGCAAGCAAGGATACATGTTCCTTTCTAGTACATTCCTTTGTACTAAGCAGGACCTGTGGGAAGCAATAAAAATAGGGTGGGTTACCAAACTACTGCTTGTGACGGTACCTTTAAGGCTGCAGATGTGTGAGACGGTCCTGCTCAAAGACAGTGCTTTGTGGACAAGTGAATGATGCCTATGAGAGTGCGGGTCATTCTAATTTGAACTAAAGGATCATTACCAGCATGTTTTACATGCTTTAGGAATGCAACTTTCATCCCTCTTGCTTTATTTTTTCTCTCTTTTGACCTGGTTCAGAAAGATTCTCACCAGCACATCCAAAAGAGTGGAGCCAACTGAGGGTTGGTCCACAGACTGAAATTCTGTCCTGAGATTATGTGCACACAACACAGGCCTTTGAGTGAAATCCCAGCATCATCTAACCTTCAAGGGATTTTTGCCCTTGCATCTAATGGGGACAGGATTTCACCTGAACAGAAAAGCAGTCTATCGGAACCGGTTTTCCCTGCTCCAGTTAATGTAACCCAAGTTGTTCAAATTATAACAACAAAAAGTAATGAACGTTTCTTATTAACTTAAAATGCCAAATTTCTCTTTGGAACCAACCCCGCAGCTGTGCTCACCATCATCTTACCTGGATGAATCGGAAGGTAATGATTTCTGATTGACAGTATAAAGATCACAGACCTGCTTACAGCACATATGGAAATCAAAAAGGCAAACTAAAAAGGCTGGAAGTTGAAAGGGGCATACTGCAGTACATGTTCAAAAGGACGCATACTGGAAAAAAGGCAATTAAATCTTCACCCAGGCATCCAATCCGTTTAAGAGGAAGTTTAATATGTTTTAAAGTTTTGAAAAAGCTTATTAGGTGTAAAAACAATGAGAGTTCTGTAGTACTTTAAAGACTAGCAAATTTCTGCAGGCATAAGCTTTCGTGGGCTGCAACCCACTTCATCAGATGCATTAGGTATAGGAAATTATTATTATTTATTTGTATTATTGTAGCACCTAACAGCCCCAGTCAAGGACCAGGATGCCACTGTGCTAGGCACTATACAAATACAGGATAAACCATAACTATAATTATTTATTATTTGTATTATAAGAGTGTTGGGAAGCCCCAGCTGAGACCAGGCTGCCATTGTGCACTGTGCTGTATAAACACTTAAATAGCCAGGACAAATGGTGGGAGGGGAAACAGAAGGGAAATGACTTGGCCAAGGTCATACAATAGGTCAGTGGCAGAGTCAGGAACAGAGCACATACCTCCTAGATCCTATTCGAGTGCCATATCAGACTGCCTTTCTTGGGGCTGATTCATTGGTCCATGTAGCCCTCCTGGGGTAGTCTCTGTTGAGACCACTTGTGTTGTTACTGTTGACTACAGAGGGTAAGGAAATTAGTTTATCCTCACTAATTTTTTTTCTTTGACTTTTTGGGGTTGTCACTGAAAAACTGAATTCTACAAAGCTTTTTGGGGTTATTTTGCAGACCTCCCTCCACCCAAAAAAATGTTCCATGAAAAAAGAAAATTACTGAAATTGAATAGTGGAAAGTTCAAGGTCATGCACTTAGGGACTCACAACAAGAATTTTTGCTATAAAATGGGGATTTATCAGTTGGAAGCGACGGAGGAGGACACAGACCAGGATGTACTGGTCGATCACAGGATGACTATGAGCCGTCAATGTGATGCAGCCATGAAAAGGGCTACTGCGGTCCTAGGATGCATCAGGCGAGGTATTTCCAGTAGAGATAGGGAGGTGTTAGTACCGTTATACAAGGCACTGGTGAGATCTCAACTGGAATACTGTGTGCAATTTTGGTCTCCCCTATTTAAGAAAGATGAATTCAAACTAGAACAGGTGCAGAGAAGGGCCACTAGGATGATCAAAGAAATTAAAAACCTACCTTATGAGAGGAGACTTGGTGAGCTTGGCTTCTTTAGCCTAACCAAATGAAGGCTGAGGAGAGAGATGATTGCTCTCTATAAATACATCAGAGGGACCAAATACCAGGGAGGGAGAGGAGTTATGTAAGTTAAGCATCAGTATGGACACAAGAACAAATGGATATAAACTGGCCATCAACAAGTTTAGGCTTGAAATTAGATGAAGGTTTCTAACCATCAGAGGAGTGAAGCTCTGGAACAGCCTTCCAAAGGAAGCAGTGGGGGCAAAAAACCTAGAGCTTGATACATTTACGGAATGGATGGTATGATGAGATTGCCTGCAGTGGCATGTAGCCAATCTGCAATTGCTAGTAGCAAATATCCCCAATGACCTGTGATGGGGCACTAAATGGGGAAGGCTCTGAGTTACTACACAGAATTGTTTCTTGGGTGACTGGCTGATGGGTCTTGCTGAAATGCTCAGGGTTCAACTGACTGCTATATTTTCCCAGCTTGGCAGAGACCCTGGGAGGTTTTTTGCCTTCCTCTGCAACATGGGGCACAGGTCACTCACAGGTTTAAACTAGTGTAAATGGAGGAGTCTTTGTAACTTGAAGTCTTTAAATCACGATTTGAGGACTTCAGTAACTCAGCCAGAAATTCTGGGTCTATTACAGGAGTGAGTGGGTGAAGTTCTGTGCCCTGCAATGTGCAGGAGGTCAGATTGGCAGACTATGGTGGTCCTTTCTGGCCTTATAGTCTGTGAGTCTAAGAAAGGACCAGGCTCACTCCTTGAACTCCCTCTTCCCCCAAACAGCTGAATTATAGCGTTCTAATGGGTTCAGTTTATACACCATGCCTGCTAGGGTCAGTCTAATTTCAACCCATAGCCAAAGCCCTGAATGTTCCCAGACATTATTCTAGTATTTTTCACAACCACCTTAGGTTTCTACACAAGTCTGAAAGGCATGATGTTACTAAGATCATTTGACTTGTAATTGGTTCAGGCATTTGACTTGTAATTGGTTCAGGCCCACTAGAACATCGAATTTTGAATATTGAGGGATTTGATCCCGTAAGGAAATTAAAAAAAAAGTTTCTTATATTCTTAGTCTAAGCAGCAGAGTCAGCATCGAATTATTAGTCTACTCTCAATGGCAGAAACATCTGCTGGAGTTAGACACGGCATTTTTAATTAAAGTCAGCGGCACAGAAGTTCGTGGTTCATCAGTTCTGCTTTCACCATATGAATCGCTAAATCCAAAGGGCGCATCTACAAAGGATTTCATCAGAGTGCACTCTCTGAAACCGAAATAGAAAAATAGCAAGTTAAAAAGTGGCTAAAACGACAGATTATTTGTATCTGCAGCCATGGTTTCAATCACTCATTGAAGGCACCCTGTACAGATGGGAGAAACCCAAACTAATTTAGGATCTTTGAGATCTTTAAGAGATTCCTTTTTTAATTCAGTGCTGGTTTTTCCTTCTTTCTGTGACTACATGAGGGGCAAGAAGAGAGCTTTCTTATTTAATGCAACAACAAAGGAGAACTGGAAAAAGGAAGAACTGCCCCTGAGACAGACAGACAGACACACATACACGCTCTCTCGCTCTCTCTCTTTAGTAGTGGCTCTCAACCTTTCCAGACTACTATACCCCTTTCAGGAGTTTGATTTGTCTTGTGAACCCCCAAGTTTCACCTCACTTAAAAACTACCTGCTTTCAAAATCAGACATAAAAATACAAACGCATCACAGCGCACTATTACTGAAAAATTGCTTACTTTCTCCTTCTACCATATAATTCTAAAATAAATCAATTGGGATATAAATATTGAACTTCCATTTCAATGTATTATATATAAAGCAGTATAAACAAGTCATTGTTTGTATACAATTTTAGTTTGTATTGACCTCGCTAGTGCTTTTTACGTACACTGTTGTAAAACTAGGCAAATACCTAGATGAATTGATGTACCGCCCGGTTGACCTCTGCGTTCCCCCAGGGGTACACGTGCCCCTGGTTGAGAACCACTGCTCTACAAGACGTAGTTGCAAGGCAAATCTAAATAATCGTTTCTTAGGGACGTTCTAAAGCTTTCACACACCCAGTTCTTCTATGGTTTCTCGCCCACAATTATTGAGCAGCGTTAATGAATGGCCATCGCTATTGCATTGTTTTCATAGTAGAATTTTACCGCACTGCTTAAGGAAAACTGAAGCACTGTCATTTCCCTTTCCCCTCACTGGTGGTCTCATGAACTACCACAAAAATCCTGAAAGCTAGATTGTATCTTTAGATATCGTCCCAAGGCCTTTACTGGTCAGTAGGCAGGTCACCACCAGAAAGCATTGTGCCTCAGCTCCACAATAACTGCCAGGGCTCCATTTTGCAAGGAGTAATCACAACAGGCCTTGGGTGCAGCATATGCTCATCTGGTGCATAGGCGGGGAGAGCTATAATTCCACCTGCTCCCTGCCCTTCTTCATCCACTAACTCCCTGGCCCCACAGCCGTTGCACACTCACCTGGAGTTGTGATCTATGTCGCTCTAACCCAACGACACGGAACAGAGTGGGCATCCGTATGAGGTTTGTCAGAGGCGGAACGGGGCCCTGCGGCAGTTCTAAAGAACACCACATCAACTACGGAGCGCGTTTCCGTGGCGTCTCTTTAGAACTGCCGCAGTATCACCTCTGAAATGGTGTGTTTGAAGGGAGGAGGTGGGTTATTTAAAGGCCTGCTTGGTACCTGATTTACAAGGGAAAAGCTCTCGCTGGTTCATAGTCGTTCAGCATGGGGAAAACAAACTGACTTGTCAAAGATAAGGGCAGTCGCCTGTATTTATCACTATCATTCATACTGTGCCCGGCGCTGTTATATGATGAATACTATAATAATTGTAGCTTTACTGAAAATCAGCTGGGGAACATTGCTTAATGAATAAAATATCAAGCACCGGTGTATTTACATAAAATGGGCATTACCACATGGGCAACATTCTGTTTTAGCACAAGGTGGAATATGATTTTCCCTTCCCTGTCAGCTGGGAACCGTGGCACCATACGTCACCCTGAGCTTTTCTTTGAAGAACCACATTGTTAAGAAATCACATTATCAATTTAGCAAGGCTTAAGAGCATTGTTGTCTCGGCAGGATATGGAGTACTTGATTCATGCATGTCTGGAACTTGACTATCTCACTATATCACACCACTACTGAAACTATTTCACTTGCTTTCTGTCACATAACAAATTGATTTTAAAATACGTGGGCCTCATAGAGGCCAGAATTGCTTTGCCTGTACTTTAAATACTGCATAAACCAAATTTTAGTGCTCTGTTTATTTTTCACTCCCCTGTTGTCTGCCGCATGTTTGCTTCTGACTCGCCAACTGTCTGCAGTAATTCACTAGAGGGACAGTTATTTCTTATATTTTCAAGATCTGGAACTCCTTAACCTTCCAAAATTAGGGATAATGAATCACTCCTGGCTTTTATAAACTTCCTGAATGAAAGTATTGGTTAGATCTTAGCTGCCCAGCACGGTGGTTTGTCTTACGTTTAATTTAGCTGTAAATCTGCAGATTATATTTCCACACAATGGGGGCTCTGTACATATATACTGATTTATTGGGAAGGACCCTAAGCATAATTCAACTTGTGGAAGGGAAGAAGAGGTACTTATCTGTTTTATTGTCCCATACAGTATATATTGGCATCCCATATTTTTCTAACGTAAATGCCACGTTCACTAAAGAGACCTATGGATCATAGATTGTTTGCCACCCTGTGCTGAATGATTCAAATTGGGAGTGTTCATTAGAGGCTCATCATGTCGGGAGGACCGTTAGCAATGTTCTACTAATTATAAAGCACTGGCAATTAACTTGATCAGCTGGACATCCTTTAACCCTCCAGCTTTTGAGTATTGTGCATGTGGTGCATAAAGCATAATAAAAAGGAGCATGAGGCAAGAGATTGGTTTGATGAATGCTCCTATTTAGGGACCAAGTGAGCGAATAGAACATTATTTTAATTTAGGAGCCTTTCTTTGGTTTCAGAGTTTTGAGGAGTCCATCCCCTTGGAGAAGCAGGAAGAAAGGGGATGCGGAGCTGCCCTAATAAGGCATTGCCCGTGCATAGGGAACCCCCAGGTGGCATAGAGACTTCTTTGCCTGTTCTTCAGCTCCCACTTGTGGCCCCGCTGACATTTTGGCCATCCCACAGGTTGCTAGTTTTGAGGGAGGGATGGCTGGACAGTGACGGCTACGCTCCAGTGATCCTTGCCTTGTGGTTATATGTCACTTAAATCATACCTCCTCCAGCATGCCCGCGCTCTGCTGGGCTCACCTGGGCAGGGGCCAGAGGGGGCGTTGTGCCACTCTTCTGCTGGCTTGACCCTGAGGGCAAGCCTACAAGGTTCCTCAAACTTGCACTGGCTAGACTGCCCTCCGGGAGTGCATTTCTCCTGCCCCGTCTGTGCTGAGGCTCACCTGGTGTTTGGGTTTGTATTTACCTCCCCCCCAGCCTGTTCATCGCTGTGACTGCTTGATGAGGTATCCCCAGACAGGGGTGAAATCTGGGCTTTCCACATTTTGTTTTTTGTGCCTTTCTGCTGCTTACTGGGTGTTGGGATTTCTGCTGTCAATGCCACTGCTGAGAGCAGTACAGAGAACATCACGGGAATTGCCAGAATTCTGCCCTCCTAGCCCCTGTGTTCTCTCTCATTCCACTCGCAGGACCTTCGCCCCGTCACCTTTATGCACTTGTCTTTCGGGGCACTCTTCCTGCAGTAAAAGGGCAGCTGCCGCATATTGTGATGAGTCCCTCCTGCCGGCTAGTGCCACCTGCGCGAGGCTGTTCCATGACATGACCTTCCTGCTTTGGAGCTACTGGTACTGCTGCAGCACTGGCCTCATCATCATCAACCCAGCCCTGGATCAGCCCCAAAGAAAACCTCCTGCCTTCGAGAGCTGCTGTCTTCTTCTGCCTCCGTGTGGCCTAGTGGATCGAGCACTGGCCTGGGACCCAGGAGAGCTCAGGGGTCTGCCGCTGGCCTGCTGGGTGACCTTGGGTAAGTAGACCAGAAGAGCTAGGCGATAATATTATTCTGTGATAGAACAAGAGCACTGATCACATTCTCTGTATTCAACAAGCTCCTCCCTAATCCCTGGCTTCCAACTTTCTCCCAAGCAAATAATGCAAAGAAGATTGACATTGTTGGATAGCAGTTCAGGGAGGTCAACTCACCACCAGAAATGCCTTGTGAGACAAAACTGTGTGCGTTGCAGGCCTGCTGCCTTGGATCTGCAAGGGACCTAAACATCTCAATTACAAGGTGCAGACTTTTGGTTTTACTTCCACTCTTGCTGTGACTGGATCATTTATTCACTCTGGGTGGAATTCAGCCGTGAGGCGATGGCCAGCACAAAGCCTATACACCACTTAAATCCCACCACTTGTGATTACAGGCAGTTACTAACAGCATCCTGCTAGGTATTATTAACACAGCAGGGCCCAGAAACACGGGCTATTACAGAGATCTGACCACACTTTTCACAGCTGGAGCCAAGCACACAGATCAGACTACCACTCCGCTGATGGTAACAAATGGCTTGTATTTTTGCACATGTAGAGTGAGGTGCAGGTACAAATCACAATACCTCATCTTTACCTTTATGTACTGCACCTGCATTTTAATAGCCAATGCAGATTTTGCTAATGCAAATTGCACTTGCAAATGATGGGTCACTGTTTTCATTTCAGACTCTCCCTGTAACTTCATTGTTTCTTTCCACCCTGTGGGGTAATAAGCAAGTGTTATCTCAAATACAAACAAAGACAATGATTACCTTTTCAGAAAGATGCATTTTTATGTTCCTTGATTTATCTAGGACAACCTAGATTAGAAGACATAAATTTGATTTATTGAAGCCTGGATTTGCTAAGGTTAAAATTCATGGAGTGATATTTTATCCAACGAAACTTCAAATTATTTTGCATGTCAATAAGGACGTTTTCTTTGACTTTGATGATGCTAAGAGATTTCTAGAGTCCAGATTCTGTGTGGTGCTGAGTTCCTCGTAGAAAGGGCTGAGCAGAAAACTGAAAAAAGGCTCTAGTTAGTTGATTTGAAGGAGATTATTCAGCCTTATGTAAGTGGTTGTGGAAGGTCCCCACAAAAAATCCCCCATACTGATGAGCTACTGTTTGATTCTTTGTCAGTAACAACTTAGCCATATCTACAGGTGCCACATTTTTGTCATTTAGCAGGAATACAAAGCTGATTTCTGTGTTCATTCTTGCACTGAGTTAAATAAACTGCTGAAAGTGTGAAACTACTGAAATAAAACTCATCTTTGCTTGAGTAAGGGAGACAGTGAATCAAAATCTTTGTTAAATACCACAGAAAAATCAGCCCCAAGGGCAACACTGGATCATGCTAACATCGTCCAAACACACTGAAGGAGAGAAGGTGCTCTGATACCAAAATGATAGGCAAGGCATAAGAATCTGAATTGAACAGGAAAAAATTTGCCATACTATTAACACAATGATGCAACTTACAGCAAAGCACTGAAGCACATACTTAACTTAAAGCATGTGCTTAAGTGTTTTGCTAGATTGAGGGGACACGATGCAGTTCCAGTTATCGAACCTCTCCCTAACCAAGGTGGGTAACAATGCCTCCTACAGGAGCACGTACCTTGCATTTCACCCCTTGCTTAGCCATAAACCCAAGTATTTACAGGGTTTGGATAGCTCTGAAATCTTCCTGAAAACGAGCTTTTCATGCTATGCGGCGAATAAAAGGGGAGAATTAGATTGAAGAAAGGACCATATGTCAACCTCTTCTTGGGGACATACCCATGCTTTTTCCCTGTGTTTTCTCTGTGAAGCCACCCCTACCGCCAAAAGCATAAGTTCTCCTTGTTAAACCTGCAAATGGAAGAATCTACTTTTGCGTGTATGGGGGAAAAAGCTCAAACTCATTAAGATATATTTTAAACCCAGATTTAATAGTTCACAGAAATTCCCCATCAAACAGCAGGTAAGAGTTCCAGGAAAAATGTGTTCTCTAACAATTAAGTGTTGCAATAGATTTTCAACCACTGGAAAGACTGTCTGTAAAATAAAGGGTTTATGGTGATAAAATGCCATTTTTATGGTCTCTCTTCTGGAAGGTACTAAGCATATGCTTAAAATTAGGCATGTGCTTAAATACTTTCCTGAGTGGTGGCCATGATGGGGAATACCATATTGCAAAGCAGTGGGTGGGATTGTAAAGATGGTGGGCGCTGAAGCACTACAGCCACAAACTTTGTCTTAGCAGCCGTGAGCCGTGTTGAGTGTCAACTCTCAACTGCTCCCTGGATATGAATTGAAATCACCGCTGGAGTTCTGATTAAGCTGATTGCAAAATTTCAATGTACAATGGAAACCAGAATGGGTGCCAGGGTCCGTGTGCCAAATGAACATTTTATGTGTGCCCAAACAGCTGGTAAACACCACTGAAAATTAAAACAAGCCGTTTGTACATTTTAATGACAGCTGTTTTCCGTGATTTCTGACAACCAAATTTCACTGCTCTGCATTGCAGAATTCTTTTATTATGAAGTCCCTCCCCCCCAAAGAATAACTTGGTTGCTTTAATCACATTTGCTCAGAGATTTATGACTTGATGAGTATTCACTGGACGAGTTTCTCGACATGAAATGTCAGTGAGCGTGTTATAAATTGCCTCTGGCATTCCTGCTCCATCTTTTATTTAGCTGGGAGTATTTCTACCTGAAAGTGATAAATTCCTGTATAACTGCTTTATGTGCTTCAGTAATTACACTGTACAGAAAAGGAGAAGGGAGGGGTTTCTACAGAGTTACCTTTTAAAAATAGCAAGCAGTAAAAAGCAGTGGAATGGGTTGAACTCTGAAGTGTTATTGAACAAAAAACAATGACCGGTGAAATATTTGTGTCAGATTGAATTTGATAAATGACCAGGAAATATAAGAGGTACAGAAACCTTTAAGGCCACTGTGGGAACATCTTAATATTTTTGTGGCCTGAGAATGCATGTTTTTGCTTGGTTGCATACACGGCAACTCAAAGACCACTCTCCTCTTCATCCCATCTCAGGTCACAGCCTTCCGTGCTTTTACTGGGTCTGCTGAGAGACTTCCAACCTGGAGAATGGTACCAGTTTCATCATGCCATTATTGCAGTCGTTAATATGTTGGCATTCCAGGAACTCCACATTTTAAGCATTTTGTAACTTTCCTCCGATACCTAGGTAACAAACCCGTGGAGTAGACAAAGTAAGTGCATTTCCACGGAGCGGCATTCCATGATTGTGCAGTTTCGGGCCCCCACAAAGTCTTGGCATCATATTACTGAGGAAGATTTAAAACCCATCTCTATGATCTGCCAACTTGTTTTGGTTTCCTTCTCAGTGTTTGTATAACATGTCTCTTAAATGTGTATTGCATTCCCCTGCAGGGCTACACTACACAGACGGTAACAACCCACTAATGCTGCCAGCTAAGAAAGTCACCCACTAGCTTAATTAGCAGTTTGTGTTTTAGTAATGAAAGTCCCTGAACAATGACCTGTTATGCGGAGTTGTTACATACGGAGAAAACATAACAAAGTGGGCCCTCATGGAGCTTCGTCTTCTAATTCTTCAGCAGCACTTGCTGATTCTCTACGCAAAAATAATGGGGCAATGCCATGATAAGACTTGCTTTCATTGCTATTCCTTGACACCACAGTAGGTGTACTATGCAATTCATAAGGAGAGAAGTGTTGAGGTTAAATTCAGTTGTCTAGTGGAGCTCAATGTGTCCTCAGGTCATTAAAAAAAATCAGTATCCCCATAAGAAAGGAGTGTCTTGTTGCCTTAAATCAGAAGGACAGGGTTAAGAAAATAAATAGAAAGGGCTCAGTTTTAATTCTTCATAAGGATTTGTACATCACCAGTCTGCATGTAAAATCAGTGTCTTACAGACAGGGCTGTGCCTAGACGGGTGTGGGGCCCCGGGGCAAATCATACTGTGTCTTGTGTCAGCCCAAGTCTGGACTCGCTCCAGGCACCAGAAGGCCAGGCCCTCATCTCCCTGCGGCTCCGGCGCATGGTCCCCGGTCTCAAGTAGCATGGCGGCTGCCCCAGGCCCCCACCTTTCTCCCTGACCCTTTCCCACATGGGCCCAGTGCCCTGGCCAGGAGCCGCTCCTGCTCCAAGGCGTGTGGGGGCTGCCCCCTCTCCTGGCCCCACCCCTCTTTCACGTGGGCCCAGCCGGCACCCCCTCCAGGCTAGTACCCAGAGGCATGCCCCCCCGGTATGCCGCTGGTGGGGCCCCCCCAAAGCACAGGGCTCAGGCGGTCACCCCAATTCACCATGCCCTGCCTACAGAACAGAATATGCGGCAACGTAAACCCATTTATCAGATGAAAATTTTGCTGACAGGGAGCACTGACCATTCTGAGTGAGAGAATTATTGAGGTTTCAAATAGGTTTGCACAAATTGTTGTAAGTGTCCTTATCAAAGCAAGAGGCAAGTGAATTACAAAATGGCATTACTCGGCAAAGGCTTTCATCTGTTTCCCTTAGCCTTCCCTTCCCTTCCTCCCCCCTCCAGCCCACTCCACTTTAGAACAAGAAGTTAAAAACCTGCCACGTCACCTGCGGATTGACAAGGCACTGGCATGGGATTGGACAAATACGCAACATTTCAAATAGGAGCAGGAATGCATTGGGCCAGATCCATAACTGGTGTAAAAGTAGCTCCATTGCTTGCAATGGAATGGTGTCAATTGAAACCAGCTGAGGACCTGGCCGCACGTGCTCAGTGGGCCAAATGAAATATACAACCAAGGTTAACCACAATCAAGACAGAGCAGACAGAAAATGAACTGTGTTCCCCCTTTCGCTCTCTCTTTTGACAGCTGAGTGTGAACCATCTGACTGACAGGTAGATAAGAATCTCATTGCCATAATGATTGTCTTTCTAACTTAAAAAAGACATTGGGCTCACAGTTTGAATAAGAGCACTCCCAAAGTCTACACATTTGACAAACATTTTGTTTTCTAATATGCTAGAAAAGACCATGTGATTCTAAAGAATATTTCATTACTACAAAATAGCTAAGGTAGAAAAATAGCTTTCTACCATGAACCGTGCTTGCTATAGTAGGTCCATTAAGGTCACATGATTTGATTATTCTCTACACATATGCTTGGCAGAATTCAATTTTTATGATTTTTTACAATTCCAATCAGTAATATTGATATGTATTTTTATGCATTTTAATATCTTTTATCCATTTATATTTTCACAGTTGTGCAAATGTATGTTTCAAGCATTTTTTTCCAACTTTTATCTGTTCCAATTTTCACAGTTGTGGGAAGGCAATGAATGGAGGGTCCAGACAATAAGTATTTAATGACAATAGATGCTGACGGTCAAAAAGTTAAAGCTTTTTAACTGTTAAGACAGACGGTCAATGTTACATCAAAATATACCAATTAAATATGCTTACACTTAGTAAGTTCTCAAGCAGCATTTTTCTCACTTTGCCTATATGTAAATTTCAGTTATCACGGATGGAAATATTTTTTCATCAGTTTGTGTGTGTCTTTCGAAATCCACATTTACCAATAAAAAGCAAATCCATCCAAGCCTATTTATCCAAAACTGAACCTGATGGGGAAAAGACTCAGAACTTTTGTCTTTACAAGGACTAGAAAATTGGCCATTGGAGAAGATGCTTATTGGCACTAGTCATTCTGTGATACTGTAGTTCTTGGTGCTATCAGGGCAACAGTTAATATTGAGGTGACAACAAGAACCAGCTTGCTGTCAGGTTCGATTTATATGGATCCCTCAAATAAGGAGGGACAAAGATTGCTTTGCATACAACTTTGTTTTACTTTCAATAATTTATACATAATCAATTACAATTTAAAATCACTATTGGTTCTTATCTAATACAACAACTTAACTACTTAAAACACAATTACAATTACAACTTATACAATTATACTTACAAAGCTAGCTTATACTATAGGATTATACTTACACCGCAATAGTGAGATTTGTCAGCAGCAAAGCAGTACTCCAATTCCACTATTACGATTCCCGGGTTTACATCTGAGTGAAATACACTGTCACACTCAGGTTACACAGCCACACGCTCTATACTCAGGTTTGAGCGGCAAACTGGGGAGAGACAGTAGGTAGATCACGCCTACATGTAGAACTATTCTGTTGTTCTTCCAAAGATACAGGACATCTCCAAATTACCTTATGATTTTTGATCACCTATATTCTCTTCCTCACAGCCATGTGCCCACTTTTAGCCAATTATGAAGTGTCTAAGAGCGATGGGGTGATCGGGGGCTGGACCCCGACACGATATTATCTTCCTTGATTGCCCAGTTATTTACCAGACAGAATTCTGGCCCCCTGCTTGGGCAGTCGTACTTTTTTTGTGGATAAACTCCAGCTGCTGTCTGCTGTTGACAAAGGATCACTTATTGCAATACCTGTCTGAATATTATTTTAAATGAAGTTTACTGAGCTTCAAGTCACAGATGGCCCATACCGGTTTACCAAAGCCTACAGGCTAAATACTGATTGCATCTTGATCGTCTCCAGTACTTGACACCTTTTTCCCGGTGCTTATCACAGAGATTTTTTGACAAGACAAGGCTGGATGTTGTTACAAAGCAGTTAACATTTTACATCCAGGCCCAATGAGTTTATATTTCTATTAATTTAAAATGGAGTTGGGTCACTTTAATTATAAAATGAAACAATGTTACAACAAATATTACCAGTCTGAAGCCCTTTTTATGGCTTTGGTTTTTGTGTGTTTTTGACTCTTCTCAAAACAAAGGCTTCAGTTATCTTTATTCTCAAATTAATTTGTTTTATTTTACTTTTTAAATGAACAGAACTAGTGAGATGAAAGGGAATTGGAAATCAGAGATGTTGGGAAGCCCTAATATTGGAATGTATAAAAAAGCTGAACAAATAGCCTAAGGAAATCCATAAAAAGCAAGTTCTGTTTTCTTAAGGAAGCATACAAACTAGTTCCTGTGGCCTAGCACTCATGAGCAACTCTGCAAAAACAAATAAAGTGCTCTGACCCTGCAAATACGGTGGTGAGTAATCAGTGCCATTGATCCCAGCTCCAGTGAAATCAATGGGACTGCTCTCAGTAGGAAGTACTGTGCTGGGTTGTATCTCTTTGAAGTACTGAGCTGAAAAGGTCTAGACCATTGCACCGCACAGTTGAGTACATGAGCAGTGTTGCTTTTTCTTGCGTGGAAAACGCCAGCCCTGCTTCATGGATATTTCAGTGTCCTGTGCTGCAATTCTTTCACTGAGTAAATTGTGTGGTTTTGTAGCTGCAGGCAGTGACTTTTTTCCCAGCTGCTGCGGCTTGCAGTTGATTTGAATGGCTCAATCCTGCAAACATGCAGTGCTTTCGCTAGACGGGTTGGACTAATACTGTTTGGAGCTCATGCTCTGAGATTGCAGCTAGACCAGCCCCCCCGCCTGCGCACATGCAGAAAGGCCCTGGCCCTATCCCGTCTTTCTTTGGCCCTTGCAGAGTTGATGGGGCGCTGGAGACTGTCACACGCCATAGGGCCTGGAGGGGGGGCGGGGAGGAGGGCGTGACAGGCAGTTGTGGGTTGTACGTTGCCCCCTTTCCCAGCAGAGCCCACCAAGGGCAATCGTGTCACTTTTCCCACTGAGTTCCCTCCGGGGCAGGGGTGACCGGTGAAGATGGACCCAGACCCACTGCAGCTGGGGGGGAGTGAGGTGGGAGAGGCAGGGTGCGTCTGTACTGCCTGCCCCACCAACACACAGGGGAGGGAAAAGGGCTCGCATGGGGGTGGGAGAGGGTCATTCTCAGCCCCGCCCACTCCCCCTGGATGGGGGTGGAGCCTGGTGGGATTTTGGCCCCGCCCCTTGGGCGATGAGGGGTGGAGCCTGTTGGATTCGAGGCCCCGCCCCCTGGGGTGAGGGGCGGAGCCCTGCGGTGAATCTCCCTCCTGGCTCCTCCCCCCATAGAGCGTCTGTGGGCGGGGCCGGGCTTGGGTCTCCCCACGGCCCTTGCGCGCGCGCTGCCGGCCACGCCCCCCACCTCCGGCCCGCCCCGCATGCGCAGAGGCTCCGGCGGGACCCGGCGGCGGTTGGTTTGAGCCGAGCGGCGGGAAGATGCGGGCTGCGCTGCGGGCGCGCTCCGGGAACCAGCCGGGCGGGGCCGGCCCCGATCCCGATCCCGCGCCCCCCGCCATGGGGCCGCCCGCCGGCCGCTGGGAGAACCGCCGGGCCCCCCCCCGGGCCCGGGGGGAGAGCCCGCCCCGCCCCCCCTCCGCGGCCCTGGGGAGAGACCGCCCTGCCGGGGCCGGTCCCCCTCTTCCCGCGGAGCGACTGACCCCCCCCGGGGATCCCCGAGCTTCTGCAGGGAGAGACTGACCCCCACCGCCTGCCCCCTTCGTGGGGCGTGTCTCCAGGTCCAGGCCCCCCCATAGCCTCTGTTGCAGGGAGACTGACCCGCCTTCCTGAGCATCCTTCTGCCTCCCCCAACCCCCCTCTCTCCTCTGCCCTGGGGTGGGGGGGACTGACAAACCCCAAGGGAATCCCCTGACCCCCCCCCCGGAGGGATTGACTTGCCCCTGGCACCCTCTGGTGCTGGAGATTGGTCCGCCCAAGGTGTTCCCCCACCCCAGTGGCCTTCCAGGAAATCTCCTGATCACCCTCTATGGTCCTCCCTCCCTGGCAGTGACCGGACTGAAGCCCAGTGGGGCTCATGCCCCTCTCCCTGTGCCCACTCCACCCCTGCCCAATCCCGCTGGGATGAGAACTCCTGCTGGCATGGTCCCACCTCCCTGACACACTTCCTGGGGCTGGGCGAGTGTCCAGCTAGCCCATCCCATGGCAGGGTTGAGGCCTAAGTGGTGTTAATTCGTAGGAGCTTTGGGAGACACGATTTATACACTGTTCTGTTGAACTTAGAATAAATAGTGAATAACTTCCCCCCACCTTCGCCAGGCACCTTTAGCTCTTTGTGTTAAGGGAGCACTTTTGGTCTCCAAACCAGACATTTTAAACTGACATCCTAGTGGAAGGTTCTGTAGCATTGAGGATCTGCTCTTCCTAGTGTAATCGCATTGCCATAATGCAATGGCATGACCACTCCCAAAAGGACATTCACCCCAGAGAATCGTAATCATAATGAGGAGAGAACTGTAATGCTTGTTGTAAAAATACCCTTGGATTTCCGAGTACTTGGATGCTGCAGGTAATGGTCTTATTATCTATTCCCCAGGGAGATTAACAGTCAGTAGTGTTCAGTGTGGCTAATGTAGTGAAGCAGAATTGTGTTTACTTGTTTCAGAAGACAGTTGTTGGCAGCTTGATAGTGCTGCTATCTGGACACAGCCTAAGGAACCTGGCTGTGATGTATCTACAGTGGAATAAGAATCATGCCAGCTGTCAGTGGTCTTAAACACTGTTGCTAGCAGGGTTCTACCATGGTTTCCCTGATTATTATGGAAGGAGATATTTGATCAAAAAAACATGCTAGCTATACTATACACTGACTCATTAGCATGATTTATAATACAGTCCTCAAACAAAATATCCCAAACTCATCAGGAAAATCATGCTAGAATCCTGCTAGCAATAATGTTTAAACTGCAGGCACAAATACAGATTTCTTTAAGCTAATTGGTTCTTTGATGTTCTAGGAATTAAAACCTTTTTTATAATCAATGCTTTTCTTTCTCTCTGAATAGCATTAACATTCTGAAGGAACCTGTGTGCTTGGGAAAATGTGAGCATGTCTTCTGTCTGTAAGTACAATATTTACTTTATATGAAACAGCTGTAAAAAAAGGATCCTAGTCCTGCAAATAGTTGTGTATAATATCTTAACTTTACATATTTGAGTAGTTCAGTTGACATCAATGGGACTGTTCTACATGTGCTTAAGTTTTGCTGATTTGGCAATAGTAAGGTCAAAAGAAAAAGCTTAACAGTTTTTTTTTAAAGAATAATACCTGAACTTCATGCTGTCTTTATTCTTATAGCCTGTTCTATGGGAAAATAAGGGCTTGGTGAATACAACAGGGAAAATTAGATGTTAATTTTTTTTTTAAAGAAAGCGCTAGCTGTGCCTGATTAGGTCTGCACAAGAAATCACAGATCTTGGAATCAAGGCCTTACTCCCACAGTGGTCTGTCAATGCAGAGCCCCTTTTGGCTTTAGTAGGGGTCCACTTGGGTACAGAGATCTGTCTGCATGGAGATTGTAGTGGGATCAGTGCCTACATGTGTAGATCTTAGATCACAGTGCATTGAGCTGTGTTTGTGAGAGGGCAATTCCCTGAACTGTAAGGCTGAAATTATCTCCTTTATATTTGAATTGTAGTGCTGAGAATACCAAGGGGAACTTTTCAGTTACAGGAATTACTCTGGAAAGATTCAATAGTTTGTCCCCACTGTAATATTCTCATCTGAGAGGATAATGTACATACTGGACAGGCAGAAATGTTCATAGGTTTTATTGGCATACAAAAGCAAACAGAGGGTTTAAAGTGTCCGAACTAGCTGGTTAGTTACATATTGAGGAGAGGGAGAGGAAACAAACATATATTTTTACAGTTCAGAAATTCCCAGGGAACATGCAGGGCCATACTAGAGATGGGAAGATACGCAAATCCTTTGTTTCACAGTTTACTGATGCTGGTTTTAAGACAATAATTTGTGTTTCACCTCAACTTCTTGTTAATACGATAGTCATTGTGCCCCTAAAAGTTATGTGGTCAATATATTCTCCCTCATGTGGGGCTCTCCCTGTCTCAGTGTACATAGGTAAGCGGCCGTAGCCACCGACTTAGTCTACTTAATAAACCCTCACTATACACAGGCACATCATACATCATTTGAAAGTTTATTAAACAATCAACAGGTTAAAATATTTACATTCATTTGTTAGTTTAAAGACTCAGTATTGGATTTCTTTGTGATCTCAAAGCATTAAAACAACAAACTAAAGGGTAAAACAAAATCTAATGATAAATTTGTACAGGTATCACTGAAATGTAATAGCACTGATGACATTTCTAGTCAACATCAGTAGCCTTTAGTTTGTCATTATGATCTCGGTCAAGAGTATGGGAGTTACCGCAGTCTTTGTTCCCTTGGCATGTATGCAGTTCTGTGCAGCGAAAATTTACACAGTTGGCCCCCACTGGTACAGGCACAAAGAAGGTCTTACAGAAGCTTGAAAGCTGTTGGGCCCTTGAAAAATGTGGGAAATAGTTCATCATCCACCTTTTTCCATCCCTCTTGTAATGGGGATCCAATATCTGATTTACCTCTGTAGTGTAGACATCCAAAACTTTGTTTGCTAAGATGCTTTTTTGACATACTCTTCAGAACTGTCCTCACATTGTGGGTGCTGGCCAATGACTTGTTCTTTTTAATGGCTAGATTGAGACAAACCATTCAGGTTTCCCCTGGTCCTTTCTTTTCTCGCTCTGGTCATACAGTGCTGCTACCCAGTAGTTGTAGCATATGCTGAGTTACAGCAGCATGAGGCTCTTCAATAATACATTGTAAAGACTCAGGGCTGCTCTACACTAGAGAATTTTATTGACAAAAGTCAGCTTTTGTCGACAAAACAGTGCTGGTTTACACACTGCAATCACCCCTTCTGCTGAGAAAACTGCCCAGTTTTTCGACAAAATAAAACCACCTCGATGAGAGGTGTAGGGCTTTTGTCGGTTTAGGTGTCAATGTAGATACTGCGTCCCCTTACATTGGTGGTGTCAATGTAGATACTGCGTCCCCTTACATTGGTGGTGGGGCTGTCATTCTTGTCAATTTCACGCTCCACTGGAGTGGTGAAATTGACAAGAAAGCCCAAGCCATATGCTGCTGCCCAGCTCCCATTGGAGCAGGTGGAGAAGCTTTGTCAATTTCTGACTGCTGGTAGGGAGCAGCTGGTGGGAGGGCAAGAAGCAAGGCCAGCTGGACCCCACTCCCCAGGGATAAGAAGCTCTGGGTTGCTTCCCCCTGGGAACAGGGAGGGAGGAAGCCCCTGTTGGCTTCCCCCAGCTCCTTGTAGGGATTGGGGTTGGGAGAAGCTTAGGGCTGGTTCTTGGCTGGAAATGGGAATGGGGGAGGGGGACAGCCAGCTTGTGGGGCTCCCAGCACGGAGCTAAGACACAGCTGTCTCCGCTCCCTAAACTGCCCTCTTAGATCCTGAAAATGCTTCTGGTGAGGATGCACTCCACCAACCCAAGGAAGATAGTGTGGATGTAATTATAGCAGTGGCTGTAAGTCGACATATATTATGTCGACTTAGTTTTTGAGTGTAGACAAGGCCTGAACGTCTTCAGACTCAAACACTTTCTGAGTGTCAGCCAACATATCCCTGCCAAATGCTGGGACTGCAGAAATATCTCCTCCATGAGCACACCACTTAACAAATGAATAAAGTTTCAGGGCACTCAGGTCCTCAAACACAAATGCAGAGCTGTATTGAGCACGGTTGAATTGCTTACCCACAGGCATTTGATCTGTAGTACAAAGCTGCATAGAGACAACACCTGAACATTTACAATGCAGTTTTATAGCCCTGTGTGTCCGAGTCAGCTGACCTGGGCCAGCCCTTGCTGTGCTGCAGATCTTTTATTGCAGTATAGCCATACCTTGATGGAGAAATGGTAGCAAGAGGCATTTTCTGATTCTTCAGGGCTAGTAGGTTAAAGGGCAGCAATTATATACTTTCCATGAAGGCTTTGGCAGCATCTTTTCCATTTAAATATGTGGGAAAAGTTCCTAAGTGACCTATTTCTACCACAGCCACTGTTTCTTTTCCAGGCATTGTCTACAACTTCTGTGGAACCTCCTCACAGCCCTGTTGAATCATGGTCCCACAAGGTCTACTGAAACCCTTTTCCCATGTTCCGTTTACACCATTTTACCACACATATTTGATGCTCTACAAATTAATCTTTAAATTTAAGCTTGGTCAAGAGACTTTGTGTAGAATGTGTCATTGTTTTAATAAAAGCAGTGTTGAGAGGTAATATAGGTCATTGGGGAGTAGTAATAGAAATAGTAATAGAAATCTTTGAGTTTACTAATTTAGTTTTGGGTAACCCCTTTGTAATTTGAAGAACAAATCTTCTAAGATATTTGGACATTATTATTGAAGTAAGATTTTTTTTTTTTTTTAAGAATAATTTTCAGAACAAAAGGTGCTGTAATCTGTGTTGAAGGTCATGGTGAGGAACCATCAGGCACCTTAGCTTTTGATAAAAGCTGTTTTTCTCCAGGTCTTGCTACTAGGAAGCAAATAGTCTGCTTTACCAATATAATCCAAACTACTGTATCCTAGTCCTTCATTTATTCAGTGGTGAACTACTTTATTACTCACGTATATCTTCTGATCATCATTTCTAATCCATTTTCTATGGCGGCTTTTTCATGCATAGTGGCTGTTTGTTTTGTTGCACTTTATATGATGATTTAGGCTAGTTAACTAGTTTGTTTCCAAACAAGCCTGTAAGAGGTCAGATTATATTTGCAGTAGTCTGACATGATGTTATTCTGGTCCACAAGCAAATAGAGAAAATTATTAATATATTAAAGGGGGGGACAAATAGAGATAACTATGATGTATATGGATGAATGTGTGAAAGGAAATGACTTGCAGTAATTGGGTCACGTGGTAGATTTTTACCATGGGCTTTGATATTTATTATTTGAAATCAATTTGTGTAGTATGGTCTGGCCTAAAGTAATTTCAGTAGGTTAACTGCAGTGAATGGATGTCATACATCAAGATAGTGGAATATATATGAGAATGTGCAGATACAGATTGACAGCCCTGCCCTGAAGATCTTGGAACCTAAATATATACGTCAGATACAGAGTGGAAGAAAGATCCCCATCTGTAACATGGAATAATCGTTTCTGAAGCAAAAAGAGATTAGCAGTTGAATTTCCAAAATACTCAGAACCCGGCAGCTCCCATTAAGAACAAGATCAGCTGAGTGCTGCACTCTTTTAAAAATGTAGGCGTTAGCGTCTTGTCCAATGTCACGCAATGAGTCTGTGTCTGAGCCAGAAACAACTGGAAAATCCTCAGTCCGAATCCAGTTCCATAACCGCAAGACCACTTGTGCTCTCAGCAACGTGAAGCTCATGGGAGAAGAATGTCAAATTTCCAGATGTCCAGCAGCTAACTGTCATTTGTGTTTCTGAAAATATCTCACCTGGACATTAACAAAGAGAAGTATAGATAAGTGTGGTGGGTTAGGGAGGGATTTTCAAAAGCCCCCAGTGTTGGCCTATCTCTGCTCAGAACCATTTAAGTCAACAATTACCACTGATTTTTGTGGGAATGTAAACCAACACTCAGAGCCTTAGAAAATCTTGCCCATAATGTTTTGCTGACCTTGTGATGTAGGGATATTGCTTGATTACATCCAGACTGAGGCTATGTTTTGATGACATAGGCCAGATCTACATGGAGACTTAGTGCTTGGCAAGCAAGGGTATGAATCTAAAGAGCACTAGTCCCATAAATCTGAGAGAGGTGCTTTTGAGAATCTGACCTGATAACTTGTGTGGTGGACCTAAAAGTCTCTTGGCTATAGTAATCAAATGAGTAAAAGGTTTCTTTAAATATAATTATGTGGAGGAGGGAAGAAAAGTAATACTTGGAAGCTGCAAGTTTGCGTTTAAGTGACCTTTACTAAGCAAACTTGTTTCTCCTTGGGCTGTTTCAGAGATGAATGCTCTGAAAAAAATAAAGTGATAAAATAATTCTGACACCTATGGACTCCTGGGGGACATCTTACTGAGAAATGTTCAGAGAGGTGTAACTTAAAAGTATCAAGACAGTTTTAACAACGGACAGGTGAAAGTGATAGCTTAGTATAGATTGGATTTTCTGTCACACTTATAAAAAGGAATGCTGTTGAAAAACAGCACTGTTTAGTTGGGATAAAGAAGAATCTAGAGTTAACAGGGAAATACATTTTTGAGTAGCTTAACAGAGACAATGAGTAGAAGTGAAGCTTTGGCATGTTTTAAATTTTGACTAATGTGTGAGATTCAAAAGTTTATTAAACAGTTTTGATGACACAGCTTCCTGATGAGACTTTTAGATTTGGCTTGCTTAATTCTGGTTTGTAATTTGCCACGCAAAATATTTGATTTCCTCTTCTGCAGTGGTAAGTGAATTGTAAATAATTCTTGTATTCTTTGCAATATCATCCTTTTTGGTATTAAAATAAGAGAGCTGGATGCTAGGCAAGGCTACTAGCGGTTGATAGTGATTGTGCTAGTTTACTTGTGTTGAATGACTTGTGTTTATATATGCTTGACTTTCAGAGCTTGTGTGGGTGACTGTATTGGCACGGAATGCCCAGTGTGTCACACTCCAGCCTGGGTACAAGATGTGCAAATAAATAGGCAGCTAGACAACATGGTGCAGCTGTGCAGCAAACTGCGACATCTACTGGGCAAGGACTTAACAGGTAAGACAAGATCCTGATCTCTTCACAGTGTGAGCTCCCTATTCAATCTTGCATCAGTTACATATGCTTTGAAAGGATAAGAAAAGTGGCTTTTTTAAGATTCTGAAAGGTTATATCAAATCATACTTGGAAAAATCAGATTTGAATAGAATAGTTGCTCGGTTTGTCTTGTTCTTCACATCTATCTAGATCCTTATTAAAGAAAAGGAAAAAGTCTGGAATTGCATTAGTCCACAGCTGATTAGAATCTGTCTGTTAAATTTAGATGAAATGTAGGTAACTTTCCCAAGTCACATGACACGGTTAATTACAAGCATGAAAGTGTCAAACATCATGTCCTAGCATGTCTGTGCTGTTTGTGAGAGCATACAAGCATCTAAGGCTTCATTCTTCAGTGAGCCCTATTGAAGGGGGATCTCATTGCTGGTGCAGGGTTTTTTTCACGTACCACACGTGTATTGGTGCAGCCCTATATGGAATGTGTCCATTAGTTTTCAGATTAGGTGGTTGCACATGTGAAATCTTATGCTTTCTGCTTAATGATTGAGAGGGAGGCAAGACTCAATTCTCTTGGATTGTCAGAAATTAGAAAGACATACCTGTACCTATTCTTTCTTGTGGAGATCTGTCATTTCTGGCACCTGTGGTAGTGACTGTGCTATAAAACTGCAGATTTGTGATCTGGGATTTCACTTCCATTATTTCCTCACCAAAGTTTTGCCTGATTGACAAAGTAGGGAAGATTGAGGCAAAGTGATCGTACGTCTCTCTCTTGAGTAGTTATCACATTTTAGAAAACACTCATTTAGCTGTCAAATACAGATAAGGTACTTTTTTTCCTCAGTGCTTGTTTCCAATATTAATTTAAATAGAAGTCTCCTTTATCAGCCTGGTTACTATAAGATTGACATCACAATCACTTCTACGGCAGTCCTTTTTTGACATCCAAACACTGTATTGTGATATCACTGAAGCAGTGAGGTTACGGGACATGTCTAACAGTAAATAAAAGCTTTTCTCATACAGCCAAAATATCTGAATAATCAAAAGCTATGAGTAAGATAGAAAATGTGGATGATAGTTTAATAGGGTTTGGGGAAAATATTTGTGTGGTGAAACTCTTTAAGACTATAATGGGAAGGGAGGGCTTTTGAGGTAACTGGCTTGAGGCTCTTTTATGTACAGTGTTGAAGAATAATAGTCAAAGCAGAGAAGCCACCTTTTATGGTTATTGAGTGAACTTTAATGGTATTCCAAATGTCAAAGTGAATGGAGAAAATCATGCATGAGCTTACTTTGATCTGAAGTGAAGTTTCCATCTATGGTGGCCTTTTTTGGTGGTTAATTACAAGAACAATGGAATGGAATTAAATATGTTTTACAATAGGGTTTATGCAAGGCATTGGAAACCAGAGTAACAGATAAAATATTTTGTTGAAATTATTTTAAAGATAAATGTATTCAGCTTTGAAAAATTTGAGTTTTTCTTGTCTAATCTGATTTCTTTTAAAATCATTATAGTACTCTTTACAAGCAGTTTTTCAATACTACTGCATCAGGAGAGTGCTAAAATATGAAGTGATGATTCATTTTCATTACTGGAGGATTCCTCATTTGTTAAGTATTAGTGACCTTTTATTAATCTCTCATTCCTGACTTAAGGAAAAACAGTTTTTGAGGGATTTTGATATGATGGATGCTATGGATAGCATAACTAGTTGGCAAGGCTTGATCAAATGAAAATAAAGGCATTATTATGGTACATCTAATGATGAAAGGTAGAAGACTGCAAGAATTGAAGATTTGCAAATTGTGGTAATCTAGGTTATTTGGCCACTCCTTTTTGCCCTTGGACATTTGTAACTTCCCATAGATGTTTGTCTAGTGGAACTACTTCACAGGTATAGAGCTAAGTATGTGTCTTTGCAGGATCACACCTCTCTCGTTATGATGGTAATTTGCACAATGCAGATCAGTGTATTTTTGCAGGGTTCCAGATGAGTTACAAAAGACATTACAAATAATAATCATAATAAAGCCACAAAAAAGTAACTCTTCATATCAGACTTACTTTCAGACGGATTTTTCTCCTGTGGCAATAAGAAGTGGACAAATTTCTGTCTTTTATGATGTGCTGCCGTTTGCATTTGTTTGTGTGCGTAACAAAGCAAGTCAAGCGAGTCACCATTCTGCCTCGGCGTGTGTATGTGGAGTAATTTTGGACGGGGGATTCTCCATATGATTGAGGAATGGTGGAAATCAGGAGTAAGCTGGCTTGGTAGGCAGAGATTTGGCAACACCAGCATGGCGGACATCATAAGATGAGTTTTGAGGGTAGTCTCTTGGTGATTGGAGGGCGGGAAGATGGTTAGGCTGGAAGGGGCAGCAGACAATGAATGGCAATCCAGCAAAGTACTAAGTACTTTGGGGCATGAGCTATTTTTGAACTACCCTGCAGTGCGCACAGAAGAAGTCTGTCCTTGACACCCACTGTTGGAGTCTCAAGTGAAAAGCAGAATCCAGAATGTGTTCTCCTTTGTTAAGTTACAGATAGCATGTACAGTCTTCAACGGTGACTGAGCCCCATTGTGCTAGGTGCTATAAAGGCATCTAGTTTGATAGCCCTTGCTCTGAAGAGCTTCCAGTCTAAATAGACAAGACGGGGTGGGGGAGAGGATGTTTTTTAACCCTCATTTTAGATATTGTGGGGCCTGAGGTCTGAGGCAGAACCAAGGGTGGTGAAACCCATGACTGACTCCCAGTCCAGTGCCTTAAATGATAAGACCATCCTTTGTCTGTACTGTAGTTGTAGCTGTGTTGGTCCCAGGATGTTAGAGAGACAAGGTGGGTGAGGTAATATTTTTTTGTTGGATCAAATTCTGTTTATGAAAGACCATCTTTTTTACAATTGTGCTCCCACAATTGCGATCCAGTCTTGAGCAACTGCTTTTTTTTTTCCGTCTCCCTCTAGCAGACAAGAAAACAAAATAGTCAGATCTCTGTAGACTTCTGTTGCCTAAGTGGCTGGTAATATGGAGATCTAGATGTATAAGTTTTAATTTGTTGAATTTGTGCTTGTTTCTCTCTCTCTGTCAAGAGAACGCCCACTCTTTAAGCACCTTTTTTATACCACAAATATGAAGAACAAATCTGCAATTGTAAAGTAAAATCTACATTTTAAAGATTTTAATCTACACAGTTTAAAAAAAATTGTTAATATTGGAATTGTTTTAAGAAACAGCCTGTAGGTGGCAATACAGTTATTAAATATGTTAAAGGGACAGTTAAATTTTTAATTCTCATGTAATTAAGTTCATAATTAGAATACCTTAAGAATTTGTCCTGTTTATCCAGCATTGAATCTGTAATGGTGCTCTTTATACAACTAAGAAAGTATTTTATAAAATCTTGACTACAAGCAATTGGGACATATTAAAGGCTTGATTATATCCATACAGGGCAAAAAATGGAACATATAATGGAAAATCAACCATTATGGTTGCACCAATTTCCATCTTTTCTATCTGTGCATTAAAACACGTCATAGTAGGCCTGTGCCTTACCTGTGTTCTTGTCTTGATGCTCTAGACTTGTACGAGTAATCTTTGTGAATCATGAAAAATTAAAATTTTTGAAAACATCTCTTAGAACGATGAAAACCTTTCTCTACTAACACCGTCACCTTAAGTATTGTGTATGTTGCTGTAATTGCTAATAATGATTATTATTTGACTTTCAGTACTCTTCTCCCTGTCCCAAAATGCAACAGTCCTCTTCTCCACTGGGGAGGAGGAGATAAGCTACTCCTATGAATTATTGTCATTAACAGCTCTGTCATCCCCCAGAGTTGCAAGGCTTTTTTGTTTCACCTATTTGACAATTCCCTTTCCAAGTGCATCTTATTACCAGCATTTACTAGAAAGTATATAATTACTGTAATTAAGGTGAGTAATAGAAAGAACTTGTCGAATCATGGACATAAAATATGGCATACTACAGATAAAAAAGCCTGATTTACAGTAATATTTTTCAAAATTAGCTTCTAAATACTTCAGCAGATTTTTTTTCTTTTCAGTGTTCTTTAAAGAGAAGATATTGTCTGTCATAACTTTTCCTGACAACCATTTATAGATAATTTTACCTTATTCTTCATAACACAATCTGCCTTAGACTAATAGCGTTAAATTGAAAGCTTTTTATTCTCTTTCCTTTTCTTACAGTAAACCAGACCTTACAGGTGTTGGCCAGATCTTGTTAAGCACATGTTTATGCTGGTGGACAGCAAAACAGATTGACTTTGATTAGCCCTTATAGGATCGCAATTTAGTTTCTCATATTTTGGTGTGGAGGGGAAGATATTGGATGCCTTCTGTAATAGATTACATTGCATTTTGTGTGTTTTCTAACATTTTTCATAATAGCTAAAGATGAGTATTTGAATAGCTGGAATTTCTCCTTTTTTTTCCCCTGTGCTGAATACTTAACTTGCAAAATAATCATTCTTCAGTGAAGGCACTAATGTTGCACAGATGGTACCAAAGCACTTCCCTTTGATTTTTAATAAGGGACTAGTTTGTCAAAGAGATTTCTCAACTTCTGTTCTGAAACCCATAATAGAGAATAATTTGAAAGACACACAATGTGCATCATTATATTCCTTTGATGCAGATTAATGATAGCTAAGCCACATTTTCTAATTGCTTCTTTTTCCTCTACAGTTTATTATTGCATTACAGCAAAAACTTGAATATGTAGCTCTTTAGCGATAAGTCTCTCTGTACCTCATAATATTTTTGTCTAGTCTGAATCATTTGAAAATTCAGGGAATTGAATTCTATTAAATGTCAACACCAAGAAAGTTGGGTTTAATATGTGAAAATAAACCAGATATTTTGAATAGAGATTTTGTTAATTTATCATGTATATGAATATTATGTTTAGTATGTAGATAGTCAAGAGTAACTTTGCTGCTTTTAATACTAGTAGAGTGGGTTGTCTTTTTACATTATTGTAAATGCTTCAGGTAATCCAGAATTAGCAAGGTTAGCCGTGTTGATCTTTGTATTCTCTTAAATACATCATTTTTAAATGTTGGGGTCGGATTCATGCAAGTGGAATTAAGTATTCACTTTTAAGCATATACAGCTAACTTTCTTCATGTACACTAAGGTACAAATTATATTGACTTTGTTTCTAGTTTAGAAGTAGCATATGATTCCTTCGGATCAAAATCTGCTTGCAGCTTTTTCTGAAGGAGGCTTAATTGATTGCTCAGTTAGTGGTTTAATTCCCTCTTCGTATAAATGACCATTGTTAACACTCTGAGAACTTCCTTTTTGTAGCTAATATACAGTTCTTACACTCTAACACTGATTCATTTGGATGTCCTTCTGCGGATAGAATCGAAGGAGATCCATTGTCCTCCTCCCCTACTGAACACATGTTAATCTGGAATGGGGTTACAGAAAGGAAGAGTGGGAGGCCAATTCAGGCGTCTCTCCTCTTTCTCTCTCAACTCTGCAAAAGCCTCTCTGTAAATGCATCAAAGGAGGAGAGGAGAGGAGTAGAGTTGGTACTTGTCCTAATTATGTCTTTTCCCCCCATAAATAAGTAGGAGAATGAGAGTTGCTGCTTTTTTCCAGTAGCCAGGTGGAGAGATTTATATAAAGCTTATGCTACTAGCCATAGGTTCTTCTGAAAGATGAAGACTGGGGAGGGTCCAGGGACATAATACTTTTTAAGAGTCCCAGAAATCCCCTTCCTAGAAGGGCTAAATTTCTATGGCTCATCTTATATATTGGCCCGTGGCTAGTAGGTGTCTGAAAAACTGGGAATACTCAAACTTTCTCGTGGTGTAGACTACATTTTAAGAGAGTCTTTTGAATGTCTCCTCTCCTATTAACAGTCATGCAACATCCCTATAGCAACTGAAGCAATTGCTTATAGGGAAAATACTAGGAAAGTATTCTTTTCATGAAACTAAACTGAAAATGAGGAGTCTCAATACCATATGACCAGCCAGCCAGCCCTCTGCTTACCATCAGTTCAGTTTGCGAATCATTGTAATCCATTTTCCAAGCACTACTGATCCACAGGTGGTACATGTGAAGCAAATGTAACTTGCTGTGCAAATGCTTAATTGTATTAATATTGCTTTAAACTTGGTAATCCTGAAAGACAATGCCTGTCATCACGATGTCTTACTGTGCTGTACGTGTCAAATATAATCTGGGCTGGCACAAAATCCCTGCACAAATGATTCTTGCAAGCTGATTTAACGCTTGTTCTCTGTTCCATAGAGATGAATGGTAGTTATATCAAGGTAAATATTTTAGAATAGATCTGCTAAACAGTGTGTAAACAGTGAAGACAAAATGGGATTAACTGTCTGCATTTTATATTGTGCATCTGTTTGCAATCAAGCCCTTCCTTTTTAGATAGTATTGTTAAAACAAAATTGGATCTGAGATCTTCATGAAGGTTAACTAGTTACAGGATTTGTCTCAATTTTAACTTTCTTCCCTCCTTCTCATCAATCCCATTCCTTAAAGTTAGTGGAGAATCTATAATGTTGTAGTTGACAACCATCCTAGAAGTATAGGACTGGAAAGGACCCCAATAGGTCATCTAATCCACCATCGTGCCTATATACTGTAACTGTTACTGAATACTTAAAATGATGGATCAGATAGCCTGAGGTTATACTATGTTTGAAGTAAGCCTCAGTCTGATGCCACGCATTTCTCTTTTTTTTAACTGAATCTCCAAATATTTAACTACACTTAATTGGAGGGATAAATAGGGGAATTTTAAATAAGGATAGGAAAGCATTCTATCTTGAAATATCATTTCTGAGGAGCATTGGAAATGTATGGTTTTAGCATTTGACAGCTACACTGCAAAGCTTTTCGTTAGATCTATCTTTTCAATTTTTCATGTGCATTTTGTTAAAAGTGAAATTATCTCAAACTCCTTTCTGTTGGGGGATGGCCAAGTAGCATGCCTAGCTGGTAGCCATAAACTTATTGCTGCTTGAGTTAGAAGAGAGGATATTGCTACTAATCCTAAAAATAGAAGGTGTAGAGAAGACAGAATTATGTCTGGAAAGTTAATGCACTGAAATAGAAGTAATACATTTATTGCAGTCTCATACAGGTTTCCATTTTTAGTATTCAAAATTTTGATTTACAGCTCTATTTCTAGAACGTTAAACAGTTGATCTTGGCCTTCGAGCTCATTTTTAAAAATCCTATTTGCCTCACTAGGTACAATGAGTTGTTGGTCAGTGTTCTATAATTCTGACCATTACAAACCTAGAAAAAGGAGAGGCTTAAGTCCACTAGTGCCTTACCCTTAGCAGTCACAGGAAACTATAATCATGTGGGATATACTCAACCTGGTCAAAGTAGATGTTCCCTTTTCAGAAGATAAAAACCTACAGTCACTAATATGATAAATTCTGATTATTCTTGAGAATCTCCCTAACTCTTTAGTATCAGTTATACCCTATGATAACTTTGGTGTCCAAGTAACCATCCCTTCGGATTATTTTTTTTAAATTTTGGAGCACGAAAGGGGCTAGAAAATTGAAGTCATCATTGTCCCTCTATGAGAGAGTTTGGCGTTCCTGCTTCTTAATTTACTCTTAAAATCTAGTTACATCCCAAGGTAGATTGTGCAGAGCCTCTGCTCTCTTACACTGTTGCTGCATACACAGATCATTCAGCAAGTTCTCCAATGGAAAATGTCTTTAATAGTATTGTCACATGCCTACCTACTGTCTTTGGTTACTTTACTGCCTTCTGAGTATCTAAACCCAGATGAAATCTTTTGATTGATCTCTCCAGCTTGATTAAATTCACCAGAGAGCCTTCCTTAGTAGCAATGCAGACAGTCAAGGGCAATGTTTTTAAGTGAAGGCTCTTATTTAGCAGACAGTTTCAGACTTTGCGCAACATTTTGTTGGAGGTTGTAGTCTACAAATTGCTTAACTTTTTTTCGTCTCCCCATCCAAATCCCCCTCTCCCACCAGATCCTGCAGAAGACTTGTTCACATCAGTAGGTCCTGATCATGAAACAAGAAGTAAGAAGAGGCAGATAAAAATGTGGTTCAGCCCACGGAGTAGAAAGATCAGATGTGTCCTGAACAATAGTTCCTTTCAGAAGCAGAATCAATTGGTGACTAATAATGGTAGCATTCACCAGGGCCCATCTTCTGCTTTTGACTTCTATCCTTCTCCTCCTCAAGAGAAGCCTTCCAAGACAACTAAGCAACCACCACGTAGATCGAAGAAAAAGCTGAAGAAAAAAAGTCTAGTAGACATCAACAAAGTGTGGGGCATAGAGAAGAAAAAGCCAAAAGAGGGCAGTACAGCTGAAGAGGAGATCCAAGATGAATTTAAAGAAAAGACTGTGAGCTTTTGCAGCCAACCATTAGTTATATGCAGTCCAGAATCAAATAGTATGGAGGAGACAATAGGACAGGAATTTGTAACGGAAACCTACCTTAAGAATGGAAGTGAGTCCCACTTGGAAATGGCCGTACAAGTAAAACCCACAAAGACTAAAGATAGCAAAAAGATCACATGTTCTGCACAAGTTAACACAGTGAATGGTATTAACACAGAGAAGCCTCTGCCATCAGAAAATGAAACTACTCCTTTAAAACGTGGAAGGCAGCAGTCCATATCCCCCACTATATCTCATTCTAAAAGACTTAGAAGATGTGGACAGAGTTCTGATACACACTCGGTCAGCCCAGGTATTTGCTCACGGCAGTTACCTCAGGGTTGCACTGTTAAAATCTCTCCAACTACTGAGCATGGAGCTCCAGTTCAGATCTCCTCTCCTGCATTTAAACTTACTGGTGGCACCTTATCAAAGACAAGAAGCTCTGCAATTTCTCAAGAAATAAAAAGCCCTTCACGTCCAAAAACACCCTCTATCCCATTCATTTCAAATACTCATCATCACATGGAAACAACACACAGCCCTTCTTTGGTGAAGAAGTCTCCTGGTGGTAACACAGCTACCAAAAGGAATCACAGAGGAGAGACCTTGCTCCATGTTGCTTCCATCAAGGTAAGGACTGTCTTATTTTTCTGGTTTGAGACAGTTGATGAATAGTCAATTTAAGACAAGTGCAAAGGTTTTTCAGACTGTCACTTCAAAATTGCAACGTTAGTCCCATGTCTCTTGTATTTCTGGGGTAGGGCCAATTTTGATGGTTCCGTTGTTTGTATAGATTACCAGGTGTAATGGGGATTTTATGTCTGAGGGTACATCTACACTGAAAAAAAATACCTATGGCAGTTTGAGAGTCAACTGACTGTCTCCTGGTATCTGAGAGTATAACTACACTGCAGTTAAACACTCATGGTTGGCCTGTGTCAGCTGACTCC
>ML675620.1:9329873-9362809 GCA_007922155.1 Mesoclemmys tuberculata | reverse complement strand
CCAGAGCCCTCCAGCCCAAGCTTGAATGTCTACACTGCAGTTAAACAGCTCCGTAACCAGAGTCAGCTGACATGGGCCAGCTGTGGGTGTTTAACTGCAGTGTAGACATACCCTGACGCCCACCCTCCTTGCTGTAGTCTGGGCTTCAGCCCAAGCAGGGTTGTCTGCGCTGCTGTTTTCAGCCCTGCAGCGTAAGTTCTGCAAGCCAGAGTCAGTTGACCCTGGCTCTGATGCTCTCTGGGGGTGTGGGTTTTTTGTTTTTTTTAGCAGTGTAGAATTGATGTCAAAGCTGTGGTTTTTGTAAATTATTGTCCTTGGAGATTTCACTGTGCATTCCAACATCACCTAGGATTGTCTTGCACATGACTTCTGGAAAATGCTAACTGTCTAAGTTTTGTTCTAAATATATTATATAGGTCAAAAAGTTGAATGTGTGATTGACATTCTGTGGGTTTATTTTGGCTATTTCAGGTCTCCTTTGTGAGGTAGCCTTAATTTGTAATTGGTTGGCTGGTCAATGACCACATCAACACTGGAGCTAGATTACTTAGCTACAATTAACATTGTAGACTACCTTAATAATGGTATTGCCTAGCTTTTGAGACCTTGACTTTACAGCACTAATAATCATCTCCTAATATCGCTTTTTAGATGGAATTTCTAGGTCTTCTTAAAAAACAAACAAAATTGAAAGCAAAAATTCAGTCATGTAACTGGCAGACAGGTGGAACGCTGCATATCAGGATTCTGTGTTCCTGGCTTTGGGAGGAGGATATGATCTGATGGTTACAGCAGGAGACTGAGAGTTAGAACTCCTGGATACAATTTGATTTTTTTTAATGATGCATTTACACAGTGCTCATTCATCTGTGGATCAAATCTGTCAGTTTCCCTGATGTTAACAGTCAGTGAGTCTCTCTGTCAACTTCTGTGGTTGCACGCTTCTAGTTCTTTAAATGGGTTTTTCCTCTCCCCTGTTTCTGTGTGAAAGACCACAGAAAGAGGAAAAGCTGTCTGTAGTCAGTTAACTGTTTCCCCCTGTGTAGTCACTGTTGTATAGGTCACTAAATAAAGAAGAAGGGAGGACGAATGTTTTTTCACCATCTTTCTTTTTGGCTATAGTAATCGTTGGTATTATAATAAGAGGTTAAGCAGTTTGACATAGTGACTTTTTAAAATCAATGTCCTTTTAAGAGAGTTTTTTGTTTTCTGTTGTACAGTCTCAAGTTCTCTTTCAGGGGAATCGGACAGAGGAGTATCATGTATAGAAAACTGGTAACATTCTCTTGGGTCATTTCAAAGAACTTATGCTTTATGCATTAGCACTTCAAATATATTTGATGTTAAATCAGACATAAAAGAAATATAGTCTCACCGTAAAATGTCCTTACCTCTAGAACTGATATACTTGTAAACATCCTGATGTTGATACACTATATTTCTGTTGGTAGAGTCAAAGAATCTCCTTGATAAATAACTGTTTTCTGCCTCTCGTGTAGGCATCATAGCAATTCTCACCTGCTGCTTATGAAACAGTTCTTCCATTTGATTAAAATGGAAGTAGAACCTATGGGTTGTGAGTACGAATCCCCTGTTTGAAATCATTTATACGTAGTTATGGGAGAGAAAATTACGTACTGTTATTAGTGACTTGAGAGCTCTAAGCATGGTACTGCTGTTACCTCAGTTCACAAATTCAGCATACTCGTCTTTTGTTATTAAAAGGCTGCGTATAAACTATCCCTGTACATTTCCAGGGGGATATTTTTTTAAGGGAGCAGCTATGCAGCTTATTGTGAGATTTATAGTAAACCAAGCAATAAGTCAATAAGGTGCAATTATCAAAGTATAGTTTTCTTGGCGTTTCTAGTCAATGAGCTAAAAATGGAAATCTGATGCTGTTCCTCATTAGTATTGGTACAATTTTCCTCAGTTTTCTTTTTCTGCATTAAAGAACACCCAGCATTACTAATTATTCATATAATTGGATAGGCTTAAAATTGAGTTTGATTGCCTCTAAGTTCAGCAACTGATAAAAGAAAGAATGGTCTTGTGGTTAAGATATGCAACTGAATTCAGAAGATCTGGGTTCAATTCCCAGACCTATCATAGATTTCTTGTGTGACCCTAAGCTAGTCACTTTGGATATGTTTACACCACAATTAAAAACCCGTGGCTGGCCTGTGGCAACTGAATTGGGCTCCTAGGGCTGTTTAATTGTGGTGTAGATGTTCGGACTTGGGCCTGAGCTCTGGGACCCTCCCACCTCGCAGAATCGTAAAGCCCGCACTTCAGCCTGATCCCGAATGTCTACGCTGCAGTTAAACAGCCCCTAAAGCCAAAGCCCCATTGCCCAGTTCAGCTGGCATGGACCAGCCGTGGGTTGTTAATTGAGGTGTAGACATATCCTTTATCTCTCCGTGCTTCACTTCCTCCTCTGTAAAATGAGGATAATGCTTGCTTTCTTCCACACTTTGTCTTGTGTTTAGACTGTAAAATCTTTTGGGCAGGAACAATCTCAGACTGGGTGTGCATACAGCCTCTAATGCAGTGGACTAGGAACCACTGCAATGCAAGCTGTGGTGTATTGAAAACTGTTAAAATTACAAGCTACACATTAAGTTTTAAGGGGTTTTTGAGTCTTAGTTGAAGGCAAGAGGGCACTGTAGGGAAGCATGCGAGCTAGGTCTTCAACAGTCGGTCTGTAAAGAGCCAGGTGGATTGAATTGTGCCACTCTGTCTTAGAGCACAGCCTGCTTTTTGTGTGTGGTTTTTTATTCTTGTGTGTTACGGTTCTGGATTCAAAGAAATAAGGTAGTGTTGCCTTGCAACGTTTCAGCAAGTGTATTTTGTTTCTGTGCCTATGCAGTGAACATAACATAAACAGTAAAGGGAATTGAGGAATCTCTGCACCTGACTTCTCATGTAAAGGGAATTTTAGACAGTTACACATGTAAGGTCACCCAGTCAGCTATTTCAGTTCTACAGCAGGATGAGTTTTTTTTTTTCCTCAGTATTTCGAACATTGTTTTCCTGATTTCTTCATCCACCCATGTTTCTCAAATGGTCACGGAATGGAAACAGTCTTGAAGGGAAAAAAAGAATTAAAACTTAATTCTCTGGGACTTCATTAATTATGAAATCCATATTATTTTCATTAGCTTGTAGGCCCTAATACATTACACTTAATGGAAGTTAATTGAGTTCTACTTTTTTGTCTTTTAAAAGAGATAATTAACATTATCAGGCATTAAAATTAAGTGTATTGTGCTATTCCAAATCAGTCTGAGCTGGAAATGTATTGGGCTCTTTCCTTTTACTACTTCTACACTAATAGTAAACATACTAAAAGCAAAATGGTTCTGGAAAAAAGATTATGGCATGGTTCATGCTGAACTACATTCATAAATTAGAATGAATGTAGCTATTTGCCCAATGAACTGAAATCATGTTTTTTATTACCTTCCATACTCATTAAAAGTAAAATTTTCAAGTAGTTAAAGTGCAAAATGTGGCCTATTGTACTTTTTAAAATTATTATCTACACTGCTGGGGAAAGTCCCACTGCATCACAGTCCTCCCACCTCTTAATTATCTAAATTATTTTTTTTACCAAACGTTAGTCCAGAGAACTAACTGCCTTACATATGTGGTAATTAAAACATAGAAACTTGCACCTGTTGGCTTGTAGATACCACAGGGTTTTAAATTTGGCATGGCATTGGAGAATCCTGTAAACTTCCTGAATAAACTTCCCTTCAGATAAGATTTTGCCTGTGTTTCTCTTGCAAGCTGCAGGGTCACTGGGGAAGGAGGACTGTGGGGAAGGTTCCCTGAGTAAAAGCAGCACCAGTATACAGAACAGCAAGAGGACAGAGTGATCAAATGTGGGATGGGTTGAGGACAACGCAGGTGAAAGCACAGATAGTTAAGAAGAGAGTTTGAACTTTATGCCCTAAACTAGTAGCAGCTAAGAACAGAGTTATCATTCTCAGATTCTGGGAGCCGGCAGTAATTTGCATGTATTTAGGTGACTTTATTTTAATTGACGGAACAGTGTGAGTTGTCAGGACTTGCTTTGGGTGCTAGTAAAAATATTACTTGGTAGCTTTCCTATCTACCCCAGGGATCCTCAATTTTTGTGTATTTGTTTGAGTTCAGTACTGGCTCCTTTACTTTCATGACACTTGCATTTAGTGCATTCAAGACTACTGGGTAATCCCTTCTGAACCCTTGAGGGAGTTTTCGCTTTTTCACTTATCCTATAGGGGCTGCATTCCTAGTTACGTATAGCACATCATCTAGGAGGAGAGAGAGATCCAGACACGTAAGGCACGAACCTTCTTTCATGGTGTTCTTGAGCCTAAGGTAATACTATATCCATGCTCCAAACTCCTCTATAAAGTGACTTTTGGATTCCATTTCAACAAATTTAATTCATTGGCCATCTGTCCCCAAAACCTCAATATTTTTTTACTGGGGAAAACTAGAGTGGTTAAATTTTATGTAAAAAAAGGCAATGAGTTTAAATACCTCAGCCACATAAAGCTTTTTCATACAGCAGCGGTGAGGAAAGATCCAGTTCTTAAAAAACAAAGGAACTGGCAGGGTAACTCAGAAGCAAGTGCAATACCTGCTACTGCCTTTAATTTGTTTGAAATTGACCAGATTTAAAGTTGATTATGTCTTTTTAAATATAAGTGCTGTAGTAATACTAAACAGACTATTGTAGACAATAATTTCCAGGCTTTTTCAAATGAAATTCACACTCAACAGCTTAAATGTATTTCAAACAAATATAAAAGTTCATAACTACTTTGTATTTGGAATTTAGAAACACAAAAATTGAGTGTGATCACAGCAATCTTTCTTTCCCAAATATTAGTGTGAAATGTAAAATTGTTTCCAGTCTTCTACAGATATTGCTTTTTATAGTGCTCAGTGTCTGGCATGCGATATGGGTTTAGCTTAACCCTTCCTGGATACTTTATATTACAGATAAATGTGCTGAACCACCATGCTTATTACTCACTAAATCATCTGCTGGTTAGGAAATTAATTTTAAAGAAATCAGAGGTGAAAAGGTGATTAAAGTTTTAGTCAGAGAATTCATAATTACTGTACGCTCTAATTCCTTGTCATCCTCTTTCTCCACTTAGTGCAAGTTATAAATAAGATGCAGGAAAGCAGTAAGAGCTGGGGAGAGGAGAAAATGGGTTATCATCAACCAGGTAGTTTATTCATTATATCAGGTATTGGATTCTTTTGTTTGACTTGCAATATAGTAAAATCACTTGGAGATTTAGAAATAGAGAGGGAGATAACTTCTGTGGATTTATCTGGTTTCAGCTTTAGCTCTCTTCATGTGATAGACTCCAATTCTCATCGTACTTTATTTTTTCCATCCTGGCATTTAATATCACCATCAACTTTAATTCAATTTATAAGGGACGCTGCAAAATATCTTTATTTAACAGAAGTGGTAAAGGGGAAACAATTATAAAATAGTTAAAGGGATGCTGGCTGCTTTGCTGAACCATCTGTCTGCACTCGCATTTGATACAATTGATATTAAGACTTGAAAAAATCCACTTGCCCATGCCAAATGGGAAGCTTTTCTGAGCAAGTGCCATCAGCATCTGCGGAATCTAAAGTTTCCTTTAAAATAAATAAATAAAAAAGGGGGCGGGAGGGGGGCGTGATGGCTGTGAATATATCCTTTTCCATGTAAACCAGTTCGGTGCTGTCTTCTAGATTTGTGGACAGATGGCTCCAGTGCCTTTCATGCTGCTGTGCTTGGAGCTTTCCCAACCGGCAGCAGAGTGAAGACTAACCAGAGCCATGTAATTTTTCACTGCTGCAATTCACAACCTTGATAATCAGCTTAAAATGTCCTTCCCTTGGTCTGTTTCCAGTAGATAATTGTCCGTCCCCCCCACATACCCTGTGATGGTTTTCTTCCTGGACACAAGCTAGTTATTTCCTTGGAGTATTATTCATTAACAGTAAAACCCCACAATAACTTACTATATCAGCTTTAGCTAGCTAGCCTCTGTTCCTGTGTCAGGTATATAAACGTAGGTGGTATTCTCCCAAGTAGGAGAATCCTAAGTCTTTCCAATCAATCTGTTGGGCAGAGGCCTGTATCAAAGGTGACCAAGGTAACAGAAGTCCAGCTCAGTGAGTTACATAAAATTGCTCAGACAATCAGTGAAAAGGAGACACACAGACTGAATTAGTCCAGACTAAAAGGTCCGCTTATATCACCCAAAGGCTAGGAAGATCATGACTAGTAAACAAAAGAAGAACGGAACCGGAAATTAAAATGACCCAACATTGGTAGGTTGGAAACTAGGTCTAATTGGTGGTCAAAATAGTGAGGGAATGGACTATCCTATCCATTGCCTTCCTACCCCCTGAGGTCCTTTTGAAAGACTTCTGGGGCATTTAATGCTGAGAGATGGGTGGACTGCAAAGAGTGAGCTTTACCATCATTGCTGTCACCTCATCATCTGTTGGCACCAAAGAATCCGTCATGAAATACCACTGGACTTTCATTGTCCTTCTCCTGAGAGACGACCTGACCAGGCAAGGCCAGAGAGGGACCCAGATGACATTGCTACCTCTACCAGCTTTGGCTAAATCCCGAGCAACACCTGGAAAGTGATATTTGGGTCTCTGCTGTCAGCGCCCCCACACCCCGTGTCTCATGTTCCTTCCTTCCCCACCTTCTTTTCATTCCTTCTCTCTTTTGCCTTTTGTTTAATAAGTGTTGCTAAGCCAGCCAAGAAAGAGTTTCATAACATTGCTGTGAGCTCACAACCAGTGAGACAGCTCAAAGTAATGTCTCCAAGACAGCCTGATGCTGACATGCTGATACAAGTTTGCCAGGTCTCAGAATGGCTGGTAAGACTGTGTGTTACACGTTTTTCTCCACAGCAGGGTTGCAGGTAAAAGTGAACCCCATAGAAACTGTATTTTCTATTGAGGCTATTCTTTTCTTTACCCTTTTGTGCATATTTCTTTCTTTTTCTTTTTGTCTAAAGGAAGCAGGACTGGATTTCAACAGCAGCAGCTCCAGCCCATCTCAGCTGAATTTTTCTCTTTCCCAAATAACCATCTCCTGTTGTTACCATCTTTACTACTGTCTAGAAGGGTGTCATACAAGGCTTTCTGTATAAAAATGCTGTATATAACTAAAGGGAATAAGGAGTATTGTTAAAATTAAATTCTTACTTAATACGTTACAATTAAAAGGCTTTATTTTATTCCCCTTTTTTCTGTATCTTTAATAAAATTGGATTATTAAGGATTGAACGATGGTGGGTGGTATGGGACAAAGCAGGCCAAGGTGGATGCACTTGAAGCCCCAAATCATGTTTAAATGTTTAGTGTTGTATAGTGATGGGATCATGTTAACACTTTTGAATCTTTGGACCCATTGTTTCCATTAAGCTTAACACCCTTGCTAGCATAAGTTGAAACAGGTGCAAAATATGTTAGTGATATCATACCTCAGTGTTAATACTGTGTGGTGGAGAAAGTTGGATGATGTATCGCAGCGTCACAAATACATATAGAAGCAAGGAAATAATTTTGTATCTGATCATAAGAAATTTAACTTCCTTTAAAATAAAAGCCAAAGCAAGTTTTCTGTGCCTCTGGTTAAATGAGTACTGGATAGTACTCTAGAAAGTAGAACTATGTATAGATGGAGAGTCCTATTTTGTTTTCTTTGCAGTTGGTGAAAGCAATCAAAGAACATTAAATGATCACTTATCTACCTGATTCCTTCCAAATGGAGATGGACAATATATAGAATCAGATCTTCAGTTGGGGCTCACTTCTGCCAGGTACTTAACACTCTGGCTTTGACCCAGCAAAATGCTTAGGCACTCGCTTACCTTTAAGCATGCGAATAGTCGCTATTGAAGTCAATAGGACTGTTTGCATGCTTAAAGTTAAGTATGTCTTAATTGTTTTGTTGGGGCTCTGTCAGGAGCTTGGAACTTAGCAAGATTGAGTCCCTAGTACATGCCATTTGAAGATCTGCCACACCTATTTTTCCCTTGCATGCTTCTTTTTTAACAAGTATTCACTGTCAAGTAGTTGAATGCATTTAAAAAACCTCTTAAAGGTTCAGGGTGCAGAAAACATAGCCACCATGAATCTTCTAACATGCCCTGGAGCTGTAAATTTAAACTTTAATTTCTGGCTATATTTCCTCTGTCAGTCTCTAGGCCACAAACAGCTTTCTTAATGCATCACTTCTAATCCTGATTGACAGTAACTGTTCAGTCATTGTGCATGTGTGTAATCGAAATGAAAGCTCCTCTCCCACTCCCTCCACTTTTATTGTGAGTTGCAAGTGGTAAAAAGAGAAGTTCCATTTACAGCTTAGGTAACAAAATGGATTTTTTCTCATTTCCAACGAAGAAAAAACCCACTCAGCTCCATTGTAAACTGAGAAATACAGTTTTCTAGTTTTACTCTAAACATTTTTCATTCAGTACATGTTGATAGTACTTTTATTTGTCCACAGCAGCGAACTTTTACTGTAATAAAAATTAAACTAGCGTTTTATGGATTTGTAATATGAATGTTAACATTCTGAGCAGTTAATGTAGCTAATGCCCACACCAGGTATGAATTATTTGCCAGGTGTGTTAACTGCTCTAAGAGAACACTGCAGAAGTATCACTCACTGTTATACTTTGTTCACAAGCTTAATAATTTTAAAAGAGGAGCTCAGATGTGACTTACCATAGGTAACTCTTTTTATCCATGGCAAAAGCTTTGTAGCACTGATCACTGTTGCCTAATGCCTGTGAATATTTTAACTTTGTGCATGGTTTCAACTTGTCTCTTTCTTTGAGATAAAAAAATATTCTAACTAGAACTGTGTATTCTTTAATTGCTTAAAATGTAACATTTTGCTGGAGGTGTCCAAGTTGTAATATAATGCATGGAATATATCTGTTATATAAATTCAGTTCACTGATGTAAAGCAAGAGCTTTTCAGCATTTTATGTGAATGCTGAGTTAATTTTTGTACTGTCAATTGCTGGTTATTTTTCTGCTGGACAGAATTCAGTGTCTTGGAAGAGTTTTCGCTAGTTGTAAAGTGAGGATTAATGCTATTCACTGTCTCAGAAATGTCTGTTGATACCACAAAACAGGTTTGATTCAGTCCTTCATTTGGTTTAATGTGTCCTCAATTTTGGGCCTCCTATTCATTGTTTCCAAAGAAAGAGGTGAATTCTAAGGTAAGGATAATGGTCAGGATCTCTTTCAGGTAATATACCAGATGGCATAAGAACTACAGGTAGTGCATCGTGACTCAAGTATTAACTCCTTCCACAACTTTTTGTTGAGAGAGAGCCACTGGCTTTCAATCTTTTTGTTTTCCCTTACCCTGTTTTCAGTAGACCTGCACTTGAAGGCCTTCCATGGTTCAGCTTTTGCCATGAGGGCAGGAGATTTCATCTCACTTATTTAGTTTTCTTCCCTATTGCCTCTATATAAGTTTGCGGTTCTGTCTTCTACTTCCAATTATTTTTCTCTTCTTTCTTTGTGTTCTTTGGAACCTTAAGTTCTTGGCATATGAAGTTCTTACTTCTTCTTGATGGTTTTCCCCACCTTGTCTCTCCTTCTGTAAGTTCCCCCTCCCCCTTCTTCTTGCCTGGTTTGTCCCTCTTCATATCTCAGGGTTCATAGATGGCAGTACAGATTTTACCAACGATGGTTCTAATTTCCCTGGGGACTGCACTTTGACACAGTGGGAAGGCTTATGTGTTCCAGTGACCCTGAAGAGCTATGCCGGTGCGAATTTTAACTGCTGGTAGGGCCACCAAGCTGGACAGGTGAAAGGATAGGAACCAGAAGACCAGCAATCAACTGGTCCTCCAGCTTGGGAGTTGAGTGATAGGCCAACAACCTATTCTCATAAAAACATTCAAGTGGTAGAAACACAACAAAGTAGCTATTCCAACAAACAGCATAATAGATAAGAGTGACGGAGCCTTGTTCATGGTCTAAATCAGTGGTTCTCAAGCCCATTGGGTATGAAATCTCATCTAGATATTTGCCTAATTTTTCAACAGGCGACATAGAAAGCAGGAGCTAACCTAAAATTTCATACAGACAATAACTCGTTTATACTGCTCTATATATACTGGAATGTATTCCAGTTGATTTATTTTATAATTCTATGATCAGAGTGAGAAAGTAAGCAATTTTTCAGTGATAGTGCGCTGTGACACTTGTCTTTTTCTGTCTGATTTTGTAAGCAGTTAGTTTTTAATTAAGCTGAAACTTGGGGTACACAGGACAAATCAGACTCCTGAAGGGGGTACAGCAGTCTGGAAAGGTTGACAGCCACTGCTGTAAATAATGTCGACACAGAAAGGCGTCTGGTTCCGAATTCTAGTAAGCGGGGAGTCTGGGAGCTGTTACGTCCCCCGCTGTAACCAATTCTGTGGGCACTCTGGTGACTCCTAGGTTATATGTTTAGGGGCTCCTCGTTCTCCGCCCATCATTTCTGTCTTTTGGGCATTCTCCCTTCCTTCCTGCATGACTTCCCCTCTCCTCCTCAGCAAAACCTGAATATCTGTTAGTACGCTGCCAGAATGGAATAAAATTATGGTCATATGACTACCAATAAGATAAGGATGCTGGCAGGTTCAACATACAGAATAATTGAAATGTGAACTAGAAATACTTTCTCTGTGCTATTTCTTTCAGCATTTAGACCTGCGAGTTGGATGTTTCTAAGTCAGGCACATAGATCGGGTTCACTTGTGTATGATTTTAGCTAGTGATTTAAATTACTGTGACAAAGCTTTTGGTTTGAAGGACGTGTAATTTTGGGGTAAATGTACCTGAGCTTAATCCTTGCAGTCGGTCTTAGCCAATAGATTGCCGTCTATGCTTGTCCAGTTATCTACTCTGAATTATTTAGACTGTCAGACATGCCTTATTCAGTCTGCTCCTGACTTAAATAAAGCATTTAAGTGTTTCTGATGAACCCATATAAATAAACAGTGTTGTTTTCCAGAGCAAAGAGTAAAACTTTATCAGGTTGATGATGTCTAAATGAAAGTCTCGATTTAACTGCAATCAAAATAATGCATTTTATAATTCTCTTCCATTTATTTTTCTCTTTGTTCTGTCTATACCTTCCTAAGATGTTTAGGAGTTGTGTTTTTTCCCTTCTAGGGTGACGTATCAACGGTTGAATCCTTACTGAAAAATGGAGCAGACCCCAATGTTAAAGACCATGCTGGATGGACACCGTTGGTAGGTATCAATATTTTTCTGATATCTACATTTTTGTCTGTTTTCCTCCCCTCTTCCATTTCTTACAATTTGTTCTTTCCCTCCCCCATCTTCCTTCTGACAATGTGAGAATAGTCTTCCTTTAGAATCATTCCATCTCTCCTCAACTGTCAGTGTTCTCTACCACTTTTACCATCATATTCAGGACAATCTTCATCTACGATTTTGTAAGTGTGGAAAGTGATCTCTTTTGAGGTTAGTATGTAAGGACGGTTTCTTGTACTTCTTGTAAAACTCTTAATGCCATTAGACCTGAAGTTCCCAACATTTTGGGTGCTCATCAGATAGTGGAATTTGAACTTTTGGTTATCATCAGGTATATTTGCGTATTGCTGCAAGCTTGAATTTCATTTAAAAATGATAGTTAGTGAGTGCTAATCCCTTTTCATCTACTGCCTTTTTCTCCCAAAGAGCATGTTTGACCCTAGTCGATAACTTGGAAGGTTTTCCTTTATAGTCTTATTTGTCCAATTTGAAAAGATAATTACTTGCTATGGCTGTTGTACTGTCAAAATGTAATACCATCTCCATATCATAGTGCCAGTCTGTGAGATTCTGTGGAAGTGAATGCATTAACTCATGGTACCAAGCATCCATTTTTAAAAAAATTCTGTGTTTTCATTCGAATGTTGTGTCTTTCTCTCCCGGGTACTTTTTGTCAACATCATCAACTAGCACGAGGCTTGTAATCAGGGGCACAAGAACGTGGTGGAGCTATTGCTACAGCACAAGGCTTTGGTAAACACAACTGGGTATCAGAACGACTCACCGCTTCACGATGCTGCCAAGAATGGGCATGTGAGCATTGTTGAGCTGTTGCTTTCACATGGAGCCTCCCAGGATGCAGTGTGAGTAATGTGTAATGGTTTTTAATTGACTTCTTCATTTCCAAATGGATGTTGCTGTTGAAAAGCCAGGATGTAACATTGAGTAAATTTGAACCAAAACTTAATACAATATGTCTGGTTTATTCAATGAGGGCTTCTTTTTGTTCAATAACACAATGTTCTGATCGTCCCTCTTTTCAACTTGTACGTTATCCTTTTTGCTGAAGCTTCAAGGTTGTCCTAAGCTTTCCTTTATGAAGTTTGGAACAAATCATGACTATTGGGCTACTTTAAAAAAAAAAAATCAGTAAAAATTTCTATTATGCACTTAGGTTTTTTTTCACTAATTTTTAAAAGTACTTCCATAATAGAAATTTTTGCTGATTTTTTTTTTTAAAGTACTTCCATTTTAACTATGTATATTTCTGGTGAGTTTGTTCTATTGATATGCATGTAGCAAACGTCTAGAGTTGTAAAGTGATGATACTGACTCGTACGTTAAAATTATTCATGGATTTATTTTTCTAACTGTCATCTCATCAGCTGAATGAGACACTAGGTTGGTCATGAGATGATATGGTAGTATTGCTATTTGTATTAGCAGTGACATGTATAAAATCTGTAATCTGGTACTATGCATGCTGCCAGTAAATGACGTGCACATTACATGCTTATAGAATGTAGCCTTGTTCAGATCTGACTTGTTTGCTGAAATATGTACCTTATTGGCCATGGTGTGAAGTTGGAGATAAGGAAGCTTTAGTACATTAGTTACCACGAATTTTGTAAACTTATTGAAGTTCTGCTGCAGAATGGAGGTGTTTTATCTGTAAGCAGAAAGCGATCAGAAAATACTCCTAGTTTATATGAAATGCATCAGAATATAAAAAGTAAATCAGAAAAGTAAAAAGGAATCTTTCTCTTGGCCCTTGCAGCACTGCAATGTCTGCTTCTTAATGTGTCAGTTTTCCAAGTTAGAACATTCACCAGTTGGGTATTGGTAGCTGGCTGTGTGGTTTTTACAACTCTCCTGGGTTTCAGATAATATTTCACAAACAACCGATTTTGATATAAATCTTTTTGATAGCAGCCAAAAGACTGGAAATATTGTGCAGTAGGACTTCAAATCAGCAACACTAGATTTTTCTGTTTTTGCTAGGTTTGCTATCAGAAACTGAAGTGAAGCTGAGAGAACTTTTTTTCAGTTAGCCTTTTCATATTGGCAAACATAAGTCTCCTACTCATTTCAAATCAAGAAAATAGATTGAAGTCCAGTTCCATTCAAGCGAATGCAAGCTAACAAGACATAGTCTATTGTGGATATAATCAATATTCTACTATTTATTGTAGCAAAAATATCTAAAAGAGTGTGACATGGGATACCCAAGGCTACATCCCCTCTAACATCAGTATTTTTAGGAGACTGGCAAGAGGTGCTATTAGCATACTACCATTGCTGGAATCCTTAGGTACAGAAAAGGGCTGTATTTGAATTTTTAAAGGAGAGAGGTTGTTAACAGGGGGCACTATGATTTCAGAATTTCCAGGATAGTCTAAATTCATTTATAGTTACTTACATGGTTTTACAAATAGGTACCTAGCAAGATTTTTTAAATGTACCTTGATAAAGGCTCTTGTAAAGTGAGTGGTGTCTGAGAATAATGATAATGCTAGACAGTTCTCATGCAATAATTACAACAGTGATTTATTCAAACTTTCTTAAATCCTCTGGGAACAAATTTAGCATTCTTTGTGTTTCATCTCTTGAAATAGACCTGCAAGTCTTATGAAGTGCTAAGACACTAACACTTGCCAAGTGCCACAAAAAAGTTTGTTTTCCTGATTTATATGGTCCTTCTATATTTGTTGTTGGGGATACTATTGTGTAACTCACTACCGGAGTAGTTGCAGAATTGCAGCAAAGATCTTTTCTTCCCATTTGGTAAAAACAATTAGTCCTCTTACTCCATTGGTTAAAGTTACTCCCATGTTGTAGCATATAGAAGAGTGCCCTTTCTTTCTGCGAAGTCAGCAGTAAGTCTTCAATTTAATAGCACTATGTAAAAACTAGGTATTTTTCATCAGTCAATCCCAAAATGCTTTACAAAGGAGGCCAGTATTATTATTGCTATTTTACAGATGTGGAAACTGAGGCATGGTGAGACGGTGTCATTGAAGTGCAAACAAAACTTCTAAGTCCAAGAGATGTTTCTTTCATAAAGCTTGCTCCTGTTCCCAGTGTGACAGTGCATCATGTTGACTCTTGCAGTTCCCTCTGACTCACAACCCTTCATTCTTCTCTTTGGCATCCCTTGCTTCAGTTAATTCTTGCATTTATTTTCACTGAAAGCGTGACGTCACATAAATTCAGACTTTCCTAATTGCCTGTGTAGCAGCAATTGTGACCAAGCTGGTAGTATAGCGGTTCAAAGCCCCTTACTGATCAAGACATGATGGTTTCTTAACATTGAGTTGTTAATCCCGTTGTCTTTCAATATGTGATTACTTAGCACCAGGCTATTTATGTACACCTCTGACATGGGATTTGTGTCACTATCAGCCAGGCTCTAGAAAGGGTAGAGATTGAGTAATACTGAGTCTTGATCACGGGGTCTGAAGTTGTACTCTCAGTTTAAGAATCTACTGGGAAGATGCATAACTTTAAATGGAAGATGTTTGTGGTCTTAGCTTGTACTGCTCAAACTGCTGTGCTGTTTTCTTCATCTCAGTTCATCTGGCTAATATTTCAGTTTTCTACTAATTTTTGTTCATCTACATATCACCAGGCCCTCAAGGAGCTTAAAACTTCCTGTTAAAGAGCCTTCTTTTGTCATGAGATATGTGGTTCTTAATTAGCTGATGAAACCTTTTAGAGCCATCTAAAAACCTGAATAATCACCAGTTTTTCCTGTATCTATCTTAGCCCACTAAATTTTGTCAACATGTTAAATGTGTTCGATCCCTATTTAGGCCCACTGTATAAATATTCATCCTTAAGCAAAATACAGCTTTTGCAGTCAACCATTTTTATTTTGACTGCAAAATTATGTGAGCCAACATTGTATTTTTGAGTGTGCCCTAGTAATTTGGGGTGCTAGCGTATTGGAATAAAAGTGAAGCGTGTGTTGCATTTAGGGTATGTCTACATTTGAGAGCTAGTGGTATAAATTTCTGCTCGAGGGAAATACCTGCACTAGCTCTGATCAAGCTAGCACAGTAAGAATATCGTGTAGCCATGGGAGCACAAGTGGTTGGGGAGTGGCTAGTCACCTTGAGTATATACCTAGCATTTTGGACGGGCAAATACTTGGAGTGGCTAGCTCCTCCCACCACTCACAATACCACAGCGACACTATTTAGTTCACTAACTTGAATGGAGCTACGGCAGGTATGTCTTCTCAACCTAAATTTACACCTCCCGCTCGAAGTGTAGACATATCCTTAGAGTGCTAGTCTGAAACAGTTCTGTATGGCACTTTATAAGTAGTGTACTATAAAATACAGTACCTAGTTTAATACTGCTTTTTAGGGATTTAGTATCTTATTTACTGCCCTGCCTAGAGATCTCAACTGAGATAAGACCCGTTGTGTTAAATGCTGTACATATACATGGTAAGATCTGAAAGCTTACACTTTATCTGCCTTGTCTGTTTAGATGGTAAGGGAGAAAGGAAGTACTTTTATCCCCATTTGAGAGATGGAGAACTGAGGCAAAAATTTGCCCAGAGTCACACAAGTATCTGTGGCTAGGCCAAGAATTAATGTTTTAGCTGTCGTACATACATTACTCGCATATGGAGTCTTTGTGAATTTTTAAAATGTAACTTTTCAAGCACCTTTAAACAGACATCTAATATTACCATATAAATAAACTTCATGTCTAGCACATCTCACCTCAAGGATACTGTCAGATTTTTATCTCTATGATTTAGATATAGGAAATAGCATTACTGTGAAAGGGAGTGTATGCACATATTTTGTAGGAAGAGAACATAGATCAGAATTGTTTTTATTTTCCAGAAGACACATCATAGGATTTCAGTTTTCCTTGGCAGTACTTCTTTGTAGGGGGAATCTGCGAGATTAAATAGGGAATTTTCTTTTCTGTTCAAAGTTTTTCTAAGAAAGATACGAACTGCAAATGAAAAATATTGTATGGACCAATGGACCTATTAATTGCCCAGCTGGTCTAGTTAATTTTTTTAAGTTAATCTCCTACACGTTTATATTTTCATGTGCTTGTTCTCTTGAGTTCTGTCTTTTTTTTTCCTTGCTTCACAGCAAGCCAAGTGACTTGAAAAATTAGATCTATGCATTTGCAATTTCACAGTTGTTCATAAATGCTTTCACTCAAATGGGCTATCTCGCCAGTTCTTCATGCACAATAAGTTTAGCATTAGTAAAAATCGTCTCACTGCCTTATTTCTTTTAGGTGTGTGTTAGCCTTCATCCAGTGGGCGCACGTTTGAGTCTGAACAATCCTAGGCAAATGAGAATATTTATTTAGGAGTAGATGTGCCTCTAGGCGGAGATGTGAGCAAGGCATGGACATACACTGCTCCACCCCGCGAGTAGTCCCAGATTACGTTGTGCCTCAGATACTCCTCAAACCACAATTCCTTCCTTGCTTACCTCTTGCTTGGGTGTTGCAGGGGGCAGAGGGGTATGTGTTAATTTGCCTATTGCCCTATACCAGCAGCAAATCATAACCCTTCCCACGCACAATCAGCTTAGTTAGTGTTGGCTGGTGCATTGGGGAGCAGAGCCAAGGCTGTGCCCACTTCTCATCCTCCTGCTCCCACAGTGTAAAAAGAAGGTTCTTGTTGTTTACCATATAGCCCAAGTCTGAGTGGTAAATGGGTTACCTACAGGGAATTAGGAATTTTCCACATGGGGTAAATGGTAAAAATATAGCATTGGGAGCTGATCTCTCTTTATCCAAGAAGGGTTGGAAACCAGGAACACAGATGAGCATACAAAAATTTAGCATTTGACTGCCTAAATTGGAGACTGCAAACCAAAAATCAAACTTCTCAAGGCTTTTGAAGTTCTCCTTAATTCAGCATACATATCTATCTGCCTTCTCCTCTATTGTGTGATCCCTTACTTCCTGACCAGTAGGTTTCTCCCCTCACTACACTTCACTGTATCATTATTGTTACTCCATATGCTGAAATGGTATTTGTGGGCTTGAGAGAATTCAAGTTTTAGTATTTATAATTTCAATGGATATTATCAATGTTCATTTTTAAGCACTTTGTCCTGTTACTATTTTTATTATTATATATTTAGTTTTATATTATATAATATTTATTTTTATTTTATATTTATACTTTTATTGTTCTTATTCCTATTATTCTCCCCTCACTACACTTGTATCATTATTGTTACCCCATGTGGTGGAATTGTATCTGTGGGCTTGGGAGAATTCAGTTTTTAGTATTTATAATTCAAGGGATATTATCAATGTTTATTTTTATGCTCTTATTTTCTATTCTTCTCTATTAACATTTTCAAAGTTGTGGGAAATGATAGGGGTCAGATGACAATTATTTAGTGACTGTAGATGTTGAGATTCAGAAAGTTAAATCTTTATTACTCTTAAAACACAAATTTTCAGAATCACGTCTAAAAGTATATGAAGTAAATCAAACTCTAAGAAGTTCTCAAGCAGCGCTTTCCTTACCGTACCTATCTGTAAATTTCGATTATTATCGATTGAACATGTGAGTGTGTGAGAGAGAGAGAGATACAAATGTGCCGATTTAAAAAAAAAAATAAAAAAATTTCCAAGCCTCTGTATTCATGAGTGAGACGTATTCTCAATGCCTGTTGTGCCCTAACCTGAAACTGAGCACTGCTTTCTGCACTGTTGCTTTTCTGATGTGAGAGGCCCACGTCAAGCTCCACCTATTGGTGTCAGCCATGTCACCCTCATCTTTCAGTAACAAACATCCTGGAAATTTTACATTAAGATCCCATTCGACTGGCAGCAGCCAGTGGATTCCCATTGTTCAATAGTGTCGCCCCATCAAACAAACTCCAGGGCTAAAGGTTGCCAGATACTGTCGAGGAGCTCTTTGACTTGTGGTCCCTCAAAATCCAGTACTGAAAGTCAGGAAGGTCAGCTGCAGTATTGTATGCAATGTTATTCTCCATATTGGTTTAAGATCAGGCTTGAAGTGCCCTTGAGGGTCTTAGTTCTCCAGCACAGTGATCCTCCAATTTTAAGTTTAGGTTCTCTTTAGCCTTGAGTTATTTCACCATCAGTCAGTACTTTGATGATTAGCTGATAGATTTTTTTGTCTCAAAGGGTACATCTGGCTTTTACACAACTAAATCAACCTTGAAAAGTCTATTTTCACCCTCATTCAAGAAGAGGCATTTATTGGATCACTTCTGGACTCTGGATTAGCAAGAGCAGTACATCTACCTTGTCTAAAAAAGATGGAGCCTCTAACTTCAGGAGTCTATCATCAAAGAATAAGAGACTAAAAATTGTAAGGCTTTAGTTAAGGTTGAGGAACCCTTTATTTAAAAGGAGACTCTTCTATGTACTATAAACTCTGCATGCTTACGTGAATCACCTTGAAATGTGGTGTGCCTCATTGGGGGTGAATGGTAGAGGTAGTGATCCAAATTTGGAGTTATTTGAGCTAAAGGTCCCCCAGATACCCAAAAACCTTTTCTTAATGTTGACAAATTTTACTGATGCTTTTCTGTGCATATCTGGGCATCAAACTATGTACCCAAGGCTGTCTCAATCACTCAGCACTTACCTCAGTTAATGGATGGCCACCACTGCCCCTTTGGGAAGGCAACATTGAAGATGATGTTAAACAGAGCATTATGTTTGCACCTAAGGTTTGTGCACCAAATGGATTACACTGCACATGTGGAAAGTACGCAAGAGTGTTGCTACCCAGCCTGTTTTCACATGACCTTGGTGGCTCAAGGTGAGATGCTATGGTCTTTGAACCTGAGCAGCACCCAGGCATTATAAATTCAGAACCCACCCTTGGCAAAAATCTGAAAATGAAATGTCTGCATATTGCTACAATCTGCCTTTGTCAAAGGATTGGTTTTAATTTTTGTTTTGTTTTGGGGGGAGGTGGGAGGAAAATGTAATCTGAATACAGCAGAAAATTCGGAAGGTGCTCAAAGTATCTTGAAAAAGAAAGTAAATTACGCATACAAATGGTTGCTGGGAGAAGGGGGAAGAGTAGAGGGATAGGAAAGGGGTTGTGGGCACAGGCTAGGGTGTGGGGCAGTGGAAGTTGGAGGTAGAGTGATTAGAGGTGTGGGGGGCTGTCATTCTCCCTCCTATGTCTGTGTTGGGATCTGGGGGCCCTGCCCCTGTATGGTGGGTCTGAAACCCTCTCCCTTCTTCCTAGATGTGTGCCAGGATCTTGGGTGGCCCTGAAGGTAACACAAATTTTTAAACCTGAGGGAAATATAAAGTTAAGTGACACACCATCCCTGTGTGGATTGGGGGAGCTGGGGGGTCAGGAGTGGCATGGAGGGAAGGTGGACTAGGTGGGCAAGGGGCTTGGCATAGTAGCCTTGACCAAAGCAGAGATAAAGGAGTCTGTGGGTTGGGGGGGACTTAATAGGTGTGTAGGCTCTGTGTACCGTTCAGGGTACAAAAATCAAAGCATGTGGTCCTCCAATAATCTGCCTGATATGTATGCAGCAGCAGGGTGTGCCAGACATCTTGGCACAACTGATGTGCTAATAACTTCTGAAGTGCTCTGGCTTAATGGGTAAGGAACTGGATGGTGAGCTGAGAATGGTGGTAGGGGAGCCTGTATATTGTGGGCGGGGGGAGTGGAAAAGGAGACAAACACACCTATGTTTGCTCATGTGCTTAGTTACTATAATTGCCATGTAATAAAACTCAAGTTCTTGATTTCTCTCATTGGCCCTGTTAGCAACTACACGCTCCAAACATTCAAAGCATAACCTTTATCCCAACTCTACTATAACAAAGTGTGCAGAAGGGGATATTGAGGAATTTCACACAACCATGCTGGGCCTAGTGCAGAGAAAAGTGGACTGGGACTCAGAAAACCTGGGCTCTGTTCCCAACCCTGTCACAGACCTGCTGGGTGACCTTGGCCTCGTCTCTTCACCTTGCAATACCTCAGGTTTCCCATCTGTACATTGAGGCTAATGACGTTTCCCTCCTTGGTAAAGTGCTTTGAGATAATGCACTGACAGAAACCCCTCATTGATGCAGAGTTACAGTTGCCCGGTGGTAACTTTTTTTGCCCTTCTGGAATGTTAAGTTCAGCAAAACTCAACTTCTGACAAACTGGGAATGAAGAGTTCAGCTCTGCTCCCATGTGAACTTAACTGTGCCCGCTTTGAGTGATGCCCCAGTGCGCTCAGAACATCCAGACTCTCACTCTGCCTTTGCACTGTACTGGAGTCACCTAGACCTGTCCTGCTTCACTTTAGTCTACTCCACAGAAAGAATACCTCACTTGCTACATTTTACAGCCTTGTCAGCCCCTTCATCCTTATGCACAAGCTGCTATCTTAACAGTATACTGTTGCCTGCACCAGGGGGCTAGAATTAAGATTGCATGGAGATGTACTTTAACTCTCTTTCCTGGTTTTCAGAAGATTGAGTTTTGCTGAACTCTGCTCTGGAAGGGCACAAGATGCCATTGGGTAATCTTAACACTATTAATCTTTTTTTGTCAGTGAATATGATTAATGCCAGTCAGCATGGTTTCATAGAAAATAGGCCTTGTAATCATGTGGGGAGGAGGGAACTAAATCTGTTTTACAGGTCTAGTTGATAAAGGGAACTGTGTTGATATAGTATACTTGGATTTATCCTGGGTTTCACATGACTTTTGGGGTTTTTTTTAAAGTACATTATATGGAATTAACAGAACACACATTAGAGGGATTAAAACTGGATCACTGACAGATCTCAAAATGTAGTTGTTGATAGTGAGATAATAATAAGCAGGCCTTTTTCCAGTAGGATCCTCCAAGAATCAGTTCTTGGTCCAACTCCATTAAATATTTTTATCAGTGATCTAGACAATGAGAATAAACCCTTTGCTGGTGAAGTTTGCAGATGAGACAAAGATTGGTGGAGTAGTAAATGAGGGTGGGTTACTGCTATAGAGCAATCTGAATTGCTTGGCTAAATACTTGCAATCCAATACTGTGTTCCACTGTAGTCAAATGCAAGGTTATAGCTCTGGGAGTCTAGAACAGATTGACTGCAGGATGAGAGATTATCTTGGACTGTCTTGGAAAGCAGTGAGTTAGAGGGATTTTAGGGCCTGCTGTAGATAATCAGCTCGATGTGGGCTCTCAGTACAGTGGTGGGCCAAAAAGATCTAATGGAAAGAAAAGCCAGAATACCTTCCTCTTGAAGCATCAAATTGACCTTAGCTAGATATGGGACCCTGGGCAGGGTGGACCATTTCTGAGATAATACAGAGAATCTTTTCTAGCTGCTTCATTGTTATGTCTTGCTCACACGATTGGCAGAGACTGTTCATCCTTCTCTGTAGCATAAGGTGTGGTTTGCCTGTTGGGATCATCTGGGCATATCTCACCTAATCAGTGTCCTGCTATTGCAAGGGCCTCCAGATTTAACCAAATCCACAGCCTATGTTTATGCAATGTTACAGTTACACAATTAAAATACATATATATAAAACAAAATATTCAAGATGTGTAATATGGCCAGTTGTGAAAACCTGAGTTCTTGTACTTTCTAACATTCTTGTACTTTAATTGTTCGACTTTAACATTATGTGAACATTGCTTATTTTTTGATCACCTTGCGATATTAACATTGTGTAGCGTATGCACTGGCAAAAGGTGAAGTTAAAAAAAATGCTCTTTTGAAACAAAAACTTCCAAATCGTCATAAAATCCCAATTAAACACAACGTGAAGACTGAAATAGTGCAAATGAAAACACTGTAATAAGGCATATAGTTTGGCTTTCACTTAATTGCCAAGACCTGAGTTGAAGCCCTTGGGATTCTTTTGCAACAATTAATGACATCACTATCACTCTTTAAAATAAAAAAAACATACAAACTGACATGAAATTTAACGTTTGTTTAAAAGCTAGGTTCCGCCATCTGTTGTAAAGATGATTTTAATGCATATGCTAATATTTATTTCTCTTTTGGACCTGTTTGAAGGCACCATCTTACAGCAGCTTGATTTAAATATGGCTCTAATTTAAAAAAGAGTCCAGAACCTACTCTGATGCATGACAAAGCAGGAACAGCATGGTAGTATTTAATGGGCTGCAACTCCCAGGACTGGGCTGAGGTGTAACCAATTATCTTTTAATCTGTAGCATTTGTAATATGCCAGCTCCCAGAACATTAGTAATACAGGAGAGCTAAGGGCTAGCAATATTGTGAAATTAGGGTGTTTTTAGCAAAAACCCATCCAGAATCTTTGACCAGAGATTGTCTGTTAGCAAGTTGTGCATACTAACGAGCAAAGAAATGAAAAAAGAAGAGGTGCATTTAGATTAGAATGATCATACAGCTTGGATTTCATTGTGGTTTTTTTTTTTTCTTGGTTAAGACTAAATATGAGGATCTTTCTGTTTGTCAGTCAGGTGACTGTACCGAGGTACTTCCACATATGAGACTAAAAGCTGCTTTTCCTAAAGGATTGACACAGCAGCATATGGCATCTTAAAAAGATAATGCGACAGTGACACAGCGGTTCTTTGACCTCTTTAGATCTGGTTTCGGTTACTCCTTACTCTGAAAATTGGCATAACCGAGTCACTTCATTCTTGCAGACGTGCTTCCCCGTCGTGAGCTTTTCTTTTTCCCTTTAAGATCTAGGGCACATAAGGTGGAAGTAAGAGGAACAGCTGTAGTAGCCATTATTCCTACAAAGGACAACACAGGTACAATGCCCCCAGGAGTGCTAGTGAGACCAGACTTGCTAACTAACGCCAGTTATTACACCTGTTCTGTAGCTGCTGGCTTTTCTCCCCTAACTACTGTCCTGCCACCGTAAGATGGTGTGGCAAGGAGACAGACGACATGGTCCCACTCAGACATGCCCGTGATTCATTACAGGTACGACCATCCAAATTATGGCCGGTGCATTGCATAGGGAGCAGGGGGTTTCCTATGTCCCATAGCATACCTAATAGCCATAATTTCTCCTGATGTTGGCAGATCATGCTGAGATTTGTCGCCTGTGACATACGGTAGCAAACGGACCAAGAGAAGCAACATTTTAAGCAATGTTGACTACCTCTGGGATTCTCATGTGCATGCATGTTTTCTGTCACAGGGGTGGCCTTGGTGACAGGCATCTTTATAGTACTTCATGTCAATCAAAATATGACCCTGTTTGTTTGAATTGTGTTCCAGTACTGGTAGCTGGACCATTTGCTAATGGAATACTGAGTGAGGAGAAAATAGCATTTACAATAAACCTTTTGGTCTTGGCTCGATTAGTATCTCTAACCTATTCTATAGAGGCTTTTTGTACCTAAACTAAAGCTTTTTTTTTTAAACTTTCTAGCATATATTTTTGTACATCAGCGGTGTGACAAGATGTTGGTGGATTCCAGTCAGACTTTGTGTGCCTGTTTAACCTGTGTATTTGTTTGTATTTAACTTGTAATAATGTTAGAACTTTCCATTTGGAATCATCATTCTTTTTCTTCCCTGGTGGTATGATTGCAATTAAACATTACACAACCAAATTCTCTGTATTGAAAATTCTGGCTGTTGTGATAGATATCAGTGTGTGAGCAGCAAAACATTTAGCAAGGGCTATGGTTTATTTAACTTAGCATATGGTTGTAAGCTCTCTTACTTTTCCTGTTGGATGTAGCAGATTGCAATTCTGAATCCATCTGCCTTTGATGCAATTCTTGAATCTTTTCTATGTGTTTTAGCTGAAATTGCACATTAGTAAGAAGGTGGGAAAACTATCCAGCTAATGCATCCAGTTAGTTAAGAATCAAGTCACATATTTTATTTACTTAAACCCATCTGTGCTTGTTTTACCAGTAATATATTCGGTCTGCGCCCTGTGGACTATGCAGAAACTGAAAAGATGAAGTCTGTGCTAATGGTACCAGTGAAGAATGAATCATATTCATTTAGTCAATGCTCAGAAGTAAGTGTTTCTAAAAATAAAATCCATCTTATGAGCCCTGAACACATTGGACCTAGGGTAACGAGGGCATCTGGCCTAATTCACAGGTTAAACATGGGCTGAGAAAAACAGTCCAGATCAAATTTTTAAAACTCTCCAACGTTCTCAAGAAGTATTCTGTAACAGAAATTACATATACAGAACGTGATAGGAAGGCTTTATATGTAAAACTATGGGGTCATCTCCATAACTCAGAATGGCTTTGTTGATTGTGAATAGTATGTTGGCCATTCCCAAAATCCTGACAAACTTTATTCCACGTTGTGTGTTGTCTGCTTCTGTTTCTGTTGTTGTGTATACAATTCCAGTAAAAAGAAGCACTTACCCTTCGCTCTAAATGCTTCTACGTGCTTAAAAAATATGAGGCTGTTCCAGTATCATATCCCCCCTCACCCCATAATTAATGTGTTTTCAGCTGCTGGGATATTATGTGTCTTTACAGTCTTCTGCCAGAGGCCCCTCAGTTTCTCACATCTAGAGAAAACAATTGGCCTCCCGGTGCGCCTTGACAATCACAAATGTAGTTCTGTATGTGGGTGGTGGTCTTATTTACACAAATGCCCCTTTTCCTGTAAATGAGAATTAGGCTTTACATACATATTTCCCTATGTATCCAGAATATATAATAAAAATATGTACCCTTCATTGTTTAGAAAACTCTTTGAGTTTTGGAGGATATGGGGGAAAGGGTGTGGTGACTCTGGACAAACTGGTTTTGTTGCTGCCTTTGGTACTGCAGTTTACATGACTTTGTATAACAGTTTCAATTCTGAGTGCCTCATTACAGTAAAATGTGTGTATCATTTTATAACTAATGTACAAACATCCGTTTTATGTGTCTGTGTATGTTTTATTGGCTATGTATATTAAAAAATGTTGATAGCATCTAGAGGACCCAGTCAAAGGAAAGAGCTGCATTGTGCTAGGCACTATACACTGAGTGACTTTTTAAAATCGTTACCCTTTAACGCCCCAATTTAAACCATTCAGAACACACATTGATTTAAAAGCTAGGAAATGAGTATGTTATGTTCTTCTGTTGATTAATACACGGGAACTGCTATTCTTAAGGGGAAAAGCTGTTCTCTAAATTTGAAAGTATAGGTTTCACTGTGTGGTGAATTTCTTGTCACGTAACTGTGACCTGTGGAACGTAGGCATGGACTACAGTTTCCAAACAGAACATGCTGCATCAGCCCATTTGCTGAAAGGTGTTACTGAATCAAAAAATCCCCAAGACAGAAACTTGTTAATTGAACATTGCTTTTGTATGTTACATAAACTAAAGAAAATATCTACAATGCCATAGCATTCCCTCTAGAGCTAGTTGGTTGTATATAGATTTATTTATGAATTCTGTGACCCTGTAAGGTGCCATGAATTTTTTATTTCAAAAGGCTAATTTTTTATCTAATAGAACTCTCAGACAGATGAGTTGCTTTCTTTAAGTTCCCAAACATTCAGTTTAGGAAAAACTTAGCACTTTTTCCTCTTGTCCTCACACAGCAAGCAAGCCCTGGCCAACCTAGAGAAGGGCCTGTTGTTCTACTGGGGAGCGGCCTCAATTCAGAGCAACAAAAATCACTGAATAAACTCGCCGCAGTTCTGAAGGCTAGAAAATGTACTGAGTTTAACAGCACAGGTGAGTAAGCCCATGTTGGAATGCCTCTTTTAATACTCACTCTGTACAAGGATTATTATACCTTTTAGCTATCAAGTTAATTGCATAATGTTTTGTAATTGAAAATAAAACTTCAGGTTCCACAACTGATATGGTATTTATGCCATAAGAGGACTGAAGCAATATAAGGTTTCACATTTTTCGCTTATAGTCTAGGGGTACCTTTTCCGGAGAGAGAAGCTTCTGGTGCAAGAGAAGATGTGAAACTTGCTGGTAGCAAAAATGAATTGGCTAGAAACTAAGCTTGTAAAAGGGACCATCCACCAGGACTCTAACACCAAGTTCCCAGCTTCTTAGTGCAAGATGGGCAGAATTCCACAAACTCTTATATTTTGGCCCCAACTACTTTGCTGGCAGGGCACCATGCCACTGAGGTGGGAGGATAGCCCGCCTCAGCTTAACTACTGCCCTTGCAACCTTTCATTCAGTTCCTTCTGGACCACAGGTGGTGAAAATGCTGCCTACAGAAGCTCTGTGTGTATGCCAGTCACTGGTTTGGCTGTTTTCACCCGCGTCTTCACGCATCTGGTGTCCTTTCCTTCCTCCATGTTAGATGTCACGTAACAGAAATGATGCACATCCAAAAAAGGAAGAAAGCCAGAAGATGAAACAAGGCAGCAAAAGTGCCGCAAATGCAAGGCGTTGAGGAGCCAAAACTTGTGTGGAGCAGCTCAGGCTCCAGCGCTGGAGCACAAAGACAGGTGCTGAAGCATGGCAAATATTAGAGCTGTCGTTCGGAGGACTCAGAAACAATAGGATGCTGAGGGCCCAGGACACCAGCACAAATGCAGAGGCTGGCACCAACGTGTTACCCAAAAATTGCTGCCAAAGTGCGAAGTAGGTGGCAAAATGCCAGCCACACTGGTGCTGAAATGCAACAGAAAAAACAACACAGACAGCGAACTAAGCAACAAGCACCCGAAGCAAACAGCTTCACAAACAGAACTGTTGTTCATGGTGCTGACTACAGGGGAGGGACTGTTACTAGAAAGGGAGACAGAAAAGCTGCTTCACCCTTGTTAGTTTGCAGGGCCATGTCTATAGAAGAGAAGGTAGCAAATATGGTTATCTGCCTTGCACTCTACCATGACGTCTCATTTTGCCAGACATCCTGAGTACTTAGAAAACATGGGAAAATACCTTGAAGTCTCCCTCAGCACCCAGGGAGACTCCCGTCAATTTGCATGAAGCCAGCCTGGTAAACCTGCTGGCTCAGGACTCTGGTTTTGACATGTCTGCATTGGTGTTGCCTGCATTGGTGCAAACCCAGCTACCTCTCATAAATCCATTGTTGGCAGAATGGCATCATCAAAGTGCCTGAGATCACCACCTTCAAAGCTGACGCCACAGTTGGGGCCCCCGTGCTTGGAGTCACTGGTACCGTGCTCTAGTTCATTGTAGGCAGAACTAGGCTTCAAGAAGGAGCCCGCAGCATTTCAGCATGCTTTTACTAAAGCCCCTAACTCCAGGCAGCTGATGTTACTCTCCTTCCTCATTCAAAAGGAGAAAACCCGTTTTGTTAACACTTTTGGTTCTGGCCCTGGGGTGGCTGCTTGTTGCACTTTTACTACTTTACTTGAGATGTCTCTTGAGTTTTACTCTTGAAATGAGAATCCTACGCAGGTGGTATCTTTAGAGAAGGACAACTTACTGATCTGTAACTCTTCTCTGAAGATACCGTTGTGAGGAGTTCTGTTGCTTGCCATCTATCCTCAGAGTTTCAAATTCATCTTTACTGATTGATGATAAATAGTTACACCTTCATTGTTTGGGGTTTTTTTTGAGGCATTCTCTTAATCTCTTCTATTATTCCCTTTGAGAGCTCTGTTACCCATGCAGTATAGAATTGACTGAAAGGTTCTCATGTTGTGGTGAAGCTGATCAAGTGTAATGCAATCCTGAAAAGGGGCATGGCTCATGTTCCACGCAGCTACTGCTGCGTGTAGAGCCTGAAAATCTTGAGCTGAGAAAATTTCACTCGTCTTGCGTTAAGGTAGTAACACCCAGTAGTGAGAATCCTATTGTAACTATACCTTTGGAGGCGAAGCAGGTTTATTGATCAATAATGTTTCCTTCTTTTCTAAATTACAAGCCTACGCTTACAGGAACTAAAAGCTGTCTTTTTGCAGCAGACAGAAATGTTGTGGCTTTTCAGGTATAGTAGCCACTTGCACAAGCTTGTAAAGAGAAAGTTTTGATCGCAGTGAAATGAAAACAGATTTTGAGTTTGGGGAAGAATGACTGCTTATAAATGGGGAGGAAATAATTTGTAAATTGGGGGGTGACTGGATTTGTAACAAGTCTTATAGATCTGATTATTTTAGGCTTTCTTACACATGTAGCTTTTTTACCCTAGTGACTCACGTCATTATCCCTGATGATCCACTGAGAAGTACAATCAAATGTATGCTGGCCATTCTGGCGGGATGTTGGGTCCTGAAATTTGAGTGTAAGTATTCGAATGGATGCAATGTTTTATTTTTCAAACATATATATATATATATATATTGACTTGAGGATGAATGTTACCTGAGAACTTTCCATTCTTTTTTTAGCTCTTTAGTTGTTCTTCTTGTTTTAAATATAGATATTGGTTTAACCCAAGCGATGGGGCTTTTTAAATTTTGAATGACAAGAATTTAAGATTAAATGTAATTACTCTATCCGTGGAAAATGTGTAACGCATTATCGTTAATCAGATGCCATTGAGAGAGTCATTCCCCACATGTAAAGGCAGCGATGAATTTGCTTACCGCTCAGCATGTTAGCAATAGTGCTGGAATGCTCAAGGTAAATGTTCCAATTTATGTGTTTAGTATTCAGTTTAAATATTTTAAATGGCTTGAATAAGGGCTGATTTGTATAGCAAATCTGATCAGTATAAGACTGATTAGGAGAAATCACAGGATGACTAGTTAACAGCAAAAACCAGTCAAGCTTGTGGGCCTATGCTTGTATAGCTCCCACAGAAGTCAATGGGAATTTTGGTTGCTTTGGGAGTCTATGATTAGTGTCTGTTAGCAATATATAAAGCAGTAGTTATACTAGTCAATACACCTGTGCACTAAAGAATTTATATATTCCATCTAACAAAATAGCAATTTAAATGCAAGGGCAGATGAATATCTATATAGTACACCTCTGAAGCCATTTTCCAAGTATTCCCTTACGCAGTTTATCAGTAGCTATTTTACTGCATATTCCTTCCTTAGCAGTTCTCTGTGTATATCTTGAGGGCTGATTTTATTAAGTTTCCTTCAGAATAATTTCTCTAGCACTTTGTTGTCATCTTATGTTGTGAAAGCTCTTTTTGTTCCACTTGACTTCTCTGGGGCAGGAATTCTTCCCTCTCCTCCTCCTCCCCCAGTTCCTTTATTCTTGTGTGTTTTTAAATTATAATTAACTTCTGTGCAGCTTATCTATCACTGGAGAATTCATAGACAGATTTCTTCAAGTGGTTTCAGGAACAACTTGTCTTGCGAGAACAAACAATTGGATATGGAAATTCATCTTTACTCGAGGGACTGGATTTAGCAGCCTGAATCTTTCCAACTGACTATTGATTTTGGGTGCCAACTTAAAGGGGCCTGATTTTTTTTTTTTTTCCAGAAAATGCAGAGCATCAGGTCCATTTAAGGTGTCTCATCTTGGACAGCCAAAATCGCTTTGGAAAACTTAGGCCATCTGCTTCTAATGTTCATGTGACTTCCTAATGTCCACTTGATTTCTTCTCTGTTCTTTTCAAATGGCACATTGGATGCTTTTGATATCACTTAATTAAAACAGCTTGGATTCATTCCCCTTTTCTTTTTGAATTACCTATAGATAACTCTTCAAGGAGTCTTGGTACTGTGATCTGTTACAAGGTTCAAGTTACACGAGTAGTTTCTCATTGACTCCCTCAGACATGTTGATTAATGTTGGCATGCCCAAACAAACAGTTGGAATTTGGCGTCCAGCACTAGCTTCAGATACTTTGCCTGTTGAATAGTAGGAGTAATTGTGGGACAATTATGCTATTGTAGCTATCTGGCTGCTTAGAGGTACACATGGGCAGGAAGAAACCCCCCGCAACAGAGAAAAGTTCTAACAAATTTCTGAGAGGTTTGGAGTCGGTTGGAGGCTGGGGCTTTCACAGGGTGACTGTGGCATGTGTGCGTTCAATAGTTAGAATTCTTTTTCACTGGGAATATTTAAACTTAACATTTCTGTGGTAGATCTTGACTTTATCAAAGCTACCTACAGGCTGTTCAGGAAGTCTGTGAATTTTCCAACTGTACAGGTTAAGTATCCTCCTCTTTTCCATCACAGCATTTTACTGGTCAAACCATATAGAAACTAATACGTAATGATGTCACCAGTACAGGATTATCTCTTCCTTCCATTGAGCATTAGGAAGAAAGTGGATTTTTGTTGCAGAGGTGAGACTGAACATTTGTGAGAGAACTTGATTGGTTTTTTAACTTTAGAAATGTGCCAGAAAAAAGTAAACGCTGCCTTTGCAGGAATCTTTTGTTCCGTGGATATTTTAGTATTTTTGTTTTCTGTTGAGCTTTATTTAATGTGGTGTTAAAGTACGGATTAGTAAACTCTGGGCTGCTAACGCTCACAGCTTAGTAAGCAACATACTTTTAAAAAGTAAGTGCTTCTCCTCCCTAGTGGGAAATGTTAGTAATAACTAATGGGGTCTGATGCAGCTAAGTGCCTATAATTAACAACACCAAGCATCTGCTCCCACCCGTTTGTTGTTGGTCTTCTTCAGAGTCATTGCAAGTTAAAGATTGTTATAACAAATAATTGGACGCCTGCTGCTGAAACATTTGTCTAGGGAATAGGGTTTTGCTTTGCTTTGCTTTTCATACTCTCCCTCCTTATTTATCATTGTTTTTTGGGCATCTGTTTACTAATTGGTTAAGTCCGCTTAGATGTGACATAAAAATAAGCTTTCTAAAAATGGGCACTTACTCAGCTGTATTTCTTTTGATCCTGCTTCTAAATCAAATCCATTGCCATACACATAAGAAATGTTATCTGTTTATGCTTAAATGTTTAAGCCAGGAATTCAAATTTGGGATTCACTTCAAAACTCAGAGTTAATGGACAGATCCAGTATTTTGCTTGTGGAAATATTCACATTGTGGCACATGTTAAAATCATTCTCCCAGTATGTTTTTTTAAAAGGAAATTGACATTTATGGCCTAAAAAGTTTGTTCCTGTCACTTACCAAAAAAACCCTGCTTTTTACTTTGCAAAAAATATTTTATTAAAAATTTCTATTCCGTATGAACTCTTCAATGACAGCAGATTTTCATATCTGTGTAATAAAAACAATCTCCTTTTAATCTGCCTGAATCCTTCTGTATCATAATGCCAAATTTGAGATTGTATTTTTATTTTAGAAGTATGTGTCATCTCCCTAAATACTTGTTTACTAAAGAGCTGACTTTGGAATAGTCCAGTGGAGGCTGCAGTATTTTATTTGGGCTAGCACGAGTCCTGCTGCTAGTACACATGGCCCAAAAATCACCACAGCTATTTGAATTCCCTTTTGGCTCAGTGGAGGCTGATGATGTAGGAGTGGTAATAGTGTGCCAAAAGGTATCTTCAGAGATGATTTCATAGTACCTATTGCTTATTTTCTTTACGTTTTATATATACTTAACAAACTATCCGCGATATCTCCATTTTCAGAGCAGCATACAAATCAGTTGAGACACCATTGTCACCCTGCTCCTTGCCCTTGGCCATATCTTTCATTGCTTTCATTATTTTATTGCCTTCATTATTTCTGGGACTTGTAATAGACACAGAAAGTAGCATATCATTATCCTCCAGCAAGTATGTTGAGATTAAGTTCCAAGTATTACTGAATTCTATTTCAGCTTCTTTCTAAATCAGAGAACAGTTTGATTAAAAACATCAGAGTTCTTTAATATCTTTGGAGTTCCCTGTTTTCTCCTGAAAAAGGCTGGACTATTTTTATCATTTAAATATGACAATCTGTCACATGTTTATGTTACAGTGGCTACTATGATTGTCCGAGTAAATGGATTCAAGAAATACTTTCATGTGAATGCCTGCATTAGAATATATAGCTTTAACTACACCGCTCCAATCTCTACCTGGTTTCACAAAAATACGTAATTTTAAAGAGTTCAGGAGTTTTTAGGATGGTAGTATTCTAAAAGATTTAGGACCAAATTCTGTGCTTAGTGTAGTGTATAATTACTAAGTGTAATTCCTGCAAAACTCCACTGAGGTCAGTGAAGTGACTTAGGACATACACCAGTGTAACATTGGTGAATACAACTCTGACCTTGATGTCCAGGTCTCCAATCCATGCTCATGTAAATAGCCCTTGCTAATGCAAGTAGCCTCACTAAAGTCAGTAGGACTGCTCCTGTGAGTAACAGTTGGAGGATTGTGCCCTCACCTTGTAAAATTGACACATTGCAGTTTCATAATTTTCGTGGCCTGGGAACTACATGAATATGACAGGGTAGTAACAAAGGTAAACTAGTGCCAGCATTCAGGCAGACAGCACGTTGGGAATTTGTATCGACTACCCCAGATGTGTTGTGATGAGTCTTGGGAAGACTAGGGGAAGAAGTGATTCAGGGTAAGCAAGAGGAACAGATGGATACACAACATGGTTTACTAAGGAATGCACACCTTGCAGTGGGTTACCCCTAGAAAATTATTCCCATCCCTTTGAAATGGAAGGAAATGCATATTCTTGCTATAAGCCCTTATTCTTTGGGGTAGCTGATCCAGCAAACTTTAGTCACAGGGTGAGTGAAGTGGCCAATGGAAGCATGGGACTACAAGAACCAGGCAGAGGAAAAGACGGGCTAGTGAAGGAAAAATAGAGCTCAAGAGCAGGTTTGCGGAGTTGGAAAACGAAG